>CM053789.1:635611554-636211554 GCA_028749045.1 Cupressus sempervirens | reverse complement strand
CCAACCTATGTTATCCATGTTGCAAATTCTACTAACATCCTCTTTGCATAGTCCTCTTCTATGAACCTGATGATGGAAAATATGAAAACATCATTGGCCACCCTATATGCCATACTTTGCAATTCTTCTTTACCAACTGTGGGTACATGACATAAGGCCAAGAATTTGCATCTTGCATGCTTCCCTTTCTATACAACCCTGGCTAATCTATAGTTCTTATTGCCAACAGATATACCATATGTGAGGTCATATAGAAGTGGGGGTCAATTTTCACCGAAATCAACTCTTCATCCAAGTTATCACTCAAGATTGTAGCCCAATTAATAGGCATCTTTCCTATTCTGATGGTTTGAATGAAGTGTACCATACATGTCTCCAGATGGCTTACTATGGGAAGACCCATGGCTCTACTTATGAGAACTATCAAGTAGCCAATATCATCAGTCATATATCCATGCATCATATCAACCTTTCCAACTCTTCTACCCAAGGGTGTCCTATCAATTACGTACTTTGATTGTACCAAATCTTTAGCCTTTGTTTCATTCTCCCTGTACCATATGTATGTGCCCTCATAAGTGATTTTTAGCTATTGATTTACCCTTGGAAGGTGGAAGACCTTTTCAATGTTTCGTGGTCTCAGATCCAAAACTATCTCTCCGGTTACACTCTTGATGACCTTCTCCTCAAGTACGTAGTAATGTGCTAAGGTCATGCTCAATTGGGATGATTAAATTGATGTTGGTTGAGAAGCCATGTTCACCAACCCACTTTGGATCAAGGTTGAAACTATTTGTATAACCTCTCTTTAAGTTTGTTTCATAGGGTGAGATATACATTCAAGTCAATATGTCCCAATTCAATATCTCAAATCTCTGTGTGTTTATCTTAGAACTAAGATTTCTTCGGTGCTCCTTGATACTTGAAAGTCACCAACTTTGGTGCCATCTTTTCTGCCATGGAGGATGAAGATGATGTCATTATATCTACACAAAGAGAGAGAAATGTGAGTATTCAAATTTCAAAATACTATGATGAATCCTAGACAAGGCCTAGACTGATGAGAAAGTGACCAAAAATTAGCTAAAACTGACCAAAATCCCTCTAAATGCCTCAGATGCACACATGTGCACCTAGTGCACCTACGAAAGTATGCATGGTTCGCAAGTGTGCATCTATATATATTTGGAATCAATTTAATACACAAGCGCACACTTGCACACTATGCACACTTGTGCACATACGCAATGTACTCATGTGTGTAACTGCACACATTGCACTTTTTGTAGCAAGCATTTTTTGGAACTTATATTTTGGGTGCACATGCATCCTTTTGGAAGTGCATAGGTGCACCACTACACATGTGTGCATCTCTAAGGTAGTTATTTTTTACCTTTTGAAAGGTAGAGAGTCTAGCTCTAAAGCTACGAATCTACAAATGTGCGCAATTGGTGAAGGTGCGGAGGTGCGGTGAAGGTAGAGGAGTGCAGAAGACAAGTGAGGAAAATGAGAGGGGGGGAATATTTATAGGTGACAAGGTCTATTGTGCAACTCCAAAGGTGCACATCCTCTAAAGGATGTGATTGCATAGGTGTGCACACTTCTACACTTAAACACCCCAAAAACTAGATTTTTACCCCTTTTTACTATCTAATATTGTTTGGCCAGAGACTGGGGACTAATGTAGACCTAGAGGAAGGTCCAAGATGACTAAGGCACATAAATGAGTGCTCTAAGAGGATTTTGAAATTAGGGGGTCCCCATTTTGTGACTCAAAATGGGGTGTGTGTTGTGAGACCACAACAAATAACCCCAATAAAAGGGAAGAAATGACCAAGGCATTTCTTCATCAGCAAGCATTCTTTCAACATGTGTCAAGTGACAACTAGATTCCAAATTTTACAAGAAGCTTTCAAGTCCTTTAGAATCTAAAACTTTAGATTCTAGAATATTCAAGCTTAGTGAGTCCTTAGTATTCCAATTCCTTTTGACGTCTCAAGGTGTCATCTAGCATGACTATCTAGCAACTCAGAAAAATCTTTCACTTAATCAACACAAATATTGGAAATCCCCATAAGCATGTTTATCCATCACTATATGACTAGATGAAAGAACTTGTTTTCAGGGCTATTAACGAGTTATCAATCTCTTTTCTTTGAGTCTTTGAAAACCTTATTTAGCTTGCTTCATGGAGCTCACATATTTCCACTTGATTCTTCCTTGAAGCCTTTTGTTCATTGTATAGAATAGGATATAAATACATAAGTGTGTATCGCTACATTTTATTACCATTTATAATTGTCTAGAATCTTTATATGTAACACTTTTGTGATTCCTTTTTCTTTATTTTCTACCCTAACCACATTTAGATTCTATGGCCAAGGCATTGATGTTCTTTTCTAGATTGATACTTAGCTCGATAACTCTTGTGTTCCTCTTTTAATGAACATTTTGGGAAACTCTAATGCCAAACAATGATCTTTACATGTCTTTTAAGAGACCCTTTATCTAAATCGGTAAGTTTTGAATTATCCATTGCTATTGCCAACCTAGATTTGAAGACAACCTAGACGGTCAATACTTTAAATTTGCAAAGTGTAGAGAGTGATCAATCTTAGATTTTGATTTCAAGGCAAGAAGTCCTTTACGACTACAAGTAACACCTATTTTTTTTAGTTGGTACAAGAAACAAAGTTATCTAAATGCTTTGATGGAGAAATATCTCTTCCCTAAAGTTGAAACCAAATGGGGTGTTCTTGATTATGCATTAAGAAGGAATCTTGATTACACCTAACTCCCAAGCTGAAAAGAAAACAAACACACCAAATGTAAAGCAAACACACAACATAAAGGAAACACATATGCTAAAAGAAAAAACACTTTTTTATTTTTTATTAGGCTTCAAAATGATGTTTTAGAAATTGGCCATTAACTGGAAATATGACCAATTCCCCTTGTAAATTACTTAGCCTAAAATAATTTTCCCCTAGAGCCTCTGCAATTTGATAAGGACCAATCCACAAGCATTGAAACTTGGTATGACTACCTAGTTTTAATTTTACCTTAACTAATAGAAGAACAAGGTATGAGATTCTGAAAGATTTGATTGTGGCTATCTTGTCAAACCAATATTTTATGACAGCCTATTGTTTTGACATATGTCCTAAAAATTTTGTCCTCTTCTCATCCAATTCTAAGAGATTCATCAATTTGATTTGGATCCTGTTAGCATCCTCAACATACCCTCTCATGAATTTCAATACTAGAATCTTGAGATTGAGCAGGAATATTGGTTCTTGTCCATAGAATAATAGATACAGGTATGTTCCCAAAGCATTCTTTATCCTGACCCTATCTATCCATAAAGAATATTTTAGTTGGGTATGTCAATCTTTTGGATTCTCTATGAGAAAGCATCTTATGACTGTAATAAAATTCTCATTGGTGGACTTGGCCACGCCATTCCCTTGGGGATAATAATTAGATGAGAATTTGATTATGACTTAATTATACAATGCCCATTGAGTAAGAAAAATTGACACAAAAAATGACCCATTATCACAAACCAAGAAGAATGGCATTCCAAACCCAATCACAATATGTTAATTGAGCAAGTCAATGACTATTTTTGTTCCACAATTTTTGAAAGTTTTAGCTTTAGTTCACCATATGCAATAATTTGTAGCTATGAGGACAAACATATGTCATGTTGATGATAGTGAGTTTACAGGTCCAATAATATCTAGCCCCCACTTGGCAAAGGGGTAGACCTTAAATATTGGTTGCAATGGAATAGATGGGTCTCTTTCTTTGTTGGCACCCGTTTGACAAGTGTGATAGGAACTTACACATTCAAACATCTCTTTGAATTTTCTACGCCAAAAGTATCCTAATCTCAAAATTTGATGGGTTGTAGCCTCTTCTGATCCATGTCCAGTGTTGTACTTGTCATTATATTTTTCTAGTACTTCTCTTACTTCGCCATGTCATAGACATTTCAAATAAATCCCTTCATAGTTTTTCTTGTAGAGTTTCCTATCTCAAAGCATGTAGGATTCACATTTCATTTTCAGTCCTCTCCATTGGGAAGTATTCATCCATTGAGGGTATTAATTTTGCAAGAGGTAGTATAAAATATCTTGATACCATACATCTGTGATTATTCCTTCATTAGTGACTACTTGAGACACTATGATTTGTTCTTCATTATTAGCTATCATATTGGTTAGTCAATGTCCTCTTACTAGCTTCATTGGTTGAATTTCTAAATCAAACTCTTATAATATAGCCATCCATTTTCCTCTTCTTTCACCTAACTTATTCTGCATTGGCAATGATTTAATTGCAGGATCTAACACAATAGCATATACCTTACTCCTAGGTATGTAGTGGAAAAATTTCTTGACTGCCTTTATCAGGGTAAATGATTATTTTTCAAGATTAGAATAGTTCAATTTGACATTATTCAATGGGTAACTCATGAATGTGATAGGTCTCTCATCTTCTTTATCTTTCTTTTGTGTGAGGATACCTACACATCAGTGTTCTGAAGCAAAATAATAGATTTTGAAAGGTAACTCATAATCAGGACTTACAAGTACTAGGGTGGTGTAAATAGCCACTTTTATATCTTTGAAAGATTTCTTGACTTTGAGAACCCAATCAATTTTCACTCCTTTCTTTAGTAACTCATTGAGGGGGTGAACTAACTTACCAAACCTGCTAATGAACTTGTGTATGAAATTAATCTTCCCAAAGAAAGATTTAAGTTGTTTGCGACTATGGGGAGGTGACAAATTTAGAATCGCTTCTATCCTTTTAGGATCAATGGAAATACCAACTTTAGATATGATGTGACCTAGTAGCTTTCCTTTCGTAACCCTATATGAACATTTCTTAGGGTTAAGAGATATTTTGTATTTCTGACATTGGTAGAATACTTGTTTCAGGTCAACAATATGAGTACTCCTATCAAAAAAGGAACTTCATAATCAGATCATTATTTTCATAAGAAATACCATATGAAGTATACAAGTTCAAAATGATGTTCAAGTCTACATGAAGTTGAATCTATCACTCATGGATCTTCATGTTTCTTTAAGATCTAAGGAATCTTCATAGCTGATTGTTTTCTGAGAAGTTTTTATGCCTGACTCAGTTGATTGGCCAGCACATTTGAGTTCAGAAAAGGTTTTGCAAATTGAAGAATATGTGAAAACTATGGAGAGTTATTTTTTTAAGGATGGATATCAAATTAGATCTCTTAATAGTGATAGTGAGTGTGCTGAAAATCATTGTGAATGTGATGAATCCATAGAGATAGCAATTTGTCTTCTAATTGTGAAGAAAGGGGTTCAAGATTTAGTGAATCAAATGATTGAAATCAGCATCAGAAAGATGGATATATAATTGAAAATGCATCATGTTATAGTATGTATGAGAGTGAAGACATGTGAATTCTTGAATCAAGTAAAGTATGAATTTAGCATGAGAAAGATGGATGTTTCAAATTCATGAAATGTGTGAATTCTTGAATCAAGTAAAGTATGAAGCCATTGTGTTTCCATTGGATATCATGCATAAATAATTTAATGAAGAGGAGTTTTAATTTAATTCTAATATCTTTGAGCATGTTGATCTGTGTGCTTATAGTGAGTATTATGTTGAAGTGGTTCCTAGTTTGTATGACCACTATGAACATGAATATGTAGAGTTTGTTTTGCCAAGTGAGTTGATAGAAGATGTTAGTCTGATTGGTGAAACTAATGGAAATGATTTTTATAACTTACCTCAAGAAGATGTAAATTAAAATTAGGTCTATGACATAGGTAAGAAGTTACGTTGAAGTTTGGTGGCCCGAGGCCATCATTTGCACAGTTTGGAGTAGTTTTCTTGCTTTCAATAAAGTTGTCCAAGAGAAATTTTTGGAGTGGTATGCTTCTTCCAGATATTTGAATCATTTCCATGCTTTCAAGGGACATTCATCCCCAGATAGAGCCACTATTGGGACTCAAAATTGAAGCATTGATTTTGAGTACCATTCTAAAAATCAAGTCTAATTAAGCCCCTATAAGAGCTTTTCATGCATATGCACTGAACCATAATTTTTAGGCCTATGATGTGCTTTGTGTGTTTATCACCTTTCATTAAGTATATTCATGCATTTTTTGATAATAAATCACCATTCTGAGTCATTTCATGTAGTTTCATTTTGAGCATTTCTCAAATCTGCGTATTTGCCTAAGTGTCAAACAACAACATAAAGCCTAGTTTGCAATTGAATATCTTGCACCTAGTGAAGTTTCATGACTCGCCACTTTGATATTGTTTAATATGCATATCAAAGAACATATCTTTTAGATTTCAAATCATTTTGATATGTTTTGAATAGGTTTTAAATCCCTCTAAGTTTGTTGTTTATTGTTGTCATGCTGATGCATATTGTTCATAATTCTGAGAAGCCCTATTTGACCAGTCGTAAATTTGACCCAGTCAACCCTATTAAAGAAATTATTACATTCTAGGGGTCAAAGAATTATTATTTTTCAAATTTGAGTCTATGAAAAATCTGTTTGCACAATTTGCAAACACAATTCCAAATGTAATTTATGAAGTTTCACTGATATCTTAAAGTGTAGATTGATCGGTAGCCCTATTTGAGATTTTATAATTTTGAAAGTGTAATAGATGAGACCAAATAGATTGTACCATTATTTTCTACTCTAAAAATACTTTAGGTGTGCCAATTTTCAAATTATGATGAATCCATTTTCACACTTTCCCAGGTTCATTCAGTTTGTGAAAAATCATTGTTCTACTAGTATTCCCAGTTCTAATATTCCAAGTACCCAACTTTGAACACTTTCCAAATTTGACCAGATATCTGTCATGATCTCAAATTATAGATTTATACTCTCCATGTGGAAGTGAATAATTACCCCATATCTCATTTCCCCAAATAATCATATGACCTATTCTCAAATCCAAAACCGAATCCATTTTATTGTTTTCTAACATGTTTGATTGTAGACAATTTGAAAAGTACAATTTTGACATTTGTTATATTTTGACTAGAAAATCATCATGAGACAAGGTTCAACAGACTAAAGTATTGTTGACCATAGAGCAACTGGATCAAGCGCCAAGACTGGGGCAGGTGTCTTGGTCAGTTTTTAAGATCAGTCTGATGATCTCCCAACACAAAGTTGGCATTTCTCATAAAAGATTAAGAATTGAGTTTTAATTGATCAAACAGTGATCAAAATCAGTCTATGTAGGTAAGTGGATATTATCAAAACATAATCTAAAGGATCAGGTGTTTGAAATGCAAAATGTTTTTTAGCCGGATCTACTTTGGGGCCCGACTGGTATCATCAGAACAATAAGACATTATGAGGATTGAAAGTGTTTTCAAGGATGTTGTACTAATTATAATCATTATAAATTTTAATGTGGGCACACATCATTCAAAGATCAAAAGGTTTTGATAACAAAATATGATCGAGCATACCAAGTAGGTCTTAAAATTCACAAGGAGTAAAGTTTTATTTAGTGATGGACCTTCATACTAAAATGATTCTTTTGTTCAAGTATCAACATAGACAAATGAGTGCCTAGAACCTTGTTAAAATAAAAAAAACAATCAAAAGTATCATTTTCAATATCTTACAAAGCCTAGAGGGTGGATTATGAGGAAGTGTCATGTTGACTTGTCAATAGGGAGTGCAAATCAAAGTTTTAAAATGATGGTTTGGGAAGTGATTTTCTATGTGTTAATGTGAATAGGCATATATCAAACATGAAAAAAGAGTGTAGAAAAACCTACCAAATCAATAGAAGCTTGCATCTTACTTATATGAATGGTAATCATATATGAAATAAGATATAAAGAGAAGCAAGTTGAATACACCTGGGAATCTCGAGGTTCATTGTTGTTGTAGTCCATCATAAGAAAATCCCTTTGTCCACCAATTTGATCATAAACACAAAAGGAAAAATAATATATTGTTGATGATACAAGAAGACAGTTGAATTTTTCAAATGTCATCCTACCAGCCAACCCAATGGTTTTGAAAATTGTGGCTTAGATTATGTGTCAAAAACCTAAGATGTCAGTTGTGGGAAGATATACATGTGATTATTTTTTATCAGACAAGACATTGACTTTTCAACAGTCCTCCATGGCCTACAAGTAGATTTCTTAACTCGGTATGAAGGTTGTGTATAGGAGCGTTGGGTGTAGGCACAACACAAGTAAATCAAATGGACCACTCAAGATTTTCATTCACCATTATAAGAGTTTTTGAGAACCAATGATGCCATCATGTTGGAGGATAGGGATTGGGAGTTGTTTTATTTTTGTGGCAATCGACCATGCTATAGGCCTATTTCAAGCATGAGATGGTATGAGTGGCTGGGTTTCCAAAACAAGAGGAGTTTGGAGCAAGTAGAAACCATAGTGATGTCTATGTTTTGAGGGAGCCTCATCATGAAGTGTTTCTGGTCTAAGCATGTATTGAGTATATTTTACCTTGTTCCCATAGTAGATCCTTACGACTCCTAAATACAATCATTTGTGCTAGAGAAATATCATTCTATAGAGGAAATTAAAAATGAAGAGGGGAAACAACTTAGGAAGCCATGCTACATTGCTAGGCAAATGTGAATGTAAGATTCAAGCGAGTTGTGGGTGGAATAGCCTGACCAAATGGGGCATCGATCAATCTTAGAAGAAGATATGATGTTGACTTCTTATATGGTTACTTTTGGAGTTTGAAGAGGGATATACCATTTGAGAGCAGAGGAGAGATTTATGAGGAATTTATGAAATCTGAGAGGTTTTCCTTTAGGATTTTAAATGACTAAAGTCTAGTCTGTTGTCTCGCACTGGTGTTCACTATGGAATGAAATGCATAATGACAAATCAAATGAATCATGTCCCATTTTATACTAAAAATAATAACCAAGGAAATACGTTGATCAAAGGTGAATCTAAGCATTTGATTGAAGTGAAGAAAATGGAAGAGCTTTTATCCCACATTGACCTAGAACTTGCCTCCTTACACCTTTTCATATTGAGCCACTCACTTATTTAGTATCTCAAGCACTCCATGCTTGGAGACAAGAAGACAAATTTCACGTGGGGCCCATTTGACCAAATAGGGTGTAATGACAAGTAATTTTGAACCAAATGATAGCAATGGCATGGACCTACAGATGTATAGGAGAGTGGCACATGCACGAAAATCAAGGCAAGCCTTGAGATCACATCAAGCACATGGTTAAGAGAAACAGGTAGCGAACTCATGTGGCAGTTAAGTGGCAATTAATGTGTGATAGGCGGTTAGTGATGTGGTTAAGACAAATATGTTATGAAGTAACGAAATGGTTAAGTTGGTGGTTAGTCACGTGATCACCAGTTAGTTTGGCAGTTAGAGGTTAATGGCCCTAACATCATGACTAACTACTAGTGGTTAGTCACATGGTTAAGTGATAGTTAACGCTAAAGGTTGTGAAGGCATGAAATGGTGACATGTGGTACTGGGCCCTCTGAGAAAATGAGGTGTCGATTCTTACAAACCAAAGTGTGGCAAGTGGCACCTAGGTGGCAGAGGTACTCAAGAGGATGTTGACATGTCAGGATGATTGAGAAGAGATCAAAAAATTGGAAAGTACCATATGTCAAATGGGTGGTCAACTTAGCTTTGACTTGAAATGGAAATTTGAGGAAATTTTTCAAAGTTTAAAAAAATTAATATTTTATTCATTTTTAGAAATGAATATGCGGGGCTTTTAAATAAAACTTGGCTTATATTTTATAGTTTGAACTTTAGCCTAAAGTTAATTTTTTGCAAATTCAAGGTCTCTTAATCAATTTTTGAACCTAGAACTTCTTTCAGACACCTTAGGCATGTCGTTGAGGCCAATATAGGACTATTACATATCATCAAAAAGCTCTCAACGTCTATTTTCTAGATATGCCATCAATTTTTTCACAAGTATCAGTGGGTAGCAGTAATGATCAAAAAAATTTGAGGCACTCAAATTTCAACTACATTCTAGTAGGGTTAGTTCATATTCAGTTTGTGGCTAAACAGTTAGATGGGTATCCGCCAAATTTAAAGAGGTCCTTAATATTAATATTCTTTTGCCTCCAAAGGAGTTAAGTGTGGATTTTGGTAGCATGTTGATACCAAATTTGATAGTTTATCATAAAGGGGCTTTCCTCATCATTCTAAAGGAGATATTTGTAGGTTTGTTATGACAATGATGGGATTTGATCGAATTTTTAGTTGAAGAGAGAAGAGAGAGGTTTGGCTTCAGAAAATGGAAGAATTTTGAGTGGACAAATGGAATCATTGGATCAGATCTGAGATTCCTTCCTTCTTCTACATCTTTCTTTCTTCTCTCATGGTACAAGGTTGGTTCCCAAATTTTTAAGCAAGCTCTCAACCGGGTTTCTCCCATTCTTTCAATATTTTTCTCTCTTGTATGAACAATAATTAATGGAGTTATAATGTATAGTTCTAGTTTACTATGTGTTTCATGAGTCTTTCCATACATCTTGAATGTGCTTGTTTCAAAGGAATAAATACATAGAGTAGCAAATTACTTAGTTTCATTATGATTCTTGTCTCCTATCTCTGTTTCTAATCTTTTGAGTTTATGGGCAAAGAACATAGATCCAATTACAATTCATTCTAGATTGTATGTCTTGATGTGTTTTTCCTTTGATTCAAAGAATCATGTAAATGCTTGATATGTCTTGGTAGGATTACAAATTTCATGGAAGGATTTGATGAGTATGAGATTCTGTTTGAATGTTGATGTCTGATTTACAAAGTAAATGGAAAGCACAAATACCTGATGTATGTTGTGACATATAGGATACCTAGTGGATAGGGCACTGATTAGTCATAGGATTTGCTCATTTCTTTTTGTTTCATATTTTGGATTTGCTGATATCAATCAATTAACCAAAATCCATTTCCATTTCATCTTGTAGAGCTAAAAAGGATAACCCACACTTAGCTTGTCAATCTCATAGTTTATGTTATTAGCTATTTCATATCCATGTCATTTGCATAAGCAATAGAAGATTTGGGGTTTTAATCTGCTTTGTCCAGATTCATATATATGTTTTGCAATTGGTATCATATGAATGAATCTAACGTCTATCTGCCTAGGTTTTGCAGAACCTAAAGTAGAAGAAGGAGTTCAACCTTATAGTTGGCTCAGGTTCTATAAAAATTGTGTCCATCATTGGAGATAGTTTCCCTTAGATATAATTTTTTCTTGGCTACTTGGTAGTTAAAAGTATTATTAAATTAGGAGAAAATAGAAGCACAAGAGTGCAAAGCACATAAGAAACTATGACTGATTTGTAGAGATAGGGAAGAGAAAAGTAAATTGCAAACATGTCTATGAACATACAGGTGATCTAAATCAAGCTAAGTCAAGTAGTTATTTATCATAGGTCAATAATTTTGTTGTTCTCTTGTAATTACAAAAATAAGTCCCATCGACGGTGGACTCTAACAAGTCTTTTGTATTGAATCCTCTAAGAAGGTAACACATTCATTTGTGTCTTAAATCTTTTAACCGAGTAACATCTCTAATGGGTCTCTTCTAAATCCCTTAATTGGGTTGTGGTTAACAATGTCTTTGTAATCTTTTAATAGGGATAAGGTGTTGAATGGGTGCATTCTAGAAGAGCGCAAGCTTCATGATCATTGTCTCACACATTGTGATTTTCACCCTAATCGAGTTTACATAAGACAAATTTGTGTTATGTGGTGTTACCTTTCTATAATGATTGCTTTGTTTATTGTTCACTAACTGGTTAGATAATAGTCATATGCATTAATAGACATGTAAAGTAAAAAGTTTGAAGTTATTAGAATTATATTCACCCCCCCCCCCCCCCCACCCAGTATATTTATCAGATTGCAGACCAATAATTGGGAGTTTAACAACTTCAGGAAAAGGTCAAAATGATAAGAGGGAAGCACCAAAGTTTTCTAAGGAAAACTATGTCCTATGGCATGGAGAGATGAAGCTACATCTCATAACACTAGGAGATACATATTGGAAGCTCATTGAAACCAAATACATCTAGCCTGCACCACCACTTGATACATATCAAACAAAGGAGAAGGAGATCCATGTTGATACTATGGATGCACTGGTAAATGCTCTTTCATACGTCAAGTATGCTAACATTTAAGATGTTGAAACAACATATAGAATATGGGGAAAGATTAAAACTATATATGGAGGACACAAGCATGTCCAAAAGGAAAAGACTAACAATCTGAGAGGGAAATATGATGACATGAGAATGCAAGAGGGAGAAAATATTGAGCAGTATAGAAAAAGGGGTAAAAGATGTAGTGGTTGGCATAAGAGGAGTTGGAAGGAGATTGGAAAAGGATGATGCAGTGAGAAATATATTGAGGATGATACAACCTCAATATGCTATAAGGGTTTTAGTCATTCAGGAGCCAAGACCACTAGAGAAAGGAGATGTTTCTCTCAATGCCTTGATAGGAAAGCTAATTTAATTTGAGCTAAGTAACTTTGATAAAAACCTTCATAAGGGAGAGGTTTTGATCAAAGCTTCTGCTACACCTATTGCACCCAGAAGGGAAATAAGTGGAGATAACTTCTAGATCCAACAGAGGCCTTGAGAGTCTCTTTGTTGAACAAGTTGAACATGAAGTTTTGGAGGCTCTATTGGAAAGGTGATTACCTCAATGAAAAGGGAAGTACAAAGTTAAGATTCCTTTAAAATGATTTAACTGCAACAAAGTAGGACATATAGCTACAAGATATCCTAAACTAGACAAAAGGGAAAAGAGAAAGAAGTGGACAAGCTTCAAAAAAAAAATGCAAGAAGCATTGCTACCTTGAAAAAGAAGGTTTGATTGATGAGGAGTCAACCTATTGCATTGATGATTAAGAGGAGATAGCCTTTTTTGTAATAAAGGAAGAACACGTGGAAAGACCTCTAATATTGAGCACCTACCACAACAAAAATTGGATTAAAAATAGTGGTTGCTCTTACCACATTACCAGTGACTGAAGTAAATTCCACAAGGTGGAGGAGTATGATGGTGGAACTATAAGATTTGACAATGATGCTCGATGTGCAGGGATAGGTGAGGGTTTCATATCCTTGAATGATTCCATAAAATGTGAAGATATGTATTTAGTTAAATAATTAAAATAAAACTTTTTGAGTGTAGCACAACTAAGAAATAAGGATTACATGTTTGAGTTTGACAAAGAGTCTTATAAGATTCTAGATGAGATAGGTAAATTGTTGGTCATAGGAGATAAACTAAAAGGTAATATGTTTTACCTCAACTCTACCATAAATATGATTTATAATTAAGTCTAAAAATAGTTGTCTTTAGCATAAAATGCTATGCCATGTAAACTTTGACAACATTGTTAAGGCAAGAAGAAAGAAATGTGTGAGGGGTTTGCCTCTAATTAGAAAACCTTATAATGCAATGCATAAGGATTATCAACTAGGGAAGTTGGCCTATTATAGTTTTTCTAGAAAATTATGTACTTTTAAACACATAATAGAAATAGTGCACTCTGACC
Source organism: Cupressus sempervirens (assembly GCA_028749045.1). Taxonomy (NCBI): domain Eukaryota; kingdom Viridiplantae; phylum Streptophyta; class Pinopsida; order Cupressales; family Cupressaceae; genus Cupressus; species Cupressus sempervirens. The sequence continues at coordinate 636,197,940 of CM053789.1, read as the reverse complement.
TGTGTGGTTCAATGAGGAGTAAGAGTGTATTAGGTGATAGATATTTCATGTTGTTCATAGATGATTTCTCTAGGGTGATGTGGGTTGTTTACATGAAGAAAAAATTAGAAGATTTTCACATGTTCAGAGTTCTCAAATCTAGAGTGGAAAGAGAGATAGATAAAGTGTTAAAGTGCTTAAGATAAGATAGGGGAGGTGAGTTCACTCATAGGAGTTCATGGGCTACTATGAAGAACATGACATCAAGAGGTAGATATCAGCCCCAAGAACACCTTGACAAAATGGTATCACTAAGAGAAATAATAGAACAATAATATAATGTGCCAAGACTCTAATGACTTAGAAGAATATTTCATAGATCTATTGGAGAGGATTTGTAAGCATAGTGCCATATACCTTGAATAGGGTTCAAGTGAAGAAATGTACACATAAGATACCCTATGAGCTATGGTTTGGTTATCCATCGTTGGTGAATTACTTTAAAGCATTTGGAACAAAATGCCACATAAAGATGGATGAGTACCAAGGGAAGTTCAAGCCTGAGAGTGATGAAGGTATCTTCTTAGGATACTCCATGAAAATTAAGGCTTACTAGTGTCTAAACACTAAAACAAATAAATAGCAAAATTTTCCAATGAAGGTGGATGAGGTCTTAGAAAATTTTGATAAATAAATCTCTAAAGAATTGGAGAATTACAAGAATTTTGTGTATACCCCACTTGTTGCACTAGTAGAGAAGGAGCTTGTAGAAATTACATAAGAACAAGCATAGGCAGGAGCAGTTCAACTTGAGAAGCAAGTAGTTGACACACCAAGAGAGGAATCAATGTTGGCTAAGTATGTAAGAAGACACTACTCAATAAATCAAATTATTGGGGACAAGGATGCTACAATGATGATGAGAAAAGTGAGAGAGACAACTTGCCAACTCTCCCATGTTGAACCTAATGATACAAAAAAATCCTTATAGGATGAAGATTGGATAAAGGCCACAGAGGAAGAAATTGAATAAATAGAAAAGAATGATACATGAAACCTAGTTACCTCACCAAGAGACAAAAATGTTATTGGCACAAAATGAGTATTTAGAAATAAGATGAAAAAAGATGGTGAAGTGATTGAGAACAAGGCCATAATTGTTTGCAAAGGTTACGCTCAAGAAGACGGAATAGACTAACGAAAAACCTTTACATTTGTGGCTAGACTAGAAGGAGTCGGGATATTCCTAGCCTTTGTAGAATAAAAAATATTTAGAGTACATCAAATGGATGTGAAGTTTGCATTTCTTAATGGAATCCTTGAAGAAGAAGTATACATTGAACAACTAGAAGGGTTTGTATTTGAAGTTGGTAAGGACAAGGTATGAAAATTGAAGAAAGCTTTGTATGGACTCAAACAGACACCATGAGCATGGTATGAGAGATTGCACCCATACTTGATAAAAAAATGGGTTTGTGAGAACCAATGACAAAAACAACATTTACTTGAAGAAAGAAACTGGAGTTGAGTTGTTGATTACAGAGGTATTCATGGATGATATCATTTTTGGCGGTGGTGATAATACGAGCATGAAATATCCCAAATGGATTTTTTCTTTATTGTTGTTATAATTTTTAATTATATAAATTATATTTTAATATAGATTTTTTCAATCTTATAGAGTTAGAAAGAAGTTGAAAAAGAATGTTGTTTCTTTTTGTATTTTTCAGAATATAGGTATTGCAATGAATAAATAATAGTAACTGATAAAATAGAAGTGATAGAGATCATATGCAACAATACATACTAATCTGGAAATGATTTCAGAACCATACCAGTGGAGTCTGATTTATTTTAGAGTAGTCTCAATATAGATGTACTTCAAACAAGGTTGACACCAGTTGAAGATGGGAACTAGCTATAGGCAAACAAGTTCAAATGATAAAGCCCAAGCTACTGCAATAAAAAAACTCCAGTCTGCTAAAATAAAACACCCCAAAATTCCTCACATGAGTTCCTACAAGGAAATGTCAAGCCGAACCAAAGTGCTCTCCTTCTCTAAAAATCCACTACCTACAAAGTGTGACTGCTATACTAGAAATTGATCCTCTTCTTAACTAAACTTTATGCATAAGAACCTTTGAATCTGATCTTGTTGAGGGCTACGTCCCAAAAAATTTGCTCTTAGCACTAGGGTTTGCATCCTAGGTGAGGAATGCTCTTCCAAAGCAATGACGTCCAAAATAGGTTGACAAGAAGATAAAGATGCTCACCTTTAGGTTGTCTTCTCCTTATATCCCCTCTCTAAGGCAATTCGAACCCTAAAAGATCCCTAAAGTGGAATTCATTTGAACTTTATAATATAAAATTATTTTCCCCAATAAAGGCATCCAAATAGAAAGAAATCATTACTTTATTAATGAAAAAAAGCTCCAAGCATCAAATAGGTCCTAGTAAGTGATAATAAAATAGTAGAGACTGAGCTCTTTCCAACGAGCTATCACACATAGGTAAATCGATCCAAATGGAGCCAGAAAACTCCTTATTACTCCAAAATGGCTAAACACTTAACCTTATTTAAATTATTAAAATGCTAACGTAGGAGAATATTTAAATATATTAAAATATTTCCCAAGTAGCCAAGGAACAACCCAAACACCTCCAAAACATTAAATTGAGTTTGTTACCTTCCTGTGACTAATGTCGGACAACTTGGGCCAACTGGCAGTCTCACCCTCAAATCTAGGGATACTCTCAAAAAATAGGGAACACACCTAGATCTCCTGAAATTGAGACCATGGGGTGATCTCATAAAACCTCAACTCTAGAAAATGTCACAAACTCCTAAAAGGTAGGAATCTCCTCCTAAAATTAAGGAACTACCTCCTAAAATCAAGGAACTGCTCTCAATTGATCTACTACTCCCTGTAATACCAAATTTGGATGCTGAAAACCATAACTAAGTCCCTGATCACCATTGCTAGCCTATGAGAGTCCATAATAGGCTAACTCTTGTGTTACTGCTATATAGAGCTAAAGAGTGGACATGAAAGTCCTCCCCTCTCGGAGATGCTTGCCCACAAGCAACTGCAAAGTTGGATGCTGTAAAATAGTCTCGCCCTTTCAAGTGGCATTCTCTATAGGGAGACCTCTCCAGTGAATCAAATAATCTTGAGTCACCCTACTTCTCAACTAGCATTCCCTCTCTTCCAAGATCTCCTTAGGAACCAATGTTAGCTTACCTTCCTCATCCAAGGGAGGTAGATCTGGAGATGATAGAATATCTTGTCCCAGTGCCTTTTTCAGACACAACACGTAGAACACATTATGAATCCTACTACCAAATGGTAACTCAATCTCATATGCAACCTCTCCAACATGTCTGATAATCCTGTATGGTCCATAAAAATGAGGCTTGAGATTTTTAGCTCCACCCCTATTAAGGGTGCTCTATTGATAAGGTTGCAGTCATAGGTCAACCATATCGTCCACCTCAAATATCCTCTCAATCTTGTGTTGATCAGTGTAGAGCTTCTATTGATTATGCACCTACTAAAGATTCTCTCTGAGAGATCTCATGATGTCCTCATTTTCCTACACCCAATCCTATGCCAAAGATTAGTGTTTTTGAAATTGTTGTCAAAGAAGGACATATTGCATATTGCATAAAATATTAAACAAGGATGGATTATCTAAGAAGCAAAGAGAGTAAGAAACCAAGAGGGAAAAAGTGGATGTTGGTAGGGACCTACTAAGTAAGAGGGAGTGATTACCTAGAGGCAATTCATAAACTATACAAATTTTGGATTTTATGGTAACCTAAAGTATTTGTGTTGAACCCTATTGTCACTAATCACCATATCAACAAAAGATAGAGCATCGTAACCATAGAGGGCTTGAAATGGAGTCATAGCAATCGACATATGATATGTAGTATTATAACAATACTCTCCTAAGTGCAACCAACACGCCCATGTCCTATACTGCCTTGACACATAACTGTGTAAATACCCTTCGACCCATTTATTAACAATCTCAGACTGCCCATCTATTTGTAGGTGGTAGCTAGTGTATCACCTATTTTCTAGTATTGGAAATTGAAAACTAGTTTATTAAAAGCATTCTTAATACTAAAAATGGAAAACACTTATGATAGGACCATTTGTTATCACCACAAAAGGAAGCAAACCAAGAATGGTAGGCTCCTAATGGTGTAACACATGATGAAATGGGTTTGTCCCTGATAATTAGATATGTATGCTCACAAGTATGCTCAAGCTTTAAGTGAATGGATGGAGTGCATGAAGGATGGTTTCAAACAATGGAGTCATGGAGGCATTTCAGCATTATAATGGTATTTTGATAGTTTCTAAGCTCTCAAAATAGCATTATAACTTTGCATGAAAGGTGGATTATTTTAGTGAAGGGAGAGGGTTCGATTTATAGGCCAAGGGGTAGAGGAATGGATGGTCAGGATGCAAAGATGATGAGATGTTGAGGGAGGGTCAAGATGCCCTCAAGAGGGAGCACATGGATTGTGTTGGTTTAGCACAAATAGGAGAGTGACACTTGTCACAAGGAGGATGAGTGTGAGAGGATAGGATAAGGGTTGGCCAAAGGAGTAATGAAGGAGGTTGAGTATTTAAGAGGGATGTAAGAGTCATTAAGGGAGGTGTAAGAGGTGTAGGAGTCATTGATGAGGATGTAAGAGGTGTGGTTGAGTTTGTTGACTTTGGCTTGGGTTAGCAAGTCTTAACCCTTGCTTAAAGTTGTGCAATTGTTTAGGAGGGGGATTAGGATTAGCTTAGTAGGGGGGTTAGGGGGTAAGTGATTTAGCTTTGATGGGATGGGTTAGTTAGGTGGCTAAGTGAGGTTAGTATGGGTGAATGGGTTGGATTAGGGGTTAGGATATGGTTTAGGGAGGCTTTTAGGATTTTAGATATTTTATTAAATGATTTATTTAATAAAATGGGGATATTGGATTAAATTAAATAGATTCGAGGATTTATTTAATTTAATAGAGGAATAGGGATTTAATTGATAAATTGATTTTGGGTGATCATTTGATTTTATCAATTGGACTATAGTTAATTAAATTAATTAATTAACAGGAGCTGACGATTTAATTAAATAGTAAATATTTAATCAATAATGTCCTAGGAGATGACTAAATACGATTACCTATTCATGTAATCAGATTTAGGTGTCTACATTTTGCCCCTCTTTGACATAGTGTTGAAACAACACTATCTCAAAGAAGTTTGAATATAAACGATGTGAAGAAGACTGCCTAAAGCAACATGGTTGCCCCAGTTTTGAGTAGAACAAGAGAGAATTGACTGCATGATGCCCCCTCAATAAGGTGGTGGGGAGAGAAGGCGAGGCCCGACGGCTTCTTAAAAAGTACAAGAATATAGGGCGAGCAAGAGGACTGAGAGTGGCTAAGAGAGGGGGTTTAAGGAAGCTCATACTCTCACTATGGGAGAATGATCCAAAGGAAAACTATGTGCACAAGGATAACCAAGGGTTAAGAACATGGGTTAGAGGGGGAGGGGGGAGGGTGATTGGTTGTTCAAAAATGAACCCAGGGAAGTGGTTTGGAAGATGGTAGGGTTGGGGAGATTAGGATTCTAGGAGTATGATTGATGATGACTAAGATTATGATTGATGCAGGAGCTATGATTATGATTGATGCAGGAGCTTATGATTATGATTGATGCAACAGGATTGGATACTATGGGATTGATAGATTGGCTGGATCATGATTGTAGGATTGATCAGATGGGATGCTTGGATAGGATGGGATGTTTGGGAGTCTTGGATAGGATGGGATGGTTAGATTGGATGGGATTCTTGAGCATGGGGGTGTTCCAAAGAGGAGCACCACCATGTAGGTGAGCACTTATTTTGATATACGAATATTGGGGATATGCCAAGGTTACTAAGAACGTCAAGGCCTTGTACCAATATTACATAGGACTAACACAAAACAAACACACAAGGATTGCCCCAATATCACACATGAATCTCAAAAGAATCATAGTGGAAACGATATTGGGTAACCCACAGGCAAACAATATTTCCCAAGTGCACCATGTAACCACAAATGATCACATGTTTGGACTATGCAAGGCTCATATCTAACTAATGCACAAGCAAAAAAAAGAAAAGATGAAAGACCCAATTAGAAAAGATGAAAGACCCAATCAGGCTCTTAAATTGCCCCATTTGTAGCACACCATGATATAAAAGATTGTGGCGACCTTGAGGAGGGAAAAATCCAAATTGCATGGAAGAGATACTTTAAGAACCAAGCCTGAAATCCTGAAAAGAAAATAAATTGAAATAAAATATAAATCCATATAAAAGTTAACCTTTTGCCAAAGAGCTCGATAGGACTGGATATTGATGAACCAAGATCAGACGAGAGGAAGGATGCATCGTACAAGGATCTATCGATAATATCGAGGACTAGGATGTGATGGGCAATCAAAACTCTTTAGGACAACATTTTGATGACAAGGGATCTCGTATAAGGATTCGCTAAAGCACCTAACCAAGATAATTGCAATGTGTGATCAAGCATGAACTGACATGAAGAGATGAGAGATATACAATGGGACAAAGCTAAGGACCAATGTGCAAGGAATATATAACTGACATATCAAAGGATTTACAAGGGATTATCAAACAAAAGCTCAGCATGATAGGATAGAAACAAGAAAGATAAAGATGAGAAGATAGCAAATAAAAAGATTGCGATGAGGAGATAGAGGCAAAGCTTGGGATGAGAAGATAAAGGGGATGAAAGGCTTGGGATGGTAAGATAGTGGATAAAAAGCTCAAGAGAAGGTGATAGTGGATAAAAGTTAGGGATAGGGAGACAACAGATAAAAAGCACAATATGAGAGATAGTGGAAGACCTCAGGATGAGGAGATAAAGGGGATGAAAAGCTCAAGATGAGAAGATAGTTTGTGAAAAGCTTAAGATAGTGGGAGTAAAAAGCTCAGGATGAGGAGATAGTAGAATAAAATGGATTGATGGTTAGTAGGGTGGTATGGATAAGGGAATGAGATACCTGAAGACAATGGGTGGGAAGGATGGATCCCAATGATGATGATTGGGGTATGACAAAGGAGTGCAACAAGGTTGGGCGAAAGAGTAAGAAGGTGATTTGGATGAGTTGAAAGATTTGCAAAGGGATGGTGAAGTTGATGGTAGATTTATAGGAGCATTAGGATATGAATGGATGACATTGGGTAGATGGGGATAGCTTAGAGCTAGATACCAATGACAAGGGATGTACCAGGCGAGGAAAAGATGGATAGATGTTTGAGAAGTGCAAGGATAGATAAAAAGGGGATGATTGGTGTTGGGGATGAGAAGATAAAAATAGAGTGAGAGTGGGGGGGGAGATGGACACAACACGATCTCCAAGGAAAATTGTGCCCCTAGTTGTAATATGTTATTCAAGAGGAGTTTTTATAAGGGGTGTGATAGGATGGAATATTGGTAAACAAGAGGAGGGAGAGAGATGGAAGCTAGGATAGAAAAGGTGAATGAGGTAGAGGGTAAGGAGGATGGGTGGATGAGGCTGATGGAGGGATGGTATGGACAAAAGAATGGATAGATAAAGAATAGGTGGATACAAACTTTGAGGGAAAATGGATGTCAAAGGGATGACCAAAAGCATGTATCTTGTGGTGGACTTTATTTTCATCAAGATCCAAAGGAGGATGGCAGGTGAAATAAATAAGATGTGGTTGGTATGGTGGGATGAGATGGGGATGGTGGGTGATGGAATGTGCCCCCAAGTGTATAGGGCATTTGGATAAAGGGATTATGCATGATGCTTTTTTTCCAAGTTTGCATCATGGTACTTGTCTAAGGTGCTTGAATTGCCAAGTTTTCACCATTGGACGATTATTTTTCTTTGCTTGATTTTATTTTTATTTTTAATTTTTAATTTTTGACTTTTTTGATGCAATTTTACTCATAGATGTTGGTAGGATGGGTGGAAAAAGATTGGATTGAATGAGTGGAATGGTGGGTGGGGATTGATAGATAATGGATGAGAAGACATAAGGCTTGTGGGTAAATTAAAAGATCATCATTGGCACACAATTTGAAAGGTGATGAAGTAGTAGGAAAGATGGTGTTGACCGAGGTAAAGGAGAAAATAGAGGAAGAGAAATATAAGGACTACCAGTAAAGTTGGAAGATGGAGGATTGGAAATCTAGGATAAGAAGCATATGGACTAAGAGTGGATTGGGGGGGTGAAGGATGTATATATGGAGATTTGGATAGAGGATGAAGGGATGAGGTTTTTTGAGTAGCATGAATGGATGCCAAATGAGATTTTTCTTTGAGATGCATTTCTTTTATGAGCATCCTGGGTATCCACATGATTTTTGACTTTTGTAGCTTGGGCCTTTGTGGGTTTTTGATTTTTTCTTTGATTTTGATTAAATGTTTCTCTTCGAGAACATGTATTTGAGAAGAGATATGTCGAAACTTGGATTGTTGTGGATTTTTGGATTTATGATTTTTTATTTTGGCATCCAATATGCTTCTATTAGCCATGGGATGGGAACAAGAGTATGGAGGAGATGGAGGGATTGTGGATGGAAAGATAGAGGTTGAAGGTTGGAAGGGATTCAAGGATGAGTGCCTTTGATGATCTAGCTTGCAGATTTGAGGGGATAGAATGATGGATTGGAAGACAGGATATGGATGTATATAATTGCCCAAAATGGATGGAGGGAATGAAGGATATGGGCCTAAAACATATGGAAATGAGGAAGGTGTAGGTCCCAAGATAGATGGACGGGATAAAGGATTCATATTAGGTATATAAGGACCCAAAATGGATGGAGAGGGTGGGGGATTTAGATAAGGGATATATGGACCCAAAATGGAGGATTGGAAAGTAGTAGGATAAGGGCCCGAAATAGATGTAGAACAAGATGGATGGTAACTTTGGGGTGAAGACAGAAGGACTTGGGATAATACAGAGATAGAAGGAATACCAACATCTAGAGATACAGGTTTATTTTTTTCTTCAATATGATGTTCATTAATTAGAACACAAGATGTGAGTCCATTACTAGCTGAAGGAGTCAAAGCTTTGGATATGATAGTTAGTTCTTCTTCTATGGATCTATCATCATGGATTATGGGAGATGTATGATCATGAAACAAAGGAGATGGATGGGTAGGATCTTGATAGGGATGGGTTGATGGAAAGGGATCTTGAGATGGAGTAGGTAAGATGGTAGGATTCAGATATGGAGAGGATGGTAAAAGTGGATTATGTAGGGGAATAAGTGGGATGGTGGGATCTTCTTTTGTGTCGGGGGATATTTCAGCATGCTTTTGGACAAGATCTTGATAGGAATGGATGGGAGTGGATGGTATGATAGGAAGTATGGATGGTTTCATTAAGTGAGGTAGATGGATGGAGAGAGGTTCTACAATGGGGATGGTTTGATGGGGGATGGACTCCTTAGGTTTATTACATGGGATTTAGATAATGTTAGGAGGACGAGATGTAGATGGGTTTTGGAAGGATTTGATGGATGGAAGGTAGGAGACAGAAGGGGTTTGATAAGTGGGGTGGATGAAATAGTAATGATAGAGATAGGATGATGTAAGAGGAATGATGGGTGTGGGAGATGGGTTTTCTTTGGGTTTCCTTTTAAAATTCCTTGGAGATGTGTGTGTCGGACTAGGGGGAGTAAGGGAATTGGGGTGATGTGTTGTATAATTAGGAATGACTGGAAGATTTGGAAAGTGGTTTGGAAGAGATTGAGATGGTGGGTTTGGACTAGGGATGTAGCTACTAGAATTGTTCTGGAATGGTGGAGACCGGGATATGAAGGTGGAGGAAGATGGAGATATGACTGATGTATAAGAGGAATATGTAGGCATAACATAGGAAGGAGATGAGGATGAGGACAATAATGGATTTCCCTTGTCAAAGGTATGGTAGGGAGTACTAGTGGGTATGCACGGAGGAGGGATGGAGTAGTTTGGAAGAATTTTTGGATTGTGGAGGGTGTTGGGAACAATATCTCTAAGGCTTTCAATATACTTGTCATAGTCAACCAAATCTTCATCATCATTGGAATATGATGGAGTGGGGGAAAAGGTGGGATGACCAAACTCATCATAATAGGATAGTGACATGATGTTTTGGGGATGAAGGATGAATACAAAAATGCAGATTAGGATCATAAGTTGGTAAGCTTAGATTTGGATTTGGATGAAGAATTGGGTAGGAATGGAATGTTGAATAGTAAGACATGGAGAGAAAAAGGAAGATTTTATGGAAGACCTTAGGAATGATGATACTAGAGGAAAGCTTGGAAGCTTGGATGAATCTCGGATAAGGTAGTGACTACGCTAATTATGCCTTTCATTGGGATTGAATGATTGACCAATGGTTGGGTTGTTGCGAATGGACTTACTAACAATCCTTTCAAAGGACAGACAAGTGATCTCTTTAGCAAAATGATTTGTTTTTTTTTGAAACATGGGGAGGGTGTTGAACACTTAAGCATTTCAAACACACCAATAGCCCTATAAGATGTTTGCAAGGATATACAAGATTGGCTAGGGGTATCCTCGATATACGCAAGGTACGTGAGGCCCAATTCTGTAGATGAAAGAAAATAATGTCACTCAGTCGGGAGGAGATGATAACCCAAATCTCCACCTTCACTTCCCAAAGGTATAAAGTTCTTTGGGGCTTAGCCAAGAGTGACAAGATTATGCTTCGAAGAGAGGTGTCTTTCGATTCACCCCCTGATATTTATACTCTGCCAAAATGCTAGAGTTGAGGTCATCCCAAGGGGTGATGAAATCCCCAAGCAGGCCTCCTAAAAAGTGTAAAACAAGACCACATAAGTGATATTGGGTTTAAAAGACACTCATTCTTTTCCAATTGATAATTTAGATTTTATAATCTATGATTGAAGACACTTGTGATTATGGCATACAATGTTCATTCGAATTTGACAACGTCATCAGCATAATGGGAACTGAGAGTTTGCCAACATAAGTAAATTCGAGTGTCATCAACATAAGAAAATCGTGCGTGAAAGCTTTGAAAATGATAAGAATGTTTGTCCTTTAGAGCATTCAAGATTGAACGAATACTTTTTAAGCCCCAAATTTTAAGTGTGTTAATTTGCAATGTTCATTGATTTTTAGGCATTCAAGATTGAGTAAAAATGTTTTATGCCCAAACTAAGGTGTTAATCATAACAATGGTTCATTGATCTTAGTCATTCAAGAGTTTGTTTGATTGATCAAATTAAGTGCGATATGCATTCAAAGACAAGTTTTTAAGCATTCAAATTCATTCTTAAGAAAAATTGACTAACAACATGGTTAGGTGTGGCTAGATGCTCCAAGCTGCAATGTTGAAAAAAAATCAATTGATTAGTCATAGAAAAAAAAATCCATAAAATGAATATTTAATTGTGCAAAAAATTATTTTAACTTTTTTAGTTATTTTTGATATGCATAAATCAACTCAGAATAGTTCATATCCTACAGAACCACTAAAAGTCAAATTTTGATTTATACTCTTTTTTTCTTTTTCTTTTTTGGAAAACAAAACAGCAATCTCGCGAGGTAAACAACAATCCCACGGGTTTAGGACAGCGATCTCATAGGTTTAGGATAGCGATCCCACGATCGCGGGAATGCAGCTAAGAGGCAGCAAGATTGCGGTACAGAGACTGGTGAAAAAATGAAGGAACATGGGCCGCGGGTTAAAAGTTATAGAGTGATCCTGTGGATTTTTGAGGGAGCATTCTCGCGGACAAATTGGCCTACAGGTTTGAAGGTGAGAGAATAAACTGGTTTTCTAGGCTTGACTATTTTGGACAAATCTTCCCACAGGTTTTTACAGTGATCCCGCTAGTAAAAACTCGTGCTCCTGTAGGAGGATTGGTCAGCGAGATTGATGGGGCTATTTTTATGACACGTGTTGATGAAGGTTTGAGGTAAACGACAATCTCACCCTCATGGGTTTGCGTTCCTGCCGATGAATAGCCACAATTCCGCGATCGTGGTATTGTGCTCTTAGGGTCACGAGATCATGAACAATAGGTTTTCTGAAGTGTCTGAAAATGGGAAACGATTAGATGGCCAAGAGTGCGATTTTCCAAAGGGAACCTACGTACCTGCAACAATATCAACAAACTTCTTACAAAAACCCATAAGCACAAAAAGTTAGTTTGGTTAGTTTAACACAAAAAATCCAACAATTGATTAGATTGACTCAAATGCGAGGTCCCACCAAGCATGCCAAAATGTATCACCTATTTTCTAGTATTGCAAATTGAAAACTAATTTATTAAAAGCATTCTTAATACTAAAAATGGAAAACACTTATGATAGGACCGATTGTTATCACCACAAAAGGAAGCAAACCAAGAATGGTAGGCTCCTAATGGTATAACACATGATACAAAGGATTTATCCCTGATTAAGATACATATGCTCACAAGTATGCTCAAGCTTCAAGTGGATGGATGGAGTGCATGAAGGATGGTTTCAAACAATGGAGTCATGGAGGTATTTCAGCATTATAACGGTATTTTGATAGTTTCTAAGCTCTCAAAATAGCATTATAACTTTGCATGAAAGGTGGATGATTTTAGTGAAGGGAGAGGGTTCAATTTATAGGCCAAGGGGTAGAGGAATGGATGGTCAGGATGCAAAGATGATGAGATGTTGAGGGAGGGTCAAGATGCCCTCAAGAGGGAGCACATGGATTGTGCTTGTTTAGCACCAATAGGAGAGTGACACTTGTCACAAGGAGGATGAGTGTGAGAGGATAGGATAAGGGTTGGCCAAAGGAGTAATGAAGGAGGTTGATTATGTAATAGGGATGTAAGAGTCATTAAGGGAGGTGTAAGAGGTGTAAGAGTCATTGATGAGGATGTAAGAGGTGTGGTTGAGTTTGCTGACTTTGGCTTGGGTTAGAAAGTCTTAACCCTTGCTTAAATTTGTGCACATGTTTAGGAGGGGGATTAGGATTAGCTTATGAAGGGGGTTAGGGGGTAAGTGATTTAGCTTTGATGGGATGGGTTGGTTAGGTGGCTAAGTGAGGTTGGTATGGGTGAATGGGTTGGATTAGGGGTTAGGATAGGGTTTAGGGAGGCTTTTAGGATTTTAGATATTTTATTAAATGATTTATTCAATAAAATGAGGATATGGGATTAAATTAAATCGATTTGAGAATTTATTTAATTTAATAGAGGAATAGGAAATTAATTGATAAATTGATTTTGGGTGATCATTTGATTTTATCAATTGGACTATAGTTAATTAAATTAATTAATTAACTAGGGGATGATGATTAATTAATTAAATAGTAAATATTTAATCAATAATGTCCTAGGAGATGACTAAATATGATTACCTATTGATGTAATCAGATTTAGGTGTCTACAACTAGTACTAGGTGTCAATTTTGTACTTGTGAGCCTGAAAAGTTCTTGCCAAAAAGAACTCATGAACCTATTATCCCTATCACTCACTATGGTCTTGGGAAGACCATGTAGCCTAAACACCTCTTTGAATAATAACTCTACTACCTGAGATGTTGCAAAGTCAATTGCAATAGGAAAGAAGTGGGCATATCTAGTCAACCTGTCAACTACCACATATATGCAGTCTTTCCCTTGTACTCGAGGGAGACTTGTAATGAAATCCATGGAGATTCCTATCCACTTTTGTTCTAGTATGGGTAAGGGTTGCAATAAACCAATAGGATGAGTATGCTTATACTTATTCTATTGGCAGGTCATACACTCTCGAGCATGATGTAAAATGTCATCCTTGAGACCCTTCCAAGAGAATCTCTCTTGAATTTCCCTATAAGTCTTACTATACCCTGGGTGCCTTACTAAAGGAGTATCATGTTAGGCCTGTAGAATCTATTCCTTCAATTGAGAACTAGAAACAAGGACTTTACCTTCATAATAGATGACATCATCTACTACATTGTACCTATCATTTGAAACCAATCCATCCATGACCTCACATGCATGCTGATTTGTGGAGTACTCGACTAGAATTTAAGCCTTCTAATCTATTGAAATCTCACTCAATGAACATAGGGTAGTGACTGGGTGTTTCTTAGAAAGTGCATTAGCAATGGTATTGTTCTTGCCCTCAATGAACTTGATGTCAAAGTCATAAGCCTAGATCTTGCTCACCCTTTTTTTTTGTCTATCATTGAGTTCTACTTGATCAAGGAAGTATTTCATGTTGTTGTGGTCTGTTCTTACCACAAATTTACTGCTAATAATATACTGTCTAAACTTGGCTAATGCATGCATAATAGCCAACATTTCCTTGTCATATGTGGAATACAACTCTCATTATCCCCCAAATTCCTACTCTCATAGGAAATGGGGTGCCTTTTCTACATCAAAACCACTCTTATGCCCAAGCCTAAAGCATCACACTCTAGTAAAAATGGTTGCAAGAAAACAAGAAGTTCCAAAATTGGACAAGTACTCATAACCTCCTTGAGTCTGTTAAAGACCCCTTGTGCCTATTTTGTCCATCTAAAAGCTCATTTCTTTGTGAGGTCTATCAGTGGTGTTGCCAATTGAGAGAAACCCCTCACAAATCTCCTATAATAAGCACACAAACCAAGGAATCCATGCAACTCAGTAATGTTTTGAGGGCAAAGCTAGTCAAAAATTGCTTAAATTTTCTCCTCGTGCATCTTCACTCCATCAACACTGATCACATATCCCAATTATAAAATCTCTCTAATTCCAAACTCACATTTGGATAACTTAGAAAATAGAAACTGACTTTGCATGATGCTAAGTACCTCCTCTACATGTCAAAAATAGTCCTCCCAAATACAGTTGTAAATCAAAATGTCATCAAAGAATACCAACACTGATTTCCTCAACTACTTGTTAAAGATGTGGTTCATGCATGATTGGAAGGTGGTCGGTGCATTGGTAAGGCCAAAAGACATCACCAAGAACTCATAATGTCTGTAGTGGCAGCAAAAAGCAATCTTGTGTACATCCTCTGATCGTAAATGAATATAATGATAACTTGAATGAAGATCAATCTTAGAGAAGTAGATAGCCCCATGAAGTTCATCTAACAACTCATCAATGTGTGGGATCATATATATGTTCTTTATTGTCCTTTTGTTCAGTGCTCTATAATCTATACACATCTGCAAGGTCCCATCCTTTTTCTTGAAAATTACCACAGAAGAAGTAAAGGGGTTAGAGCTATGGCGTATGAAGCTCATGTCCAACAACTCACAAATGGTCTTCTCAATCTCATCCTTATATGTCCTAGGATGACAATATGGGGTGGTGATAACTGGTTTAGCTCCATCCTCCATTTCTATCCCATTCTTAAACCCTCTATCCAGAGGTACACCAGGAGGTATGTCACTAAAAACTCTGTCATATCAGTCCATTATTGACTAAAAATATCAACATGAAATGCTTTGCCATCTTGAGTAGGTATTTTGGACTTCACAAAACAACACGTATGTTGACAATTAGCTAATGAAGATATGTAATTTTTTTCATTTATGGCAACACATGATGTACATGCTTACAAGAAACCTCAGAAATAAAGATACTTAGCTTTTGGTACTCATAAATTGTCTAAGTATGAATTTGGTATCGAACAGTGTATTGTTTTGTTTGTAACTTGTCATTGATGTCATTTTATGACTAGCAAAGTTAGATGGAGCTAGTATACATGTTGATGATGATGTGTATAACCTCAAAAGTCAATACAAACTGTATGGAAAAGAGATATTTGTGTTTTACCAATGTAATAGGAGAATGAAATTAAAGGAAAGGAATTGTTTTGTTTACAAAATAATTACTTGTCCAAATAGGGCTGACGTCCTAGATGTTTACTCTAAGTTAGAAAAGTGTATTGTGGTCTTAGCTGACCTAGTAATAATTTGTGTAATGGCATGGTATTTATGCAAAGGACATCTTGCGATGAGAAGTGGAATTTGATGTAGTTGTTGTGTTGAGTGATTGTATGTGAACTTTTGTGAAAGCAATATATGCAAAGTTTTGTAAAGCTATTTTGTGATCTAAGATCAAGCTAAAGATTAGAGATTAGTCAAAGAAGAAGTTACAATACCTACATTCTAGAAGTTTGATTACTTGTTTGGGCAGTGAGCTCTTCTTGTAATTGGAAGTGCATGTTTGGGCAGTGGGCTTATCTTGTATCTACCGTACTACAACTCCTAACAGGGTTGGAATCTCCTAAAAAGGATTCAAATTCTCCTAACAGGGAGTCTTTGTACTAAATTTGTTCATTGAATCCTAACAAGGTCCATCCTCTAATAAGGAACTTATATATCAGTATATTATCTAGTAGGTATCATCCCCATTGGGGTTTTCCCTTGGCTAGGGTTTCCCTAGTTAACAAAATATGGTGTTATGAGTTATCTTTGTGCATGGTTACTATTACTGCTCAACATTATTTATTACTTTGTTATGTATGGTTTAAAGTAAGAAATAATATCCAATTGGTGACTAAAGTTTGTAAATCACTGATTTACAACCCCCCCCCCTTAGTAATTCCTATTTCTAACAATTGCTATCAGAGCCCAAATACTCATAAGAGGCTTAACAACTTGAGTAAGATCCCTATGGATATGGAACAACAAATGAAGGACCTTGAAGAGGCACTTGAACAAATTGATCTTTTTACTGAAGAAAGAGATAAGCTGAAGGACGGATATAAAGACTCCCATGTATGCATTGGACAATTGAAGGAAAAGATTGAACATCTCAAATCCAAGCCTAAATCTACTAAATCTGAAACTAATGATGATGATTATTCGAAACTAAAGATAAAGTACAAGATATAGAAGCATGAATTGAAGATTATGAATCCAAAGTTAACTCTGAGGAGTGATCCTAGCAAAGTTGAAACTAATTTGAAGAGTAAGAATGCAAATCTTAGAGAAAATCTAGCAAAGAAGACATCTGAGCTTGAAACATTGAAAGAAGATCATGAAGAACCTTATAAGTACAATACCATTGTGAAAGGTGAATTAACTTAGTGCAAGAAAAAACTTGAGAAGCTTTATTCTAGCAGAGAAAATCTTGATGATTCAATGTCAATATAAAGACTAACTTATTATAAGACTGGTGTTGGTTATCTAATCAATATGTCTACAAAGAAACCTAAGATTAGATCATATCTAAAAGAAAAATATAAATTTGATGATAAGATTGAATCCAGTCAATCTTCTAATAAACCTAAAGAAGACAAGGAAGTTGAAATATTGGATGAAC
Source organism: Cupressus sempervirens (assembly GCA_028749045.1). NCBI lineage: Eukaryota > Viridiplantae > Streptophyta > Pinopsida > Cupressales > Cupressaceae > Cupressus > Cupressus sempervirens. Next base: position 636,180,623 of record CM053789.1, on the reverse strand, counting down.
AAAAGAAAATGGAATTTCCTAAGGAAACTAGGTATGAATTTAGAGGTAAGTGTTTTTCATGTAATGAAATAGGTCATATGAAAAGAGATTGTACAAATAAGTCATTTAATCATGTTAAGGACTTTTATTATCATAATTGTCATGGTATGGGTCATAAAGCAATTGATTGTAGGAAACCTAAATATAATAATGATAGAAGGAATAGTAGAATGTCTAGGAATATTAACCCTATAGATAGAAGAAGATCTAATGAAAGAACATCAAGAGAAGGAAGGCCTTATGAAGAAAGAAGATAGATTGTGTGTTATGAGTGTAACAACTTTGGACACAACTTGGAATTGACATGCACTTGATGATCAACAAAATCCTAGAAGCAAAACTCCAATATGTCAATTGTGCAACAACTTTGGACATACAACAAAGTAGTGCAGAATGGACAGAAACTTTGGAGATAGAAGGAACAGTAGAAGAAATTTAGGAGATAGAATGAATGATGGAAGGAATGTCAAAAATGGAAAAAGGAACCATGAGAGGAACTCAAGAACTAACAAAGACAATGAGGAACAAAGAAATGTAGTTAGTGAACTTTGAGAAAAACTCAATGAAGCATTTGTAAAAGGATTGGACATCTCAAAAGAAAATCTAGAAGATGATGAAACAGGAAGATTGAAGTCAATTATCAAGTTTGATTCAATTAAGTTGAAATAAGCTTCTTCATAGCCCATAATTTGAAAACTTCATCTAGAGATTGAACTAGAGGTAGCAAAGTTTGGAAAAGGTGTATCAAGATAAGTTTAAATAGTATCTAAGCTCGCTTGTAATTTGGAGCTTATCTAAACTAGTTACAAAGGAATTAAGAGTTAGTATTTTTATAAAGGAAGTTAATTATGTAGCAGAAAATGAAAACCATGTTCTTACTAAGAATTAAATGGAGTGAAGTTTTGTGGAGCATTATCATGATGGGAGAAAGCTATAGTAAACCTCGGGTGACATCTAAAGATTGGATAGATGATCTTGAGCAGTTATTTGATTTCAAAATGCAATTGATAGCTTTTTTGTATTTGCAAAGTATGCAATTAATGCAAGTTCAAGTTTAAGGAATCAATGAAGTACAAACTTGATTACCACTTCATTGTGAATACATTAGAAGCATAGAGCATTTAGAAGTGATTTGTCAAGGCAATTTTGAAGCAAACCATATTTTTAAAAGAGGTATTTTATCATTTTTCTATAGAATTTATTTGATAAAAGTTTATATTTAATAGAATCACAGATATGTCAATAGTTCACAATGTTGAGAATGAGGAGAGACTGAAATTGAAGGTTATTTCTATGAAACCCATAGAAGGGAACCCCAACTCAACATTATCCATTACTCCAAACAATGTAGTATATTTGGAAGATGTAGGAAGCTATCTTATGAGTAAGTTTGAATCTATTGGAAGTGAGTGTATGAACAAGGATATTGAATTGGTCTTTAATCACGATATGACTGTGAAACTTGGATTTGAACACTTGAAGGAACTAGACCTATTCAAATATTGAGAATTGGACACAAAAGAGTGGACACAGATCATACTAAGTAGAATACATGATGGTAAACTATGGATGTAAGATAGTGTAATTGATATCTCAACCGACCTTGTTCATGTTGGAGTTGATGAAATCCAACTTCGAAGATGCCCAAGATCACATGCATGCGAAAATTTGTCAAAGGGAAGCCAAGGAAGGAAGAGTGTGGAGCTAGGGGAAAACCCTAAACGGACATGAGAGATCACATAAACAAACACAAGAAAATATGTATTTATAATATGATGAAAAGTGATATGAAAATACAATGAGGGAGCTCGAATATAAAGAGCTCCAGGAATCTCCTAGAAGAAGCTAGAAGACGCTAGGAGATAAGTGTGACAACTAAGCATACATCCACATTAGGTGGAAAGTCCTTGAACAATGTGAGAGGATAAGTATGACTTAGGAGAGAACAAACTCCCGTATTGTCAACAACTTATAACAAACTCCTAGTCTACAACTAATAAATGAAATGCATTTACCTAAGTAAGCTTAAGTAAATAGAATAAATAATTAGTAAATTAATTATTTACTCTAACACCCCCCTTAAGTACAACTTAGGGAAATGCCTTAAGCTCACAAAACTAAGAAATGCAAAAATGCAGAATGGGTTCCGGCAACAAGGCCATGTTAGGTACCCATGTACAATGCAAGAAGATGCAACCTCTGTAAACGAGGAAAGAGAGAAAACCACGTGGGAAAAACCCTCCCCCAAAAAGAGGTGAAAAACCTAGTGAAGAACTGAAGAAGCCTCTAACTAGGGAAATGTCCCCTAAAAATAAGAACAAGGAGTGATCATGAAGAGAATCACTAAAGCATGAAGAGATCGCAAAATCTCTGCCATCAGAAGAAAACTGCTGATATAAAGAACCTCCATGGAAGAAGAAGGCATGAACCAAGCATGTTTATATGGTAGATGATCCATCTCACCAAAATGCATAGGTAGCCAACCACTACAATTGCCTTGTATATAGGATCAACCATTAAATACATAGCTCACAGTATCGAACATTGAACCAAAGATGCATTAGAACAACAACATAACCCCCCCTTAATGCAGACGGGGTGAGATGACAGGCAATTGAGAAGGTGGGCCAAAGTCTCCTGCAAACGAACCAAGAACTACAAGAGAGGGAAAGAGGTATAGACACCTATAAAGACACGGTCAAACTGACTCTGCATGGGGCTAATGACGTGGAAGGGACACTCACTTAACAAAGGGAGAATGCCTAAAACAAAAAACAACTATCCCTGCCATGGTGCTTTATGAAAATAGTACATGTACAACTGACTCAAAAACAACGTTCATGACCCCCGAAATGCAAGAGTGACACTTTATCTTAGTGTGATACAAAAAAGTGCCTCAAAATGATAGCTACAATAATCAAAACTGAAAACAAGCTGTAACAAAACATAGTACAGCCCAAAACAAAAGAAACCATGCCAGTAAAATGATCCTCGAGCCTAAAACACTCAAGATATCCACCATATAGAAAAAATACAAAAAATATGATAGAAAGAGCATGGGCCAAAATCTAAAGAAAAGGACCACATTTCTAAAAAGGTGACAAAACCAGCTTTCCAAAAATATAAAGTTTTCAAAAAACTAACATGGGACGCAAAAGATATGCTTGTCGGAGTCAAAAACAAAACTTTAGACTTCAACTGAAAATACAGGCAATAAAAATGCATCAAAACCTAAAAATACCTACACCAATGTCTCCGTCTTGGAACCAGCTTTCTGGTGCTTCTTTTGGATTAGAAAAATCTCTCCATATGCTCAAGTTATGGCCAAAAAATTGCAAGTAGGTCAAAAAGGACCCTAAAGGAGAGGCAGGAAGGTGTTAATGTAGTGATGGTGTCATGTTGATGTTAGCAATTCATTGTGTTAAATTTGACGGCCTGTCAGCTGTCGGTGCAAAAAAGAAGCCACGTGGTAGTGCCACGTGGCAAGTACGGATGATGTGGCAAACCTGCCACGTGTCTGCTTGTGAATCTACTAACTGTACTGCAAAAATCCATGCGGTCACTAACTTGGCACGAACTGTTGACAGGGTAGGAGCCTCCAACCAGGAATTGACGTAGACTTCCACATGGGCACTGACGTCACGAGTAAAGAGGTTGAGAAGAAGTGATGACTGGGCAGAGATCTGCGGGCAGAGCGGCAAAAATAGACTATGCCACCAGTGGAGAGCTGAGGGAGGGTGGCGAGAAGGCTAAGGCGTGGCCGCAACGGCTTTGTGGTGGCGCGGTTGGCCGAGGCAGCTGTCAGGCTGCATAGTGGCAGCTTCACAATGGCTGTCGGGCGGTGCACTAGCAGAGCCCATAAAAAAGTTTTAAAAAAAAAAAATTGCTCAAATTCGTTCGTACGACCATACGAAAGGGCCTATAAGCAAATTTTTTTTGCCTCTCGGAGCTCTGTCTCCAAAAATGAAAAGTTTTATATGAATCCTGACTACAAACGGCCTTTCGAATCCAATGGTAGGGTCCATTTGGGCTAATTGTGCTCTGAAAATTTGCTAATCCCCTGATTTGAAGAAAAAATGCACAAACAAACTAGGGTTTATGACTCCAAATCACAGCTTCAAAAATTTTCAACCAAGCAACAACTAGGAGGCTCTGATACCATGTTGGATTTGATGAAATCCAACTTTGAAGACGCCCAAGATCACCTGCATGCAAAAACCTATCAAAGGGAAGCCAAGGAAGGAAGAGCGTGGAGCTTGGGAAAAACCCTAAACAAACATGAGAGATCACATATGCAAACACAAGAAAATATGTATTTACAATATGATGAAAAGTGATATGAAAATACAATGAGGGAGCCTGAATATAAAAGCTCCAGGAATCTCCTAGAAGAAGCTAGAAGATGCTAGGAGATAAGTGTGACAACTAAGGATACATCCACATTAGGTGGAAAGTCCTCGAACAATGTGAGAGGATAAGTATGACTTAGGAGAGAATAAACTCCTATATTGTCAACAACTTATAAAAAACTCCTAGGCTACAACTAATGAATGAAATGCATTTACCTAAGTAAGCTTAAGTAAATAGAATAAATTAATTATTTACTCTAAAAGTTCATGAGGTAACTAGTCTTTGTAAACAAAGCAGTGTACCTATAGGTGAGAAAATGGTTAAGAAGAAAGTTGAGAGCTACACAAACACAATATATAATGGAAAGGTCATGGTGATGAGCACCATTAAACAAGATGATGTAAGATTCCTAAGTAGAATCATTGCCTACTCTATATGTGCAAGTTCAAATATTGATGAATTGTTAGTCGGATTCATCTATGTAGCCTACAAGATATGTGTTGAGAAGAAACAAGTTAATCTTAGTGAAATTCTAAGAATGCAACTTCTTGAGAACCTAGAAAAGATCAAGAGGACTAAGAATGGTGTGTTTAGATTTCAGTCATAATTAATCATATATTATTTTAAGTGCTTAAAAGATTTCCATATTTGTTAGTCACAGAGATTATGATCAATGAGAGGTGTACAATGGAGAAGATCACATAAGTATGTAGAAGACATCCAACAGATAAAATATTTGATAGTGGGAATCTGATTATGAAAACATTTTAGAATGAAATGAGGCAAAGATTTAGAATTGCACCTGCAATTATAGACAGATTTAAGGAAGATATTTGTGTTATGGTTGATACATATTTTTCTTATATTCAAGCAATAGAACCTTGGGAAACATTTCTTGATCCCTTAGGTTATGAATTGAGCGATGAAACAATAGTTAGATATATTGATTTACTATTGAAATTAGAGAAGGACCAAGCTGAATACAGATTTGGAACTTATGATGAGATTACCCAATCAACTCATTAGGAATCCTTAGAGAAGGTATCTCACAAGAAGATAGAAACTATAACGTAGAAAGCTTTATCAGAGACTAGTACAACTGAGAGCGAGTCACAAGCAGTCAAACAAACCATGAAGCAAGGTCTACTGAATGTACAACCTTTGTTAGAATCTATTATAGATACATCTTCAGAATAGAGCACTCCTTATGCAGTAGTGTTAGATATTTAGACAAGTGAACCGAAGAGAAAATCTTAGAGAGATTAGTGGAACTGTGACCACAAAGACTAAAAGGCTCAAACAACAAGCCACTGGACCAAGAAAGAGACAAAAGACATTGTTGACAATTGTTGAGTCTAGTGAAGAAGAAGAAGAAGAAGAAGAAGAAGAAATTAAATAGATGGAGAAGGTAAAAACTTCAAAGTAGTCAGTAGGAAAAGCTCGGCAACCCTGGAAGCCATGGATAGAGAAGATAAACTTAGCTATTGCTAATGAAGGCAACTTTGTTCAGATGAACAAATTCTATGATTTGTATAACAATTTTGAGAAAGATCACATTAATATCTCTACTATGAGATACATTATAGTTAACAATCTAAAACTAAAGGATATTGAAGGCATCGTAAACTAGAAAGTCTATGACAGACTAATAGAAAAGAAGGCACCAGGTAGAGAAGAGGACATAGAACTTCAGAAGTCTATGTTAAGAACAATATGCAAGATTGATGACAAAGAAGAAATCAAGAGATTATTGGACAATCTTGTACCTTACTTGAGAAAAAAAGTAAGACCATTTTTGTTTATGGTGGGTGAGAAGGAAAAGTTAAGAAGTGAGATTGCGATAGCTATAAGTTAGATGATGACAGAGTCCAAGGCATCATCTTCACCAACACCCATAACCTCAGAAGTGTCAGTGAGTGGTGACACAGTGTAGATAGATCAGATGAATGTTACCATTAACATTGATGATACAAATCCATTTGAAGGTTTTGAATAGAATGAACCTCATACTAAGGATATTGAAGAACAACTAAGACAAATTGAAGAGGAGAAAAGGCTACTAGAAGAAGAGAAAAGGAAAATAGAAGAGGCTAAGCAGAAATTGCTTGAGGATGAGATGAAGAGAAAAGTAGAGGAAGAAAAGAAAAGATTAATTGAAGAAGAAATGAAAAAGAAAATAAAAGAAGATGAGAAGAAGAGATTAGAAGAGCAAGATAAGAAAGAAAAAGAAAGAAAGGAAACAAAAAAGAAAGAGGAAGAATAAAGAAGAGTCAAAGAGGCAACTGAAAAGATTTTAAAGGGAAGATGACACTAACCCTTCTAGTTCATCTACTCTATTTTCGCTTGCTAGCTTGACAATTGATGATGATGATCAAATTGACTTGATCTCATCCTTGTCAAAACTTATTCAGAAGAACAAGACAGTGAAGAGCCTACAGAGAACCTTGATGGAGGTTACTGACAGATTACATAGTACTCCGGTAGTCCAACGCACAAAAGCAGATCCAAAAATGGAGGGCATAGACAATGCTAAATTCTTTTGATGAAGAATTCACAAATTTGTTGAATGTTGCAAAATCTAAGGCACAAATCTCACATGATGCTAACTTGTTTAACACCATTTGTCAAAATATAAAGAATGATTTGATAAGTCTTGATACTTGTATCAAGGAACTTCAAAAGTGTAAATAGGATGGAAAGATACTGTACATTAAGTGTACTCTATCTCACAAGCTGACTAAGGATATTGACAATCAAATTGGAGGAAAAATGAGTGAGCTCGAAGCTCTATATAGCTAATTACAACATCCTGCTACTAAAATTGATGTTTTTGAAGGACAAGTGATTAGTATTCATAATGATATCAGAAAACTAGAACTTTGAAAGGAACAAGTATTAGATATCAGAGAGTCTATTGCTCTGACAATATCTTTTATTGAGAAATAGTTGGAGGAATGTGTCAAGGCTAAGGACACTTATTCTAACTTTTTATACTCTGACCTTAATGTAGTTGAGATTGTATCATATGCCTTATGTGATATTCTCACCTTTGCTGAATCTACCAAGGAGACATGGACTAAAGGTATGAGTAGTCTTAAAGAAAGTTTTGATGATTGCATGAAGATACTATTAGTTTAAGGTAGACGTTTATAGAAATTTTGACAACAGATGGACAATTTTTGACATCTTAACTTTTGTCATTGATGTCAAAGGGGGAGAAGTACATAAGAAAATTGTAAAACAAATAAAGGAAAAAGTATGAAATCATATTGTAAGGGGGAGCATGTGTAAAATGGACAAATTATAATAAATGTGTTAATGTGTTTTTTATTTTAAGTTTTTGATACTTAGCTAATTTTCCCTATTTTGTTGCCATCAATGCCAAAGGGGGAGATTGTTGACAATTGGCTAATGAATATATGTAGTTGTTGTCATTTATGGCAACACATGATGTACATACTTACAGGAAACCTTGGAAATAAAGATACTTTGCTTTTGGTACTCAAAATTTGTCTAATTATGAATTTGGTATACAACAGTGTATTGTTTTGTTTGCAACTTGTTACTGATGTCATATTATGACTAGTGAAGTTAGATGGAGATAGTATACATGTTGATGATGATGTGTACAACCTCGGAAGTCAGTACAAACTGTACATAAAAGAGATATTTGTGTTTTACCAATGTAATAGGATAGTAGAATTAAAGGAAAGGAATTATTTTGTTTACAAAATAATTACTTGTCCAATTAGGGCCGACATCTTAGATGTTTACTGTAAGTTGGAAAGTTTATTGTGGTCTTAGCTGACCTAGTAGCAATTTGTATAAATGCATGGTATTTATGCAAAGGACATGTTGCGATGAGAAGTGGAATTTGATGTAGTTGTTGTGTTGAGTGATTGTATGCGAACTTTGGTGAAAGCAATATATGCAAAGTTTTCTAAAGTTATTTTGTGATCCAAGATTGAGCTAAAGATTAGAGATTAGTCAAGGAAGAAGTTTAGTACCTACATTCTAGAAGTTTGATTACTTGTTTGGGTAGTGAGCTCTTCTTGTAATTGGAAGTGCATGTTTCGGCAGTGGGCTTATCTTGCATCTACTGTACTACAACTCCTAAAAGGTTGACACAACTCCTAACAGGGATTCAAAGTCTCCTAACAAGGACTCTCTATACTAAATTTTCTCATTGACTCCTAATAGGGTCCATCCTCTAATAAAGAGCTTATGTATCAGTATATTATCTAGTGGGTATCATCCTCACTAGGGTTTTCCCTTGGCCAGGGTTTCTCTAGTTAACAAAATATGGTGTTATGAGTTATCTTTGTGCATGGTTAATGTTACTTTTCAACATTATTTATTACTTTGCTATGTATGGTTTAAAGTAAGAAATAATATCCAATTGGCGACTAAAGTTTATAAATTATTGATTCCACTCCCCCCCACCCTCTTAGTAATTCCTATTTATAATAGTGTAGCCCAAATCATATCATCATGTCTAATAATAGACTCCATCCTATGAGAAATCACCTCCTTAGGTCCATTGTCTAAAGCTACTCTCAAGATCACCTTCTTCCCACTAGACAAAAACTCTAATTGCATGTGGTGGTGATCAATAATATACCTTCCAATACCCTGTAGCCACTACATACCCAAAATAACATCATAATCCTCCAAGGGTACAATATAGAAGTCTTTTGTCAAAGTAAAATCCCCCATCTAAATACTAAGTTGTGAGATCCTCTTAGTGTATCCCAAAACTGCACCATCTGCAACCTTTACTCCAAAACCCTCAAATATCTCAGACTACAACCCATGTTTCTCAACCAACCTCTGATAAATAAAGTTATGTGTGGCTCCTGTATCAACTGAGCTCATGACTCACTGGCCTTGTAATGTACCTTTCAGTCGAAAGGAGTGGAATCTAGGATAACCAGATAAGGTAGCCATTGTCACTTTGGCTACTGCCAATGAATCATATATGTCCAACTCCAACTATGGTTGCTCCTTATGAGTCTCCTCGAGACTATCCTCAGTGTCAATTTGTGGCATCTCCTCATCTCCATACTCAGATATCACATAAATCAAATGAACCTTGCCCTTCCCCATACAACAATGCATGGGATCCCAAGGTTTTTTGCATGAAAAGCATTGTTTCTTCCTCCTTAGATCATTTTCTGTCTCTAGGTCCATCCTAAAGGGTCTAACTGATTGACCATACCTAAGCTGTGAGGTGTTGGCCTTCTATGGAGGTTGTGAATCTCTAAATGGCCTCTTATTTGATGGATAAGTAGGAGTGGTGTCCAATCTCAATGTCATGTCAATATCATTCTTAAGAGTGGCCGGCTAGAAAGTATGAACCAATCCCATAAGCTTGTCCTACAATCCCACTTCTGGGGCATATTAGGTACCATAAATGCAATGCGCTGGAACTCATTAACATATGCCTCTGCATGTTCAGTCTATCTAAGATGCACTAACTCTCTATAATAGAGTTTGGTGTCCTTTTAGTCAAACTGGGTAATTAGTCGCTTAGTGAACCTAGCATAGGAATGAATCAAGGCATGATCTTGGATAACCAAGCCACAATGCGACTAGTCATAGGCAACCCCATCTATATGCAATATGACAAATTGCATAGCCTCTCTCTTTGGCATGGGTCATAAGGATAAATAAATGTCCAGCTTATATACCTAAGTTTGTGCACTCAAATCACTGGTGCCATCATAAGTAGCCAATGAAATATTTTGAGTAGCTCTACTAAGATCATTGTTCCATTGTGTCTTATAGCCTTTGTCTCCTCTGAACCTGGTAGTATCCCTACACTATGAACAATATTGGGGAAGAGGGAAAACATCCCTAACCTCTAGGGGTAGAGTTCTCCACTCAATGGTGGTTGCCATGACAAATTTCTAGAATCCCATCTCGGGTGGATCAACTTGTGTTGGCCACTCACCTGGTAAAAACTGTGGAAGCAAGGCTTTGTACATATCAAGCATACGAGGTCATTCCTATCTTTGGGAATGAAGGGAGCTCCCAACCAATGCATGGGATCTATGACTTCCAACAATGACACATATCTGTTGTGTCCCTGCCTGCCTCTTTGCCTATCCAACTCCATTAGCTCCAAATTTCCTTGTAACCTCTCAAATGTCTAGACTATTAAAGGCTGAGTATTGATGGGAGTCTTGATCAATTCTCTTTCACCCTCATTAGTGGTGTTTTGTCTATTTCCTTCCTATTCACCTACCATAGTATTTCCCTGTCTAGTTCCAAAACCTTGCTCAAGTTGAGCTCTCCTGCGTGTGTAAAATACATGTATCTCATCTCTTGGATGCATAGATTTGTAATCAAATCAACAGGTTGGTAAGATCTGGCTCTGATACCATTGAAATATTCCAAATGGACATTTTCTCTACTGCTGCTATAATGCTTAATTATATAAATTATATTTTTCTTGCAGATTTTTTGATCTTATAAATCTAGACAAAAGTTGCAGAAGAATGTTGTTTCTTTGTGTATTTTTCAGAATATAGGTATTACAATGAATAAATAACATTAACTAATAAAATAGAAGTGATAAAAATCATATGTAGCAATACATACTAACCTAGAAATGATTCTAAAACCATACCAATAGAGTATGATTTATTTTAGAATAGTCCCAATACATATGTACTTCAAACAAGGTTGACATCAGCAGAAGATGGGATCTAGCTACAACCAAACATGTTCAAATGATAAAGCTCAAGCTACTACAATAAAATAGCTCCAGTTTGCTACAATAAAACATCGTAGAATTTCTCACTTGAGCTGCTACAAGGAAATGCCAGGCTAAACCAAAGTGGTTGCCTTCCCTAAAAATCTACTACCTGCAAAGTGTGACTACAATACTAGAAATTGATTCTCTGCCTTAATCAAGCTATATGCATAAGAACCTTCAAATCTGATCTTATTAATGGCTACATCCCAACAAATCTACTCTCAGCACTAGGGTTTTCATCCTAGGTGAGAAATTCTCTTCTAGAGCAATGACGTCCAAAATAGGTTGACAAGATGATAAAGATACTTACCTTTAGGTTGTCTTCTCCTTATATCCCCTTTCCAATGCAATTTGAACCCTAAAAGAACCCTAAAGTGGAATTCATCTGAACATTATAATATAACATTATTTTCCCCAATAAAGGCATCCAAATAGAAATAAATCATTACTTTATTAATGAAAAATAGCTCCAAGCATCAAATAGGTCCCAGTAAGTAATAATAAAATACTAGAGACTGAGCTCTTTCCAACGAGCTATCACACATAAGTGAACTGATCCAAATGGAGCTATAAAATTTCTTATTAATCCAAAATGGCTAAACACTTAGCCTTATTTAAATTATTAAAATGCTAACTTAGGAGAATATTTAAATATATTTAAATATTACCCAAGTAGCCAAGGAACAACACAAAAACCTCCAAAACATGAAACTAAGTTTGTCACTTGCCTGTGATTGATGTTAGACAACCTGGGCCAACTGGCAATCTCACCCTCAAATCTAGGGATACTCCTAAAAAAATAGGGAACACACCGAAATCTCCTAAAATTGAGACCAAGGGGTGATCTCATAGAACCTCAACTCTGGAAAATGTCACAACCTCCTAAAAGGTAGGAATCTCCTCCTACAATCAAGGAATTACCTCCTAAAATCAAGGAATTGCTCTCAACTGATCTACTACTGCTTGCAATACCAAATTCAGACATTGAAAACCTTGACTAAGTCCATGATCACCACTGCTAGCCTACAAGACTCCATAATAGGCTATCTCTCATGTCACTGCTAGATAGAGCTAAAGAGCAAACATGGCAAAGCAAGAGTTTGTAGAAGAGATGGAGAGAGTTTGAGATGTCAATAAATGGAGAAATAAAGTTCTTCATTGGACTAGAAATATCTCAACTAAAGGGTGGAATCTTCATAAGCTAGACAAAGCATGCAAGGGAGATTCTAAAGACCTTTGGACTAGACTAGTCCAAATCCGTGGGCACCCTAATGGTGATGGGTTGCAAATTGTCAGAGGAGGATGAAAGCCCAAATGTGAATGAAACTCTTTTCTAGTCCATGATTTGTAAACTATAGTATGTTGTGCACTATAGACTAGACATTGAATAGGTAGTAGGGATAGGATAAGATTTTATGCCAATCTTAAAGACTCACATTAGTTGCCATAAAGAGGTTCTTCAGATACCTAAAGGGTATTGAAGAATATAGTTTATGGTATCCTCACAAAGGAACCTTTGAACTCATTGTCTTTAATGATGGTGAATGAGCAAGAAACATAGATGATGAAAAGAGCACAACTCGAGGTTCAATCTTTCTTGGAGGAAGACTAGTAGTGTGGGTCAATAAGAAGTAAAACTATATATCTCAATCAAGAGCAGAGGCTGAGTATGTAATTGCAGTAATTAACAATACTCAAATTTTTTGGATCAAACAACTACTAGAAGAAATTCAGGAGAAGGTGGAAGAACCGATGGTTATAAGCTATGTCAATATAAGTGTCATCAACATATAAGAAAACCTAGTTATGCACTAAAAAATAAAGTACATCCTTATGAAGTATCACTTTTTGAGATTGAAAGTGAAAGAAAAAGAGGTAATGTCAGAATATGTTCCAACAAAATAATAATTAGCAGATATATTCACTAAACCTCTTCAAAAGAATACTTTTGAGTATCTCAGAGGGAAGTTAGGGGTCATACCCCTATCATGCTTGAAGTAGAGCAGTCATGACAAGTATCAATCCAAGATCTTCAAAGATTATACTTACACGACCTAAGAGGGACTAATCCATAGGGGGAGAAATCACAAAGACATGATGGTAGATATGCACCTTTGTCACTTTTGTTAAAGGGGGAGAAGTAATGAATGGAAGTGATGAAAGAGAAAGAAGATGAAATGGGGAAAGGTCTAGTTGAGAAGAGTACCTACAGAAGTAAGGAGAAAAATAAACATGAGCAAAAAGTGGAGAAATAAGATGTAGCAAGAAAGAGTAGACGTTAGTAGAGCTGCACAAAACAAAGGAAATAGATGATAGTAAGAACAAAGAAGACCAATATTAGAGCACCAAAGGATTCAACTATCTTAGGGGAAGATGTAAAAGACGAAGAGCAAAGTAATGTCATACCATTATTTTCTAAGTACACAACAATGCTGAAGTTGCCTAAGGTTTTCATCAATGCTAAAGGAGGAGATTGTTGGCATGGTTGATTAAATTAAGTCAAGTAATGAGATTGATGGACCTTACCGGTGAGACATGCAAGTGAAAATTTTGTCATTGATGTCAACGTGAGATTTAAGTGCATACTAGTATATGAAAGGTAATCGATGAAATAAGGAAACTACATGAGCTCATCCTAGTCATACGAGGAAAATATTGGAGCACAATAAAAGAAAGATTGGTGAAGACATGTGGTCTTAACAATCATACTTAGATAATTTGGGTTAAGTACAAGTTGGAAACTGAGGAAGGATCCAAGACAAGAAAACATGAACACACGATAAAGAGATTGGTAGTAATATAGATATGTTGAAGGGAAGTCTTCATGATCAAGGAATAGAGGCAAGATACCTATGATTGGACATGTCACTAAGTAGGTGAAGTTGATATGACACCTCGAAGAATGATAGAGAATTTATCACATCAAGTCTAAATGAGAGGATAGATGGGACAATTCAAATTTCAATTCCTTCCACTGACCGCACAAGGGTCATATGCAACCTATGACTTTCCATAGATGAGAAAGTACACCTAACACACATTACCTATAAAAATTATGTAGGCTAGAGGAAAGTTAACATGCATCACAAAGGAAGTTGAATTTAAATTTTGAATTCACAATTTAGGGTTGAGGATGAGAAAATAAAGGGATGTATATAATTGTTAATTTTTGTATGAATGAGTGTGGATTGCATTAAGCTAGGTTTAGTGCAATCACCAGTGAAAAAGTGAGAGAAAAAGTGAAGACAAAGTGTGGTAGTGAAGTGTGTTGTATAAGATCCAATGAGCCAAGCACATGAAATGCATGAGTGGTGAAGCTAGAGAGTGCAAAGCACATAAGTGATTGTGTTTGAGTTGTAGAGATAAAGAAGAAAACAATAAGTTTTAGACATGTCCATGAGCATACATGTGATCTAAATCAAACCAAGTCAAGTAACTATTTATCATAGGTCAACCATTATGTTGTTCTCTTATTTACAACAACAAATCCCATCGAGGGTGGACACTAAAAAGCCTTTTGTCTCAAATCCCCTAACAAGGTGACACATTCATTTGCACCTTAAGTCCTTTAACTAGACTACCTTTAACCTAACAAGTCTCTTCTGAAACCCTTAATTAGTTTGCACTTGAGAGTGTCTTTGTAATCTTTTAATAGGGATGAGCTCTTGAGTGGGCACACTCTAGAAGAGTGCAAGCTTTGTGAACATCATCTCACACATCGTGGTTTTCACCCTAATTGGGTTTCCATGAGATAAATCTATGTTATGTGGTGTTACCTTTATGTTAAGATTGCTTTGTTGATTGTGAAGTGAAAAGATTGAAGTTATCAGTATACCAATAACCCCCCCTCTCAGTATAATCATCAGATTGTGGACCAACAAATATGGTCTCATATATTATTTGTTTATTCTACCCACTTGTTATGTTTCTCTCTTTATTATTATTATTTCTATTTTATTTTGTTCTATTTACTTATTTAATTTCATTCATTACATTAATGACAAATTATTTAGGTGGTGTAAAATCAAAATATTTCAGTAGATAAAATCAAAATAAATCAAAATATGTAGAACATATATTAAAAAGAAAAAAAATTAGTTTAAGAGGGAGGCTAGACTCTAACTTAATTTACCTTAAAAACCATGTTAATGTATTTTTTTAATAATGTTCATTTTACCCAAAGAAATAGATATATTTATGTAATATTTTGTATTATAAGAATATGATACTTCATGTTAGTCATCTCATTGGTAAAAAAATACACATGTTTACGTAATTTAAAAACATTTGGTAGTATAGAAATGATAATTTATGTAATTAAATATATGATGGACTTATTTCATGGGGAGTATACTATTTTGGGAAAATAATTTATGTTTCTCAAAAGTAATGAATGCAATAGAAGAAGTTACGTACTTTATCCAATTTTCTATATTATACCATAAAAATAGATAGATCTATATAATATTATCGAAGAATTCTATAGGCGGTGACTTGAATTTTCATGTAAGAGAGGTCTAAGGTTTGACTCATACACATGACTCAATTACTATGACACTTGTTAATGGAAAGCCAAATTATAAGGGATGACCCTATCGATACATGAGGCGATTCTATAATTATTTTGTAAGCTTGTTAAGATTTTTGTAGCACACATGTAAATTATTTCAAATGAATTGTTTGTTTAAAAAATTGCAAATAGTTATACATTTTTTATTATGATTAATGACTTTAGAAGACATTTCGTGTTGAGTGTAATTACTATATTATATTATAAGAAACATCAATATTGTGTTGGTAATTTTTCATGTGATTTGGTTGCATGAATTTTTTCCTAGATTTTCTTGTGGTAATTATGATAGTTCCAATGAAATTTAGGTTCCAAGCAATGCTAATCCTATTTATCTTTGTACACTTACCTTCCTTTTGTGAAAGTACATATTGTAAGGTTTCCCAATAATCAAAATAATTTTTTTGGTCCTTTGCTCATCACAATTTGTTTTCAATGTGACATAAAGTTATATAGGTTAAAAACAAATCTCATATATACTCATTATAGAATACTAGTTTTATAATTATTTACAATATTTCTTACACAAAATTCAATGAACCATTTATATTTCTAAATATTAGATATCTTAACATCTCTCAACTTATTTAAAAAATCAATTTAAAATATAGATATATTAATTTATAAAAATCAAATATGATGAATGAATGAGAACCATTCACTATGTATATAGCTTTTAAGAAATCTAACTATTCCATCTCCACAACGTACTTATATAATTCAAGAGCACATACCACTCAGTATATTAGTCAGACAAATATTCCACCTAATTTAAATCTCTCTTTACTAATAACAAGTCAAATTGAGCCCACCGCATTGGTTGAATTAAACCAAACTTAACGAGTCAAACATTCAAGCTTTACAAAATAATGATAAAGTTGACTCCAACAAAAACAAATCTGATAACTCAGAAGTTGGTGGGATGTTACAAAAGAAGGTTAGATGGTTCAATTTGAACCCTAGGTGAGCATTACAGGGGTTTGGTGGAGAAATAGTCACATCTTAAACATAAACGCTCGAAGCCTTCAGTGCAATTCGGCCACCAAGATCACTCCATAGCCAGGTTAGATTCACCGTCTGCCTAAAATTCGCGTTCGAATGACCGTCTCTTCGGAATTTTTTGTCGAGTATAGAATATATAAGTATTTTTCGGATGATTTGTTACTCTGTGTACATAACACTGTTGCGATCTAAATCTCTATTCATATGAACTCTCCTTTGAATACGATTTGTTGATTAGGCTGCGTTGTTGTACACATTTGTGTATTTGTAAGCCAATCTGCTAGATATAATTAAGGTAGGGTTGAATTTGTATATTTTTCGATGATTTGTTTGTCACTACGACTGAATATCTACGTGAATATATCTGGCAAAAACCTGTGAGTTGAAGTATGAATAAATTGAATTTGTTTAGTTTATTGGTGAAATGCAGGGTGACGACAGAGCATTCCTAAAGGTAAGATATTCATTCGGAAGAATATGTTTTTGAAAAATTATACGAGAAGGCATAGGACAAATAAAGTAAGATTTGTTTATTTTTTCATCGACTTTTTATTCTGAGCACATATAAATCTAAGATTGTCATCCTTGTTGGAATGAATGTTTTCTCACAAACATCTGTGACTTCTGCGCAAATTTGATTTCTCACAAACATCTGTTACTTCTGCGCAAACTATAGTTGAAGTTTTGTATTTTTTTATAGTCGTTTTTTTTTTTCTCACAGACATTTTTGCAGTATAGTGTGAACTGGGATTGCATGTATTTATGTTCTGATGAATACGAGTATGAGTATATAGTACTTTAAACAACAAAATCACATTCAAATGGCTCCTTTTGTTAGAGTTTGTGAAGTGTATTGCAAATTAGGTTTGTTTTTTAAATTTTTGCAGTGAATTTTTGTTGGAATACAAATTACTATGAAAAGAAAAGGAAAGGAAGGAATCTTTTATAGTTCACAACACCAGCTATTTTTTTGGGTCTACATTATGGGACAACCCTGTAGTCCTTGCCAGAGGCACTTAACAGTGTTACAATTGAGGCATATATACCTTACCCTCTGTGAGTTTTGAACTTGTGCCCTCTCTTTCAAGACTACAGGTTCTCCGCCACTAGGTCAGCTCAGGGTGTACACGAAGAATAAAATCTTTGTTAAAATGAGTTTCTTCTTGCAAAAATTTGTGAAGTATAGTGCAATAAGGTCTTGTATGATTGATCTGTGACCATACATTGGACAAGGATCACAAATGTTATGAGATTTGGTTTAATATCCGAGGATTGGTTACTTGTAATGCATAAACCCCAGGATGTTTGTTGCAACAGGTGTATTAGCACGTCTATCATATCATAACTCCAATAAGGGGTTTTATTGATATTTTTTTGGCAATTGGGATCTTTACACAAAAACAAAATAAAAAGTAAATTGTGCAGCAGGATTTATAAATAAGTTACACCATTTGGAAATAACACCGTCACTTAAAAACTTGGGCTCAGGGAGGGTTTGTCTGTTTTTATGGGCTAAGTCTTGGGAACTGGGAGTTTTACACAATTTTTACAAATATAACTACTATATAGCTGATTTGTTCAATTAGCTAAGACAGATTTTTAAAACTTTGTACATATTAATACATAGAAACTTTCACATAGGTTTGTTTGTCATAGCATACTCATTCTCATGTCTCCAGGTGACTGTTGAAATGTGTCACTTATTCATATACTTGCATGCTTATATGATATTTCCCAACAACGCCCTTGTAAGTTTGCTATTGTATCCCATATGTCAAAAAATCTGTTTGCAAGTTGCAACATCATAAGTTATTAGATGTGCTTAGATATGTGATCATTGATAGTTCTAATCAAAGATCTAAAAGCAATGGAAGTATTTACTATTTATCCTGAAATTGTTGACAAAGGCCCATCTTAAGTTTTCATCCGGCACTTAAGATGAGACATTGTTCTGGTTTATTGGTGTTGGACTGTGACCATGATTTTCTAGTATATACTGCATTTTCTTCCAGAGTTCAGAGGCGTTTGTTGAGCTTGATAGTGTTGATTTGATGTCTTGCCATCACTTTTAAGCTGTGATCCATACTAGAATTACCACATTTGGGACTTAGTAGTGTTGATAGGGTGTCTTTTTATTATTGTTAAGTTGTGATCCATTTCAAAACCATTTAAAAGTGATGCGGAGCATCTTAAAAAAAATTAACCAATCAGTGGGATACATACTGATCCCATCAAAATCTATGAAATAAATTCCATTTATAGAGGCATCTTACGAGGTAAAACACAACATGTTTTAATACAACAGCATGAACCCTTCTCCATTTACGTATCCTGATTTCTATATCTGATTCCGTTGTTCATAACTTCGGTTCTAAACGTCTTCTTGAAAATCCCTTTGGTGGAAGTGTTTCAAATTAGACCTATTAAAACATATCCAAATCTCAGTACAATATAACTTATTAATTATAAATTATGTTGTTTGCACCGAGACCCATTTTCTCTGTCATAAACCAGAAGTAAAATATGTAACCCTGCCTAGGGCATCAAATATCTTTTACAAAACAAATTCAAATAACCCCAAACCAATTCCAAATTATCCATTTGTGAGTCTAGTTTCCAAATCTGTAAGCCATTAATTTTTCCAATACATAAATTATTATATAAGCACAAATCTTTGCATGCAACACCATTGAAGGCATTTAAAAACCAGTTTTCACTCAAATCTTCATAACTTTCACAAATATGCATAACAATGTCTCAAACAAAAAGGAAATGGAAGGTAATTCTCATATCTTTCCAATGAATCCATTTAGAGTTCTTTAACCATCCATATGTGTCCATACCAAATGCTGCAACATGACTGTTTGCAAGAGTCTCAAATCTGAAAACAGTAACTTTCACCAAAATGATCATAACTTCCTCAAAACTGAATGAAATTACTCCAAACCAAAAAGAGGAGAATGATAATTCATACCACTATCAAATATACAGATTATATAGGGTTCCCAGGTCGTACATGGCTGTACAAGGCCTAGATCCAACATGAATCCAAAAAAAAAATCAATCAAAATAGCAATAGTTGAAAACACCAAAAATTATCCAAAATGATTCTTTCTTCTCCTTATTCTCATTAATTGATTTGGAACGACCATTAAATGCTTTTATAAGATTTTTGATAGTTGAGAACTTCCCAACCAACTTGTTACATTCTTTAACCCTTTTTTTGCAGTTTTTGCAAAGTTTTAAAGTTGCAACATTTAAGCAACTTTTACATTTTAGAAATTTTGATCTCACAACTTGGTCCAACTTTACAAACATGTCATAATGGAATATTAATCACCATTTACAATACTTTTACCCTTCCTTGGGTTTACAAACAAATTTTGACCTCTTGACCAATTCATGACCTTACTAGGACAACTAGGGCAAATTGACAACGTTTACAATTTATGACAAAATGGCTTCATAGCCTTTACATCTTGACCCAAATACAACATAAATGACTCAAATGGATTTAAATATCTCATATAAGGAATCTTAACCTTATCATGTTCTTGTACTTTAGGTGCTCTTGCACCAAAAAGGAGGGATGAGGCCTTTAGATTTTTTTTTTTCTGACTTGAAAGTAATAAATTTAGCCATTGGCAGGATGCCTTGAAGTTCAAATTTTGCATTTGCTAATCTGTCCCAATTTTTTAGTGGAAAAGCTTCCTGAGGGATATAAGCGAATTTATTTATACGGATACAAAATTTTTGTTGGGGCTGATATTGGCACATGTAACTATTTGAGCTATTCTTATGCCATAGTCACTTGGCTTGTTGGCTTTATTGTGATTTGAGGTTGCTAGTTAGTGGTTTACTTGTTTGGGTAGTAGTGTTTTTTTATGATTGTTAATTAGAGTTTTCTATATTGATAACCAAAAGAAAGTACATATATAGAGATTGCCACATTGTGACCAAAAAGGGATCCCACAACTTAACCACCTACCCAACACTACCCAACCATTACACACAAACTTTATATACATCGGAATGATTACAAAAAGCTAATTGCCCAAACCCCATGCAAGATCTAGACCCATGACCGACTAACCGACTAACCCCAAGTTTAGCAAAACCAACCCGCAGCCTACTCACCGGTGAAATTAGGAATGCCGTCCTTGCCACGCAAGCCTGCCATTGAAGCACCACACCTCTCCTTTGCAGCACCACCACAACCCTCAAGCAATGAAATATTTACTCCTGCCACCACTCCAGGTTGCTCACCAGATGAAGCACCCACACCATTCTTTGCACGACCACTTTGTTGAGCCACAAAGAGCTGTCGATGAACCATTGGGTGCCCATCCTCGCCAATTGGAGCCATTGACCTAATTGGCATTTCCTTTCTCCAACGACAGGCATTCGAACCAACTGCCCTCGTACGCTCGTGGGATTGTAGAACCTCCACCAGCTATTACCATTTGTTCTCAACACTAGGCAAATGCACCTCCATAGGGCATGACGACGACCACACCAACAAGGGCTGAAGCTCACCATCACCACTGCCAATCAACCTCCACGGACCAAGACCCATATGCCAATTTCAGCTTGATGTACAATGTCCTCCAAACCCTCTGCCTATTTAGGTTCTAAACATTACCCTAGTCACACGTTGCACCTTCTCTTTCTCCTCGTTAACCATCAATACCAATGTGAGAAAGAGGGACGAGCTATCCACATTGGAATGAGGGCGCTAGTCATGCTCCAAATAATCTTCCCCAAAGATTCGAAACATAGGCTTCGAAAAGTCTTCCTCATCAGTTTTGAGCACATTGTCGAGCCTCTTGATTGTGATCGACCCTGTAAACGACAGAATTTGGCCCAAAGTCCACAAGGAAAAATTGGCTTCCATTCTGTAAACCCAAAAAATACATTTCCAATCACTGCCCTGTTCAATGTTTACCAAGCATTGGCAAATTAGGGAAGTGGAAGCTAATAAAAGCCACTGGCGAAGCCTCAGAACCATTTGTGCCATAATGAATACACCATCATGTCAAAACAAGCCGGAGCGCTCACACATGCCAACCCCTTACGAAGCGTACTATAAACTTGCCAAAAAATGAAAACTGCTGCCACCATTTTGGATGAAATACAACACGTGACCAATCCATTCAATATGATCTTGCTAAAAGAAATCCAAGTCCTTGGGATCAATAGAACTAAAATCTTCGCTGCACCCACTTTTGATAATTTGTCAGCTAAGGAATTGGCTTCCTTGGGAAAATGGGTTACCCGAAAATCATCCACATCAGCCAACAAAGCTCGAATTTGCGAAATATATTTGTGCAAATACCATGTGTCCAACTCCCCTTTCACGATCCCATTAACCACGATTTGCAAATCACCTTCAAGGTGAAGTCTCTGGGCACCCATCTTAATACCCAACATTATTGCCTTAACTGCCACTAAGCATTCAGCCTGATTATTGGTTCCATCCATAATTCTCTTAGCTCCAGTGGCCAGGATATTACTGTCTTCATTTCTAGCCACTACACCAACTCTCGATGGGCAGTGACTCCCCTTTCAAGCGCTGTCAGAATTAATTTTGATCCATCCTGGATCAAAAAGCCTCCAATTGACCTTAACAGCCACATCTGCTTCCAACAGAGGATTATCCCTCTTAGGCCCATTAACGGGCCTGAATTTCACCAAGGGCCAACTCTGCTGTATCTGAGCATCCTGCATCCCTTTGATTAAAAGACACCTTATCCGAATTAATCCTTGATGCCGCATTTGAAACTAGTATTGAGACAACTTGTTCCAATCAGACTAAGAATCTTGGTGTTGCTTCCACCTTGTCTTGGAACACCCTCCTGTTCTGTTCTTCCTAAATTCTTCACAAATAATGGATAGAATTATGTTCAAAATTGCTGCAAATGTGGAAGACTGATTTGGGATAGACCAAGATTCTAATCAGTCCTTCAATTTGGCCGACATGGACCCCTGCCAATTCAATCTTTGAAAGATGAAATGCCATGCCTTTGGTGCAAATTCACAATTCAGAAAATTCACCTGATTACACAGAACACACGTAAAAGGCCTGGCAAATCCTAAATGCATTAACATATCCCTTATAAGAGTACGGCCATTTTTAGCCAACCACGTGAAAGCTCTTGCCTTAGGAAGGCAAGCACCATGCCAACATAAGCTTTGTTCCCATTCTACTTTCCTGTGAACATTCTCCAACAGAGAATACCCAATCTTTACTGACTAATTCGCACTCTTCGAACCACAACATTTTAGAACATTGCACTTCCTAGAACCCATGACAGTCCTTTTTTCTAAAATGCCTTTCAATACAGATTGATCTGGTAGGGAGAGGCCCAAGAGGGCAGGATCTTTCCATTTCAACACCCTCCATAGCACAAAGGATACTGGGTCCAAAAAGCCGCTCACCTCTTCATCCCACATTCTCTTGGTAGAGTCAATTATCTACTGTGAAACTCCTTCATCTACCAGGATTCCATGATTGTCCCAGGAGTTATACCAGACGTTGGCATGCTGACCGTTCCCAACTTGCCAAGTGATGTGGTCCGTTATCAGACTTCTACAACTGATGAGGAAATTCCATAGGGCTGAACCCCTTGGGGGATTGGCAATAGTTAAGATCCTCTCATCCTCCGGACTGTCCAAATACTTTGCCCTTAAAACTTTCACCCATCTTTGATCGGCCTGTGCATACATTTGCCTAATCAATTTGGCTCCCATTGCTGTGTTTAGAAGTTTCCAGTTTCTCAATCCCACTCCACATCCTCCTTTGGGTTGATATATCCTATCCCAGGCCATAAAGGGAAATTTGTCTTGCTATTGAGAACCATTCCACATCAATCTACGCATCCTCTGCTGAATAACCCCAATCACCTTCCGGGGAATCCTAAAACATGACATTGAGAATATTAGCATTGCAAAATGGCTGTCTTTAACATGAGCAAGTGACCTGCCAGTGTTAACTATTTGCTCTTCCATCCTTCTAACCGAGAGCAACACCCATCAATTAATTCCTTCCAAAGTTGAGCCCTTCCAATACCTTCAAACAATGGCGTTGCTATCGATCTCCGGGATCCTACTTCTGTGTTAAAAAAGGAAGCCTCAGATTTGCTCCAGTTCACGCTCTTCCTTGAGGCCAAACTGCAGGACTCTAGGACTCTTTTCTTAATTCTTGCCTTAGCCATTGAAGCAACACCAAAGAAGCAGGTGTCATTAGCGAACTGGGAATGGGATGTGCGATCAATCCCCCTTGCAATGCAGATTCCTTTCCATTGACCATTGACCCTTTTCCGTGAGATAGTTCTGCCTAGCACTTCTGCCAACAAGATGAATAAAAAGGGGGAAATGGGGTCCCCTTGCTGTATACCCCGAAAAGTTTCAAAAAAGCCCTGCGGGCTACCATTGACAAGAATTGAAGCTCTTTACTCTGAAATCATACCACCTATCCACTTTGTCCTTTCATTGCCAAAGCCAAAATGCTTCAACACTTTGATCAAGAAGCCCCTATCCACTCGATCATATGCTTTACGAATCTCCAATTTTAGCATCATGTACCTTTGGTTGCCAACTCTTGCCGAATGAATCACTTCATGGGACACGATAATACCATCTACAATATTCCTGTTAGGAGTCAAGCTGCTTTTGTTCAGGGGAAATCAACTTGCTAAGGATGATCTTCAATCTGTTTGCTGCCACCTTTGAAATGATCTTGTAGATCGTATTGCACAGGGAGATTGATCAGAAATCATCAAAGGAAGAAGGCTTTTCCTTCTTTGGAATGAGGACCACTAAAGTGTTATTGAAGTCTTTGAAAATGAAACCAAACTTGCTAGATTCCTCTACCACACCTAGAAGTTCAGTTTTCAACAAGTTCCAAATTTTCTGATAAAAAATTGCTTGAAAACTGTCCGGCTCAGTGGCCTTGTCAGTGTCTCCACCCATGCTAAAGATAACAGCCCTAAGTTCTTTGATAGTTCCATCAACATCCGGTTATCATCTGTAGAAACTAAGCTAGGAATAGCATCCAGGATCTCCTCCTGCGCTCTAGATCTGTCTGCAGAATCTGCACTCCATAATCTTGAGAAAAAACCAACTGCCTCCTTATCAATGATCTCTGGTTCTTCAGTTACTGATCCATCTTCAAGAGCAATAGACAATATCCTGTCGATACTTCCTTGCTTTGACAGAACTATGGAAGAACTTTGTATTACAGTCCCCATCCTGAGGCCAACGTTCTCGAGACTTTTGTTCCCATTAGACCTCTTCCCTCTGCAATATTTCTCCATATTGGGCTAACAAATCCTTGTCTGTTTCATATTCCACTACATCCATACCCTCAGCCAGCACCTTACTGTTTGTGGCTTCCAAATCACTCTCCAGAGATTCTATTTCAGCAAAAATATTTCCAAAATGGACTCTATTCCATGCTTTAAGGTTCTTTTTGGGCAGTTATGTTTGTCTGTAAGAGGCTTTGATATTTGATTTTGTGTAGGGCAATATATGTAGTATCGGAACTATACTATTTACCGATTTCATTATATAGCGTTGGAGGTAATGCCTGTTAAGATTGCAAACCAGAATAGCAAAACCAGATAGCAGAAATCTTAAACCAAACATTAGAACAAATAGACACATAGATTTACCCAGGGAAAACCTTCTTATTCGAGGGTAAAAAACCCAGCCTGCAAAAGTCGTGCCTTTATTGAGATCTTTAAACAACTACAAAATATTTTGCTTATGATTGAAGTCTTCAACAATCAATCAACAAGTTTGCCTTCTTCAAAGATCACACAGTTTCTATTGTAAGTTATAACAAACACTTTACTAATGAAATTGATTCTCAGAATAAGTATGTAGATCTATTCATAGATCAAATACACACTAAATCAAGTGTAATTCCAATACCACAGTCTTATTCAAATGCATTCAATAGAATTGCCAATTAAACTATTCTTACATGTCTCCAAGAATACATCCATGTTGTAAGAAAGAACTTGACTGCCACACGCACAGACAGCTCACGATAATATCAAAAAGGACTTTTTTTCTTTACTGGCTACCCCACACACAGACAGACAGCTCTTGATGCACAATCAGCCAAGAAGCTCTTGAATCACCACACAGGCTCTGATCAGCTTGCTCTGTCATCAGACATTCAATCAGCAAATTCATGCTCATGCAGAGATCCCCGAGAGAGCATTTTTCAATGAAGAGTTTTCCATAGCAAAAATACTAATGCATGTCTATGAACGCTGCTCAGATATAACACACGATGCTTGTTCATAACGGTGAATAGGAACAACTGAATCATAACAGCATTGCTCAAACTCAATGTTGCAGAATAAGTAGCTTGGGAGATCACCTCAGGTATATGATCTCTCATGTAGCTAATGCAATCATTAACACTCGCTCTTAGCAAGAGAGAGATCATTCGTGTGTTAATGTGATTAGATTTATTGCAGATCTGAACTGTATATGTCTTTTCAATTTCAGAATGCAATTCTTACTAATCTCTGTATTAACAAAACAATAATCTCTCTGAAATATAGTGGAGAAGATATATATTGTTTCAGATTCGTATCACTGATTTCTGAATATGAATAAGATCGATCTCCAGATTGCTTTACACTAATGATTTCGGTACATTGCATATTTTCGATCAAGTTTGAATATATATATATATATATATATATATATATCTTTAGAGGGGTACAAGAGTGGATAGACATGTCTCCACCAATAGGGAGATATGTCTCTCCATCATCATACCATTTCATAACTCATATTAATCCAAACAAATAGCAAATACAGATGGGCAATTATATGAACTGAGTCATGGATCAATTACAAACATGATCCGTTTGTTATCTATAATGTGTAATGCTCCTTAATCATATGTAAATCTGATTGCTGCAACATATATTTATAATTGGTGACAAGTGATGAGTTTTGTAATATCGATTAGATCGATATTCATTAAATAACAATAACACTTTTTAATAGTGCTGATCGATATACTCAAATTTATGCTTGGAACAAATACATAACGTTTCAATTTGATTTGTAAATGGTAGTTCGATCTATCAATAAGATAAATCTGATGATATAATTTTGAGTATTAAATGTGTGTGTGTGTGTGTGTGTATCAATATACAAAAAGTTTATATATACACAGTACACACACACACACATGCATATTATTATATCATTCTATTGATCTTTTAGTCATTCACAATTATCTTACCAAAGCTACTATTATCAACAATATGATTTAGTGTGTCTCAACTTGACAAGCACAATGAAGCTGCAACCAAAAAAAAAGTGTCAATAACAAAATCTCATCATAGATTTTCTAAACATATTGTTATTTTGGCATGAGATTCACCATGGCTACTCCCAGAGGGTGAAAAAATAGAGAAAAAATCACGGAGTCTCAAACATTGCTTCTGCTGTTGCTCCTCTGAGATGGGGGAACAAGGGATTTCACCTCGAACTTTTCACACAAAGAAGAATTCATTAACAAGGGGTTTCACATCAGATTTTCTCACAGAGAAGAACTCATTAACAAAGGATCGTACCTCGAACTTCTCTCGTAGAGAAGAACTCATTAACAAGGGGTTACACCTCGAACTTCTCTCACAGAGAATTCTTTAACAAGTGATTGCACCTTGAACTTCTCCCTCATAGAAAAGAACTCATTAACAAGTCTTCATGATGATGTGGCTCACCCTGAGACAGATATCAACTTTCTAACCTCCTTGACCAAGTCAGATTCCCTTTGAATCTGATATCAGCCTTTTGACCTCCTCGTCCAAGGTTGCCTTTGATGAATAATCAGATTCCCTCTGAATGAAGATTCCCTTTCAGCAAGGGCAGCATTCTCACTGCATTGATTGTCATAACAAAATAAAGCTGATTCCAATGAATAACCAAACAAGGGGCCTTAGCAGTCACATTGCTACACGAGCTTGCTGATCCTCTGCACAATGATTTGGTACTCTCCCTTTGCCACATAAGCTCCCTTTGAATCTGATTTTTGCAACTGAATAGTCTCCCTCTAAATGTCAGTTCTTCGTCTTTGAAGAAACTAATCACAATGCCTTTTGGATAGGTTTTGTAACAACCCCTTTTCCCGGTCCTTAGCTAACAACTAGCATATCATCGAAATACAGTTACTACTTCACATTTTTGAGAAGGCAGTTATAACAGTTATCTTACATGTTCATATGAAAGAGATTAACGGTTACAATCAGTTTAACTAAAATATCACAACAAACAATTGAAGGAAAAATCAAATAGAACTAAATTGATTGGATTATAAGTTTGCAATACTCTAATTTCCAAAATTGGAGTCCGCCTAGGGCAATATCTGCAAAACCATAGGTTAGTCCACATATACCCGCTTAGAGCACAAAAGTTATACCGCTGTATCGTAATAACTATTACCATTTAGGGCAAGAAAACCACTGAAACATCCTTGTTTTCCCATTGCTTATTATGACAATTAAAATTAAATAAAATATACGTTTATATTCATATTCACATGAATGAAGGACAATTATGATAGCCATCAAGTAAGCCTATCTCATACATGCAGTTACATTTCATGATCAGTTGATCTCACTGATTTCCTAATACATTTAAAAGGAAACTGATTTCCAAGCATCGAAGGCAATAATTGATTAACCATCTAACATTTCTTCAACTTGAGATTTAAAATATCGTTAAGTAAAATACTCGTCACCAAAAGATATTGAATGCAGATCGTATCTCTGTCTTGTGCAAGCCTTGGCATCTGGTGGAGAGAAGAAGCATTGTTAGGGGCTTAACCTCCCAACCGCAACCCTTAAATATCCGCATACAATCTCATCCGAGAAAGACCCTCCCTACCTGAAAAATAGAAAGGGGTCACCTTGTCGAACCGTTGAGCATCCTGGTGTTTACAGTATCAACCCACTGCTTGACTAGACAAGATCTTAACATTGGACCTCCATGAGCTGACTCAGTTTTCTTTATGCTGTTTTATAATTAAATACTTTCATTTCTGATCTCATTTGTTCTTGCAGGGATGTTCTCTCCTCCCACCCTTTTGGCTTGACCATTCTAGTCTTTATGGGTGCTTCCTAGGAGATCCCGAGATGGTATTCAATTCTCAAATAAATTGGTGTTTTCTATAGTCAATGATATTTCATGTCACCACATGCTAATCTTATCTCAGAGGCATATTTTTAACACCTCTGTATAAGTCAGGATGATTTATAAGCATAAAAGTATTTTGGTGCTTGCGTATATAACATATCATACACAAGACTATTAATGGAATATAAAAGTGGATTATTTACAGTGATCATGCAGACATCTTTTGGTTTGACTAACAATATCATCAACAAACAATTTGTATGTATGGCAGCGTAATAAGAAACAATGTTTGCATAATGAGTATGTTCAAAATATGATCCATATGCATTGCAATGTAACGAGGAACAATGATTGCATAACAATATGATCAACATATGATCCCTATGCATTGCAACGTAATGAGGAACAATGACTGCATAATCAGTATTACCAATATTCAATTCATATGCGTTGCAACATAATGAGGATCAAAGATTGCATAACCTGCTATGGAAGTTGCGCTGCTTAAAGCGGACTTGAGATCACTATCTCCGTGATGTATGCAAAATGCTAATACTGAAATAAGATGGCAAAGAAGCCGATAGGGTCAAAACTACTTGCTAGACTCTTGAAGACATGCGGATTGATAGCACTGACCTCAACTTGTCGTTGTGAGATAAATGAAATTGCAGAGCAATAAAGAAAGCTTGAAAGAATACAAAAAGGTTGCCCTCATAGTCTTGGCAAAAGCATATAAAACAACTTGCCCGCACTCTCAGTTACAAGGAGAAGCCGAGGTCGTTGTGCATGGCAAGCTATTGGTTCAAAAGAAATGACTTTCAATTCAAGAAGAGTAACTCCATCGGTTAATAAATTTAAAAGAAAATGAAAGCCCGATAAAAGATGCGCAATTGCTCAAAAATAATAGGGAGCAAAATACTAAAGATAATTATAAAGGTTTGGCTTCCACATGATATAAAATATATCGGCATCATGTTATCTTTGCTACCTCTATTTGTGTGTACACATATATGTACATGTGCGTAAATAACCATTTATTTCTTTTGTATCATTATATTGATTTATGTGCATGTATATATACATCTATGTGCAAGTATAGATGTCATGATATCATGGTGTCAATATATGAAGTATAATAGGAGGCTCCATAATGATCTCCGATTGAAAAGGTAATGATTAATATTATTATGTAAATGCTTAGTATTTTTCTTGATAAGTGTTATGAACTGACTGGTTAGCTCATGGTTGTCCAAGGTACTCTCCTGCTTGCCTAGCCATTTACCCTAAGCCAGGGTGATTTAGGACTCATACCTATTCGCTCAGTGATAGGTGGTGCCCTCATGCCCAATTCCTTTTTCGCAATGCTTCCTCCCCTTCGATGTGCTCTTGCAAGGAAGAAATTCTCCACGATAATATCATATTCTATAATTTTTGCTTCTGGATTTGATTGTGTTTGTTTTTTTAGCATCAACGTTTCGGATCACACTTTGCGATCCATCATCAGGATGAGAAAATGCAAGAATGAAATAGAAACACTCTGTGATCATACTATTTCATTCTTGCATTCTCTCATCCTGATGATGTATCACAGATTGTGATCCGAAATGTTGATGCTAAAAAAGCAAACACAATCAAATCCAGAAGCAAAAATTATAGTCTAATGGATGGAAATCTAATAAGATTGAATACCATATTCCTCAATATAATCACTATAACAAGTTATTTTTAATAAACCATCATAATGGCTAACCACCATTTCACTTGCTATGAATTTATGATGAATAATCAACTTACCAAGATTTTAAGATAACATTGTATTAACATTATAATGATTAACTAACATGTTCATCTTCATATGAAATTATAGCGATTAACCACCTTACCATTTCACATTACCATAACTAATTTTACTTGTCAATTGACTTCACATGAAACCTCAACGGCTATATGAACATTTTAAATTGAACCAAAAATTGGGATGTAACATTCCCTTCCCCTCGTGTTTCATCGTCCTCAACGAGCTTCGAAATTTTAACGAAACACTATTAAGGATGTTTAAAATTGAGCCAAAATTTGGGATGCAACATACCCTCCCCCTTTGTGTTTCATCGACCTCAATGAACTATGCAATTTTTAACACTAAGAGAATATTCCAAATACATGATATATATATATATATATATATATATATATATATATATATATATATATATATATATATATATGTGAAATCATTTCATTTCAAAATTGAATCAAAATCTATATATATGTGTGTGTGTGTGTGTGTGTGTGTGTGTGTGTTATCTCAACGCTTACATGATATCATAAAATCGAAAGTGAAACACATACTCACGTATGTTTACTTTATTGTACCTGTGACTACTTCAACATCACTTTGAATTGATCCATATTCTTGTCATACTCATGTAGACACTCACAATATTTTTAGTTCAATTCTCATATTGATATCTTGTGTAAGAGAATTATAAGTGTTCAATAATCAAGAGTAGGATAATCATTCAAAAATTTGTAATTCCTTACTAAAATGCTCTAGATCATAACTTGATCATATAAATTAAATCATTCATACATACCATCTGGTATATGGTACTCATTAAATTAGTAGGTCATTCTTGTAAGCTCACAGATCACTTGAAATAGTTAGTGGATCCATGTTTCCATTTATGTCACTTGGGCCTTCATACCCATCTTACCACAATAACATTTCATTAGAATAATCCACTCATGATAGAACTATATTCATCTCTAAAACAATATAAAACAACTCAATATATCTTGATACTCCATTACCATATAAAATCAATACCGCATGTGTATTATCCATGTATAATAGTGTGTCAAAAGGTAAAATCATAATATACTATGAAAGATCATCATACATCCAATCAAGATTATAAAGGTTATGATAGACATGGTACCACACTCTGTATCCTAGTCTCCTAAGCCCTTGGACTACACGTCCACACACAGTTCCTGAGATGGGGGTGTGGCTCAGATGCTTGTATGTTTTGTCCACAACATTCCAATTGTTGCTCAGACCCTAAATCTGATCTATCCATAACCACCTTTACATTTCCATGGGATTCTACCTATAGAATCCCCCTTACTTATATCAAGTTCATAATAATATGCTTCTCATAGCCATCAACTCATATCATGTATCTTATCTAGTATTGTTTGTTTCGTATAGGATATTTCAAATCTATGCACCTATGTGATGCAAAGAGAATCCGGAAGCACCCCTACTGGAGGTAATCGGGATCCCTGCAAATAACCACACAGCGAAAAACACAACACAAGATACACAGTTTGATACCAAATGCAACTCTTTATTCATAAAATAACTGTTTACATGCAATGTGCCTGATTGTAAGGCCTTTCAGGTTAGGGCCAAACACAAAAAGCAATTACAAAAACAATTCTGCAAGATCCCTCAAGATTCAACTCAATCCTAATTCTAGCTAGTCCAAATCCACACTGGTAGAAACCTCCAAGGAAGATCTTAACTTGTGCTCGCAAGCCCACCAAGCAATCTCCTTGTTTCCCAAGCCTCGGCTACTAGCCCTTCTCAAAATTCACTCTTCAGCTACTCCACGTTGAACTTAGGATCCACTCCCCCTGAATGAATGAATGCCTAAAGACTCCACAAGACCCCCTACTTATACCCAACTAAGCTACAGGTCGGCCTACCCTGATACAAATTAAAATAAACCCTTACATTAAATGCCTATGCAAGCCACAAGGTGGCTGCCACACAAATTAAATACCTATACACAAATTAAATGCACAAGGTTAGCCCATAGACAACTCGATCAACACAGAAGCCAAGACCAAACCGAGTGTCAGAAACCACCACCGAGCATTAGCATTCCGCCATGCATAATTGAGCTCCTTCCTTGACTAAGCGACTCGGTCAACACAACAACTAAACCACCCGAGCTCCCCAGTATATGCCGAGTCCTCCGATAATCGAGCAACTCGGGCAACACTACTGTCGAGTTCTTGCTTCACAGACCAAGTCCCTTCAATGACTGAGCAACTCGGGCAACACTACAACCAAGCTACACTGAGCTCCCAGTATGTGTTGAGTTCCTGCAAGCATCACCGAGTGCCTCCAAGCCATGTCGAGCTCCTTTGACAACTAAGCACCTCCAGGATCGCCGAGTCCATTCATCCACCGAGTTCTCAACCAAGAACTGCCAAGAGATGACCGAGTAATCTCTACCAAGCATCTCTTCTTCAACCGATTATTAGTCCAAGCACTCTTCAAAGCAACTACTGAGCCTCCTCCCATGAACTCCAAAGTAGCCATCGAGCAAACCCAAGATGCTCCTGCATCACTATGTTTACACTGATTTGATTAAGACATAGTTCCATGCTAAGAATCATTACCTTTTAAGCTGAAATTTCTTAGCTCAACACATCCTTGGGTCATATATTGATCATAAACATTTGAAACAAATTTACATAAGGTTCTTGTAGGTAGATCATCTAGGCGTGCTCGCCAATCACCTGAAAAGATTTGGGAATCCACTTTTCCCCATTCATGTGACCTAGGCTCTTATGTCCATCTTGTCACCACAATGTTTCAACGAAAAACACAAGTTAAACAAAAATTACATCTATAATTAAGCATTTATAGTTTTAGTTATGCAAGTGTGCTTACTCCATACTGGAGCACAAATTGTGATGTATAGCCTTCTTGTCATTTAATCATCATTAGAAAAGATCATCACTTTCAAGATAACAAGAATTCTCAAAGTCATGGTTCACAATTTTGAAGTTCAAGTCCTAAATTGGATAACGAAATATTAACTACCATTTCATATGAACAGGAAAGTAATTTGCAAACATATAATGCTGAAACATGCAACTGAAAGAAATAACTAGTTACAATCAAGAGGTTTAGATAACACCATGACAAGAGAAACAAAAACTAGTCTACACTTTGCAAGCCTCGACATCTGGACCTTGTGTAATCCTCACTCATTCTCTATTGAGAATGCCCCTCTCGACCTAGGATAAGGCATGTGCACCATTCTTGTCCTGCCATTTGAGCATCCTAGTGTTAGAGTGTCGACGAGGCTGTGGATACCCTCCAACCTATCTTCTAATTGCTAGCACTCTGACCTTTGGTGATCACAACAACAATCTTGTCACTAAACCTACCCTAGCAAGGGATTTCCAATGGACACTGTGTGCTCGATCACCCACTGCTTGACTTGCCAATTATGTAAATTTTCATAGTTCTGATTCATCTTTATGATTTTGCAAACTTATCCATCTGTCTAATTCATATGGACCACACCATTATCTCAGCCCTTCTCCGCTATTGTGGAATTCGGATGATCTCTAGTGTGATTTTCCCGCTTACATTGTAAAATATTCAGTTATGTAAAATAAATATTCATCCTGTCTCATTCAACGTTACATTTTGAGCTTCCTTGAAATAGTGCTAGGCCTAAGGTTCAGTGTTGAACCCAGAGCTCTGATACCATATGTAACAACCCCTTTTCCCAGGCCTTAGCTAACAACTAGCATATTATTGAAATACAGTTACTACTTACATTTGTGAGAAGGCAGTGATAACAGTTATCTTACATGTTCAGATGAAAAAGATTAACGGTAAAAAATCAGTTTAATTGAAATATCATAACTAACAATTGACTGAAAAATCAAATAAAACTATAAATTGATTTGATTTAAAGTTTGCAATACCCTAAATTCCAAAACTGGATTCCGCCAAGGGCAATATCTGCAAAACCATGGGTTAGTCCAAAACCATCGAACTTCTTTGAAAATAGAGCTGGTGGCTGCTGAGATTTGTTAGGAATATTTAATGGGTGAGCAATTCCATGGATTTTATTGTTTGTTTTCGCTTAAAAATTTTACCTCCTAAATTTAAGGAAGCTGGTGTTCCCATGAATTTTAGAGTGAAGGCCAGCTTAAGATTTTAATTTTATGGTGCCATTTTATTACAATCATAATCAAATTTTTAATCTTATAATATGCTATTTGTAATTTGTATCTTTCTAGTTTTTTGGGTGGGAAAATAATGAGTAGATTGTTGACATGTGGCGAAAAATTTCCCTAAGCTGGTGGGGCTATTTCCGGCCCCATCCTGTTTTCAGTAGTTCAAATTAAGAGGGCTAAAAAGTTGGAGCTCCTATTTTGTAGGAAAAGATTCGAAATAAACTTTTAGTGCCCCAATTTTTTTTTTATCATGGGAGCTCCCACTCCGCAAAAATAGAGCCCAAGCCCACCCACCCTCCCGCCTTGCCCCACCCGCGGGACCCTTAGTATGTAGATCTATTGACAGATCAAATACACATTAATAAAGTGTAATTCCAATACCACAGTCGTACTTGAACACATATAATAGAATCACCAATTAAACTATTCTCACATTTCTCTGAAGAACTTGACTGCCACACACACACACAGACAGTTCCTGATAATATCAAAAAGAACTTTTTTTCTTTACTGACAGCCCCACACACAGACAGGCAGCTCCCCATATATATACTTACAGGCAGGCTGCTCTCAAGCAGCTCTTGATGCACAATCACCCAAGCAGCTCTTGATACATTACACAGGCTCTGATCAGCTTGTTCTGTTGTCATACATTCGATCAGAAAATTCACACTCTGCATAGCTCCCCAAGAGAGCATTTTTCAATGAAGAGTTGTCCTTAGCAAAAATACTCTAACACTGGAATCCTCAGCGCCACAAAGTAACTGACGTGACACAAGAGGAAGACCAACAGACAGCAGTTACAAAGCTTTGAAACCAACACAGAGACTAGAATGGTGATCACATTTGCATGGTGATGAACACGTAACTTTGATTGGAGATTACATTTGCACAGCACTGACACATAACATTGGATGGTGATAACATCTGCATAGCATTGAAGAGGAAGACATGAATCGTCGTAGAACAGATTTATATGAATGCAGCCCTGTTATACTGCACGATGAATAACAAATGTCTATGAATGCTGCCCAGATATAACACACAATACTTATTCATAATATATGATGCTTATTCATAACGGTGATTAGGAACAATTGAATCACAACAACGTTGCTCGAACTCAATGTTGCAGAATAAGTAGCTTGGCAGATTACCTCAGGTATATTATCTCGCACGCAGCTAATACTGACATTAACAATACCTATGGGAGTAAAAGGGGACTCCTGGTTAATTCACGTGGTGAGAATTGTTTGTCTTGAAACTATTAAGTAGTTTATCAATTTTAAGAGGCCCATGTGCTGGAAGTTAGGATTGTTATCCTTTGAGAAAATTTAATTGGCAATGATGTCAGCCAGAAAATTGACATTGTATATTAGAAACGGAATAGAAATTGATCTTGCTAGTTCAATTTTGGTTTGAACTTTTTCCAATTAATATCTACTTATGTCCCATTGTTACTTTGGGACTTGTTGAACATTTACACTAAAATCCATGGCTTCTTTTTCCTGTTGGATAAGGTGATATATTTAATTTTAGTAAAATTTTGTTTGTTTATTGTTTCATTGAGAAGTTGTATAACAATCTCAGGTCATTTTAGCAACCTGTTGGTATTGGAGCACAAGCCTAAGCTGCATGATAGCTTAGAGCCAAGGAGTGAGGGGTATACATTCTGCCAAGTTTGCCTTATTGCACAATCCCAAACTCATCCCTTATTTATGGCATGTTTGTGGGATTTAAAATTTGATGGGTGGCATAATTAAGGAACATGCCATCACCCTCACCAATTTCGCTCAATCAAGTTGCAATCCTTTGGTTGTAGAATTTTATTTTGAGGGACACGGTTTGTATGTTCTCTGCATCTCTCCTGTACTTGCTCCCAAAAGCACATTGGATAGATATAATGAATGAGATTCGGCAAGAACTTCAAGTTTCAAGCAGACACTCTTGCATGGCAAGCACAAAGGGCCTATTGGCTATGTGCAAATGCTCTTCTTGACTAGAAAATGATTTAAAATTTTGATGTTGGCCAACAAGGTCATTCCCTTTTCAATGCTTTTGTAATCTGAGGCATCATGTTAGTGTAGAGTGGAAATATCACTCAAGTTCATAGATACAGAGATATGCTAATCATATAGAATAACACAATTGAGATACATATAAAGTAAAACATAGAATGTACCATTAATACCACAATACTAGTAGGCGAGGAAATGGTTTCTTTTATTAATACCCAAAATCAACATCCATACATTGACAATATTCCAAGTACTTTAGAAGGGTTGGTTGGTTGGAAACCAACCGACGCATTCTCACCTGCTAACTACCTTGCCCAACTAGCTTAAACAAGTACTAAACATAATAGTTACTTTATTCCGACTACATCTATCCCCCCCCAAAAAAGAAGTCGTCTTTCAGACGACTGCTGAACAAGAAAATAACAAACAGAACTTTGACTTCAAGAAGAAGAAGGATGGGAGGACATCCCTGTGCTCAGAGCTCCCCATAGTCGTTGTAGATCCCTTTCAGTTGTCTTTTGTTTTGCTGGAACACCCTGCAGTACCCTGAAAGTGTCCATCTTCTTGGCTTCCGATGTGACGATCTTGCTTTCCAATTCAGCTTTCTCTGTTTTCCAGGCTTCATGCATTGCAACTTTCTCGGCTTCCGATTGATATTGAAGATTCTGGCTTTCTAGTCCCCATGCTTTAGCTAGGCTTTTTTTTTCTTTTTTTGTGCCATTTTCCCTCTGCTTTTTGTCATCTTCCTTATCTCCTTTTTGCTTGCAGTACCCCAGGTTTCTTCTTTTTGGAATCAATAATATTTCCTCTGCTCAAGTTTCCTATGCTTAATTTCACCATTGTGTGTTGGTGAGTCAATTCCAAAATTGCCTTAATTGTTTGTATATGCCACTTGTACCAACGGTTCCTGTGACGTGACTGCTTATAACAAATTTCCACTTGTGGTAATGTGGTACGGATCAGGCGTGTATCTAGAAAGCCACCGTACGGCCTTGAGCTTCCTCCTATCTTGGAATTGATAAGTACGGTTGTTCTTTTCAATGCCTTCTATATGGACAATTTCTGCTGTAGTATGCGTATGGATGCTTCTCCTTCTTGTACTGACGTTTCCTCCTTTGCCTTTCGTACAGAAGCCATATGTACTTCCTTTTGTGTCCCTCGTATGGATGTTGTATGTCCTTCCTTCTCTACCTCTCGTACGGACGCCGTACTTACTCCCTATTGTGCCACTCATACAGATGCTTCATGTACTATTGCTTGCCGTACTGTTACCTACCGTATGGACACTTCTCGCCTTACCTCTCGTACATATGACCTTCCCTGTATGGATGTCCTTTTTGCTGCCTCCTTTTGTACGGATGTCGTTTCCTCCTTCCGTACAGATGCTTCTTCCTTTCGTACGGATGATGGCTTGGGCATTTCTTCGCTTGCCTCTGGTATGGATGCCTCCCGTACTCCCTCTATTGCCTGCTATATGGATGCCTCGTGTACTAACAATGCCCGTTTGAAAATGTCCTGCTGTACTTCTCCTTGTTGCCTTTGGTATGGATGCCTGTCGTAGTAGTTTCTGCCGTACGGATGCCTTCCGTACGAATGTCCGTACGATTGTTCCCTCTTCTCCAAGATGTACAGCTGGTGCTTCCTCTGGTATGATCACTCGTATGGCTGTCTCCTTCCATACGGCCTCTACTTCCTTGCCTCATACAGCTCCTCGTATGGCCTTCAATATCCTCCTTTTGCTGGCTCCGTCTGTACTTATTCCCCTCGTACGGTTGTTGGTCTCCCTCCGTAGATGGAAATATCACTCAAGTTTACAGATACAAAGATATGCTAATCATATAGAATAACACAATTGAGATACATATAAAGTAAAACATAGAATGTACCATTAATACCACAATACTAGTAGGCGAGGAAATGGTTACTTTCATTAATACCCAAAATCAACGTCCGTACATTAACAAATTCCAAGTACTTATAGAAGGGTTGGTTGATTGGAAACCAATCGACGCATTCCCTCACCTCCTAACTACCCAGCCCGACTAGCTTAAACAAGTACTAAACATAATAGTTACTTTATTCTGACTACAGTTAGCATTAGATTCACATTTTAGTTAAACTAAAACCCTTTCTTACTTGTGAAAACTTAAATTATGATTCATATACTGAAACTTTTAGTCTACTTGCAATATCAATTTTGATTTAATGGGATGGTTACAGTTGTGTAATGTTTAAAGGTGCAACACAGCTTCAATGGAGTTGAAAAATTGAAGAAGACAGTACAACATTTATTTATGATTGCTAAATAGAAAATGACTTTGATGTATCCTATTCAAAGTTTGAACTATAGTTAAAGAGATTTCCACAAAAGCAGATTCTCATTAGGGTATTCTATTCATATATGCTATTATCCATGAACATAATGAAATCATTCCCAAGTGCTAGTACATGTTTCCCTAGATGGTTCCCTTTTTTACACATTTTAATGTTGTGGTAGTGAACACTAAGACTATCACTGGTTGGTGGGTGCAGTTAAATTCCAGTTAGAAAAGATGTTGGGAGCTTTGCAGAAAAAATCTGCAATTAGCTTGACAAATCTTCTTTCTTCATTGGTATGTTTCACCCTTCTGCCCATTCATGCTATCTAGAATTTAAAAGCAGTTTTCATATTGATTGCTTTCTCATTTTTTTTGGAGCACGAGGATGCACAAGCATGCTTTATCTCCTAACCGATCACCTCAGCTTTGTTGCTTCTATTTTTGAGTTCTTGAATTATTCATATAGGCATTTGGGATGAAATGAAAGAGCTTTCTAGATATGCAAATTGAATTCTCTTTTGCAATGATTCAAATATATTTCTCTGCTAGAAGCTTATGCTTCTTCCTTTTGACAGATCCTTAGTTTCTTTTATTCTTGTGCAGAGACATGGGCTAGGTTCAGAGGGGGTGGTGCCTCTGGTATCAACACAACTAAAATGTTTATCTACGGCTGCCAAAGAGGTAAATCAGACAACAATGAAAATTGCATTATAAGCTTCAGAGCAGTTCTGCATTAACTAAAGTTCATTTTTGGGTATTAATTTTTCAATTGATATAAAAGAATAATGTAGCTGTATCATAGAGCACTAATGAACAAGAGCATCTATTAAAAGTTTAAACCTGACCTATTAAAAAGCTAGTCCTGGGATCCAGTAAACTATGTTTAAACCAGTCTTAGCTCCCTCAAATGTATTCAAAACGTTATCTATAAACTACTTTCTGCAGATCCTACGAAGGACATGTATGGCCTAAAGTTTACATACTTCAAATCTATAAATTTCATGAAGTAAAAAGCTTTGCAAAGAAAAGGAATTACCTTTTGAACACTCTATGCATCATACATGAGACTATCTCAGAAACAATATTGTATAAATTAGTAGTAATATTATTTTTATCAGCAGTTAAATTTGTTTACCAGGTTCATCCATCCTATGAAAACCTAGATCTATATATGCTTTTCTCTATAGAATATTCTAGGAACCAAAATGCAAGTAGATGAGTAGCCTTAATTCTTAAGGAAACCCTGAACACAAAACATCTGTATTGCTATTAATTTAAAAAAAAAAGAATCAGGCAGACAGCTCTTGGCCAACATCTTAATGGGCAGATGGCACTTTCTTATGATCCTGCACTATGTTGAGATGCAAGTTAATGTTTATTGACACAAACTCATCCAGTGTGTGTAAGCATGGTGATTGTGTAAATATGTACTCCAGCTCCTTTAATCTGATCATTGGACTGTTATGGAGGGATAGTTATAAATGTTCAAACAAAACGAGCAAACTGAAAAAATAAGTCTCATGTGAAAAGGTGCTTGGGATGGACATTGGAAAGAACTTAAGTACATTTTAGTATCAATGCATGGGAGTAATGTATTGTTCATTGATACAGTTTGTCATGAAGTGATCTGTTCTGTAGAAATTGTATGGACATCTTCTATATGCAGGGACTGTGCGCTCTGGAAGATCAGACAATCTTGCTCTGTAGCAAGTGAATTCGTTTACATTTATGATTTTTTGCTTTGTGTCTAATGTATCCTGCATACAACTTTTGCAAACTTAAATCTTATATGCTGAATGAATACACAAACAAACTTCAATTTTGTTTCGCTTTATATTGAAACTCAACAACTTATGTTCAGATGACAGTGCGGGATGCGCTCAACTCAGCTCTTGAGGAAGAAATGTCCGCAGATCCAAAAGTATTATTAATGGGAGAAGAGGTTTGTGTGTTCAGTACCATATGCAAATCTATGTGTGATTAGTTAAATCCACTATGTTTAGTTGAGAATATTATTTTTAGCAAGTGCCTACTGATATTGGTGAGTATTGTTTTACCAGGTTGGCGAATACCAAGGAGCTTATAAGGTAACTTATTTGTGGAGGTTTTATCAAAATTATATACCAGTCAGATAAGGACCCTTTGGTATTGAAGAGTTGACTACAAATTTGTTAATTTGAGTTAGTTGTATCTTATATACTTATATTTGGGTGTCTTGACAGGTTTCCAAAGGCCTTCTGCAAAAGTTTGGACCTGACAGGGTTCTTGACACCCCAATCACTGAGGTTTGTAAGTGTGTGGAAGTTATATGTGCTAATTGAAAGTCTCACAAAAGATTAATTTTGTTTATATCTTTAATTTCTCAAATATAGCCAATTTATGTTTCCATGTATTCTGCCATCGCAGGCTGGTTTTACTGGCATTGGTGTTGGCGCAGCATATTATGGATTGAAACCCATTGTGGAGTTCATGACGTTCAATTTTGCAATGCAGGTTGATTACTCTTTTTAGTATTGTTCTTTTGGTTCTGAACGTTATTTTGTTTATGACATAATGTTTTACCCTGGCTTTTTTCATTGAAGCTTCATTTTTAGTATTAAATATTAAATATTTTGTTTACTAGGTAGGGTAATGATGCGATCTACATTACTGCTGTTTCCCTTCCTATAGTTTGCATATGACCAGGGTAGTAAGTCCACAACTAGAAAATTAGGTGCATGCCTTTATCCATAGGAGTTATACTTTATAATATTGAATATTCTTATCTTGAGTTCCACTAGTAGCATAAAAAAATAATTAATATCATCTTTGAACAGCTTGGATGAGATTCAATGGTTCCAGCGATATTTCAGTGACTTTTTTTCACTTTGTGCTGATTCCTTTTCTATATTTCTACTTCTAAAATGTCTTTCCTGGCTGAGACAATAAATCTGAATAAACTGTCAGAGTTCTATCTTATTATTTCTGTCATTATATTAGTCACCTTGGATTCTGGATGTATAATTTGATATATTTATATGCTTTTCAGACCTGTCTATTTTTGTTGTTTAATCAGTTTTGAGATTTAGTGATTTTGTACTCTTCATGATGCTGTTCGTACTATTGTTATAAAATAAATTAATAAAGTTAAGCAATGTAAAACCTCATACATAGTTGAACTTTTGTCATTATTAGTTTCGAAGGCATTATGGATATGGTGTGCAGTTTGCACAGTTTCTGTCAGGTGTTACCTCAAAATTCAAAACTGGATTGCTATTGCTGACCCTTGCCTTCCTTCCATCAAATAGCAGTTTGCTACATTTTTGAACTGAAGAAAGAGAGGTAATGTGAAAATAATCTGTAACTGGGAAAAAGAAATCAAGTGAAGAGGAGTGGTCTGCTGGAAGAAGTCATCTACTGTCATCATT
This sequence comes from Cupressus sempervirens, assembly GCA_028749045.1. Lineage (NCBI taxonomy): Eukaryota > Viridiplantae > Streptophyta > Pinopsida > Cupressales > Cupressaceae > Cupressus > Cupressus sempervirens. The sequence goes on along the minus strand of CM053789.1, from coordinate 636,137,997 downwards.
TTCATATTTGGCAACTGTCAAATTTATCAAAACTCATCTAATTTTTGGAGGTCATTGTATCTTCATAGTTTCAGAAGCTGACAAATTTGTTCACATATGACTGTACAACCACAAATCACCTAGATGGATTTTGAAATGACTCTTTGAGACTTTTCCCAGACCTTTTATATTTACACTATGAATAATTAGCAACCAGTGACATCATCTTCTAAGAATGAGTCATCAACAGCTGCCAGCAATTTCAAATCAAAATGATAAATATGTATTTGTACTGTGAGGTCATGTATAACAGGTTTTGTGGTAGACCAGAGTGCAGGTGTAGAAATAAAACAATATAATTCGCACATGGATTCTCCATTTAAGAGAAAGTTAGGATGTTGAAACAGCTTGTAGACAACTTAATGACCTTGCACTGTCCTAAAGTTTAGCAATATCTTGCATTCTTGCAAGTTTGAAGGCATGAAGGCACATTCCCATCTTTGCTGGAGTTTTCACGCCATTTATGTGTTCATGTTGATCTTGTGCTGTTTGCTTCATTTTGTACTTGTTATTTGTTCCTTCCATGCCAATTCATTTACAGCTATAGTATAATTTCTGATTGTACGTCATTTGATTAATTAAGCATTGCCCTAAGAATGTTAACCTTGTTTTGTTTTCATTGAATTTTGTTTCCATTATATGATGGCTTGTTAGGTAGACAGCTATTTGGGCACCTGTACATTGCAATTAACATAAAATTCATAGTTTGATGCCTTTATCTGTAACAGAATAATTTTCAGATTTTTTTGTATCGGCTTTCATCAGCACCTTGAATGGAATAAAAGCTCATAGGAAGTCTTTATTCTGTGTTTGAGAAACACATCAGAATATTCAAGTCAGTGGTGAAACAGTTATATGCATCCCAAGGTGATGATTCTATGGTGTCGATTAGTACATTCTTGTCTCATCACTCAATGAGTGTGATCCACATGCCTTTGTTTATGAATAATAAATTATAAAACATATTTCTATTAGGACAGCTAAGTGTGCTATAATACCTTTATTTCTGACTTTTATAGTAATGAATGCAAATTGAATTGAGAGGAAACCTTTACGTAGTGTTGGGCCATATTGAAATGTGCCTTCTTCATTTTTTTCCTTAGTGTCTGTGCAGCTCATGATAAGACACATTTTTACATTATTGTAGCCCAACAGTAACAATCACAACCACCTATTTTGAACTTATATTTGATGATAAAGACAAAAATGTATGGCATTAAATATTTCATTTTCATCTATGTTGATATCCCTGATATTTTGTATTTCTTCGGTATTGATCACAGCATATATGTTTTAGTACACCTCAGATTTTAATTTTGCATTGTCGATGATTTATGACAGTTCTTTTGTGTGACTGAAAGTAGTGTTTTATTGTTCACAGGCTATTGATCACATCATAAATTCTGCAGCCAAGTCAAATTATATGTCTGCAGGCCAAATCTCTGTGCCCATTGTTTTCCGAGGACCAAATGGAGCAGCTGCTGGAGTTGGTGCTCAGCACTCTCAGGTTTGATATTGGTCATTTTGTGTCCATGCCTGTTTGTTACGAGAAAACAAAAAGCAAAGAAGAATATACTCAAGCTGATTTCATTTTATTGGGTTTCTATCTGTTTTGCAGTGTTATGCTGCATGGTATGGTTCCTGCCCAGGACTAAAAGTTTTGGTTCCCTATTCATCAGAAGATGCTCGTGGATTGCTGAAAGCTGCAATCCGTGACCCAGATCCTGTTGTATTTCTTGAAAACGAATTGCTGTAAGTATAATAAGAATGCTTTCAGTTATTGCATATAATCTTGTGTTGACTTTGCTTGATGGTATGAGATTTTAAAAGGGGTCAAAGATGCAATCATTTATAGTTAAGCTATATCATGACAGGTATGGTGAGTCTTTTCCAGTCTCAGCAGAAGCTCTTGATTCTAGCTTCTGTCTTCCAATTGGGAAAGCAAAGGTGCATATGTGTTGTTTAATCTCTTATATGAGTTCAAATTTTTTGGCATCAATGCCTTATCCAGTTATTGCTTTTTTTGCAGATTGAGAAAGAAGGGAAGGATGTGACAATCACAGCTTTTTCAAAAATGGTTGGCTATGCTTTGCAGGTAAAGACTTCTTTTATGTTCCATTTTCTAAATGAGTATCTGATTTCTGATTTAGGATCAACTTATCAAGATCATGCTATCACCTAAGAGTTTTATGTTAGAGTTTCATTTTTTGCAGCTGCATATTGCAACAAAATAAATTGATGCTTCAAAAATGATTTATAAATGCTGTGAAAACATGGCAGCTGTAGCTTCAGGTGGCATTCATCTTGCTTGGTTTATTTCTCATAGGATGGAAAGTAAAATCATGTAGTCCACCAAGCATAAAATACAATGTGATATTGCTATCATGTAGTTTGACTCAAAACTCCACAGTGAAAAATATCTCCTACTTATAAAAACAATAATTATCCTATGCTATTTATTATATCTGTGTACCTTAGTTGTTTAAGATATCACACTCTTGATTTCATTGTCATTCTAGGACAGTTTAGGTGTTTCCATCAAGGAAAATGTGGATAGAATTGATAGCGGATTTACATTTCATCAACAGCTTGTGTGGCAGGGAATACAAATTCTTTACAGGGGTTTGTGAAGAATAGGAAAATTATGTGAGTGCAACAATAATTAAGGTAGTGTGGTTGTATTGGGGCTCCCAGTCTTGAACTGATATTGGATAATACCTGATGCTAGATATTAAGTTTAACCTTTTCACAGCGAGCCATTTTCCTTCTTACTACCAGATCTAAGCATTCAAGAATTAATTTTCTTGGATTTGCCAAGCTTCTGCCTGGAAACCAGAGTCTTGTGTGCCCCACTTAGATTTCAAAATCTTGCTTCTCCATTGGCAAAGGTTTATGCTCCTCATGAGTTGTACTTTCCTTATTCAAGGAATAGGAGGCTCTACTGGACCTATTGGAGCATTAATTGCAGTGTTTTCCAGGAGCAAAGGGGAAGATGGACAAACTTCATTCATCATTGAAGCTGTTAGCTCTTAAACATGCATTTTCTCAAATTCTAAACACTAGCACCAAAACCTGAAGCCAAAGATAATGTCAACAAAGGTGACGGGTAGGGCTTATGCTTAGAGAGTGGCATGAATGGACCAATGCTTGTGAGTTGGTAAATCTACCTTCATCTTAAGGGCTTTTCTAGGCTATGTTTGGTGCTCCTCGAGTTCTTTACACTAGGATGCTCAAAGAGATAAAAAATTGGATTTAAGGCATTAATGGCCATGTACAGTGCTCTGAGTCCCTTTGAAATGTCACTAAATTGATGTTAGCACTGACTGCAAACAAATCAACAAGACCTCTAACAAGTAGATGAAAATTCTCTCTTACAATGCACCTAAAGTTAACAGTAGTGTTATGTCCATAATAATGAATACACTTAACTTTCTATACATACATGTAGAGGAGAAACTAGTACGATTCACAAAAGATTAGCAGTTTGAGGATAACATAGAATACATCATGAACTGCATCGCTAGGTCATACCAGCATGATGGAACCTCTCAACTGCTCTTACATCTAACAAAGAGAGTTTATCAAATATAAAGTATGTTTGGTCTGTCACCTATGATCCTATCAAATTGGTGCCTACCTCTTTGGGCAACAGAGTCACAAATTGCAAGGAGGATGAAAGCATGCTTACAAATCAGTATTGACACAATGATTGTGTATTCACAACCTCAAAGAATATGGAATTCTGCAGATGAACTTGCTCAGTTATCAGTTACAAATCAATAACACTCCACGTGTAATAAGAAAAGACCATCACAAAGAAGTTAGTTTATGATGCCTTGGAACATCTATGACACATCAATCTGATATAATTTCAATCATGTTGTCAAATGTGGCAAGCGAGACAACTAGGTTCAAAGCTCCTTTCGAGATTACATCCTTACTAGAGACATGAATTTGCAGACAAGACTCTACTAGACTAGCCCTTTCCTTGATTATCAAACATGCTTCATAATATAGAGCTGGCGAATCGTCATCTGATACCCTAGAAACTATGCGAGATAATTAAAAAAGTGGCTTTGGGGCCAACAACCACATCATCTGTATATCTTGTATATATAACATGCTGTCTGTATATGATGAAGATAAGGGGGCAGGAGCTAAAACTGATTAAGGGGAATTCATAGAATGAACATTCTGAAAATTGCTATTGTTATTATTAGTAGTATCAAATATGGAAAATGGAGCATATTCACATACCGATTTTTCGTCCATATTGAATGTTGGAAAAACCTTTTCATTGAAGACTACATCTCTGTTCCTTATTATCTTCTCAATTGGATCCCAAATTCTGAAATCGAATTGGTCTTCTCCATAGCTCACAAGTATACCTCTTCGTTATTTTGGATCAAGCTTTGTCCTCTTTTCCTTAGGAACATGAACATATGCTTCACATCCAAATATACCCGGATGTGAGAATATGAGATTCTCCTACCCGACCATTCTTTCCTTTAGTATGCCAAAATCCAACCGAGAAGATGGGCTTCTGTTGATCAAGTAGACTGCTGTATTACATGCCTCTGCCCAAAACTCTTTGCCCAAACCTGTATTAGAGAGCATACAGAAAACTCTCTCAAGTATTGTTCAATTCATCCTCTTAGCTGCTCCATTTCCTTGAAGAGTGAAGGGAACAATCTTTATCCTACAGATGCCATTATCTGCACAAAATGATTTAAACTCTAATGAACAAAACTCACCACCGTTATCAGTTTGCAAACACTTCCAATCTGATTTTCAGCTAATGCTTTGAAAATCTTAAAATTGCTGAATACATTAGACTTTTTATCTTAGTTACCAGATTCGTGCCCTAGAGGCTGGATCCAGATTCGGATCCGGATCCGTGGCTGGATTCATCCGGATTTATTTTTTTATTTCAATTATTTTCTTATAATCATTATGGATTTGATCCATAGATTCATACTATGAAATTATTTAGAATCATAGATTCATACTTTGAAATGATTTAGTTTTAGAATTATGTATATTTCTCTCATTTTTTTAGTGTATATATATATAAACTTAGTCACAGCATTCGGCGAATATCAGCCATGAAATTTGGATTTTGCCAAATTTTAAAATTCTTTTAAAAATTCGGTAAAATTTGATTTATGTTCGTATGGGAAAACCAGCATTTTTTTCTATCAAACTAAGCTCTCAAGAAACTTCTATTTTTTGGATTTACAGTCCATTTTTATTTATAAGAAGCCATTTCTGAACCTTAAAATGCACATGTCAGTCTCGAGTGAAGGCAAAAGCTGAAGGTTGATACGGCCATTTCCGATCTGAAGATTGATTCCGTTTGTCTGTGCTGTGATGGAGTGAGAAAGAAATCTGCAGCAGTTTTGTCACAAATCTCTTTTCTTTTTGTCTCGACTAATTCATTTCCAGGTCCATCCGCACTCTGTTGTGAGTTGTGAGCAGTCCGCAATGAGAGCTTTTAATTTGTTTTAATTTGAGATTTTTTACAACTGTATATAGTTTATAAATATTTTTTATAAAATTTATATATAAAAAATCAGATAATATATTGATATTAAAAATTATAATAAGATAAACTAAAAAACTTATATCTAGTTATTATATATATGGTCGATTTAAAAAATTGTCATACTAATTTAAATTAAATAAATTTATATTATATTATAATTTTATTAATTCAAATTTATAAACATATGTAAAATATGTTTAATAATAGATGTTTATGAAATTATTGTTTCTATTTTATTTAATTTAGCAATGTTAACTATTTTGATAATATATTGAAAATATTACTTATGGTTAAAAATAAATAAAATTATATAAAACAAATTTAGTTTGAACTTTTTCCCGAATTTTTACTATTGTCAAATTTATCCGAATTTCATGGATGTCGAACTCAAATTCGAATTCAAACCTTGTGACTTAGTAGATAAATATACATGAATCCTCCACAAATCATAATTGGGAAAATAAAAATCACGAATCCACGGATCTGATTCATGTGCCCAAATCGGATTCGTTTCACGAATTGGTAAATAAGTTTTTTATGCAACATATAAATCCAAACTTTTCTTGTGCAATCATCAAGGAAAGTAAGAAAATAATTTGCTCCTCCAAAGGAGGTTACCTCAGTAGGTCCGAATACATCGGAGTAGACCAGTGCTAAGGGTGAGCCCTTTTTTTCATGCCCATACTTCAAAAAGCTGACCTGCTTTTGTTTTCTATAAAGGCAATGTTGATAAAATTGTGAATCAACTGATTTCAGTCCCAGTGTTTGCTCCCTCTTATGCATAACATTAAGACCCTTTTTGCTCATATGACCAAACCTTTGATGCCATAATTCGGAATTGCTATCCATACCTGTCATGGCTTCTCCCACTTCACTTATATTCTCCACAATATATAAACTCCCAATTTTGTCTTCTTTTGCTACTATCATGGATCCTTTTGTGACTTTCCATGAGTCAGTTAAAGAAGTGAGAAAGCCTTGTGTATAGAGCTGACTTACGAAAATCATATTTCTTTTTAACTTTGGAACATGATGCACATTTTTCAATAACCATTTAACACCTACTTTCAATGACAACAAAATATCACCTTTGCCAACTATTTCCTAGGTTGCCGGTTCGTGGTTCGGTTCTGGGTTCGGGTTCGAGAACCGGTTCGCTGGTTCGACGAAATTTTGGAAAGGGGTTTGGGTTCGTTAGTACAAAAACATGTAAAAATTAAAAAAAAAAAAAAATATATATATATACATTTTTATGAAGCATGAGTTAAAATTAGAATGTAGCATAGTACCATAAACACATTTAAAACTTTAAAACAGCATAAACAATAACATATCAATGTATCATGGTGAGCATACCATCATATAGTAACATAGTTCAATCAACTTCAACATCAAAGATGAAAGATTCAAAACATTTAAAATGGTGTCATTGTTTCACGTTCAAGTGTCATTGTTTCACGTTCAATGTTTAACAGTAACTAATAGAATGAAAATCTATTAAAATTCTGAATTTCTAGTTCTAAGTTCTTCGTTCTTCATCTTCATCTTCTTCATATTCATCTTCTTCTTCTTCATCTCCTCCTTCGCCTATGCTATTACTTGCACCAAGGCCAATGGGATCAGCAGCAGAATCAACAATGGTATTGACATCAAAGTCATCAAAATCATCAATTGTAAGCGCAGCAGTGGAAGCATCCAAGTCCGCAATCTCTGCATCTACATCCCACTTCTTTGTCTCCCCTTCTTTGTATTCTTGACTCTTGTGCGAAAGAAGGCGCAAGTTGTTATGCACAAATACCAAGTTCTCGGCTCTTTTTGATTGCAACCTATTGCGCTTCACCGAGTGGATGAAAGAATAGGCGCTCCAATTTCTTTCTGATGCAGAAGAACTAGCAACCTATAAAGACAACATAAGGTAGGCAATTAAAAAGGAATTAATTCAATCTTATTAAAAAATTCTTTTGAAGATAAAGTGAGCTAATTAAAAAATAAAATAAAACTTACTTGTGATATAACTTTGATTGCAAGGGGCTGCAATGTTTGGAATTTTTGGCCATGGAGGTACCACCAACCATGAGCATGCTTCTTGAACCGATGACGAAGAGCATTATTACTTAGACCTGTAGCATTGACAAATGCTATGAACTCATCCATGATTAGATCTCTTATATCATCATCAGGAAATATTCTTCTAAATGCTGCCTGGTACCCCTCAGACACTTCCATATCTCTATATGGTGGCAACCTTCCTGGTAGATCACAATATTGTGAGCTATAGTATTTGGGGGTCAAGGCATAGGCAAGCAAATGTAATGGAGTGGTCATTTTGTTCCATCTTTCATTAATAATTTTTTGCACTTGTTTGAAAAAGGTCTCTTGCGGATCTTGCTCTTGCTCATTTATAACTTGCCTGATCTTCTCAATCATTGAGTCTATGCCATCATAGATCTCTCCAAGGCAAGGCCTATCCATGTCAGTGTACCTAAGCATGCTCATAATGGGCTCGGTGATCTTAAGGAGATATTCCACACGTTCCCACCATGAGTCAGCCAATAGCCTATCCTTTATTTTGTTTGCCCTTTCAGTGTTCTTTTGCTTCCATACACCCCAATTGTTGCTGATTACCATACCTTGAAGTGCATCTTTCACTTGCACAAGTCGTCTTAAGACGATTATATGTGATGCAAAACGGGTCTCAGCAACCTGTGACATAAATTAGAGCAAAAAACAACTATTAGATACATATTTTAGAAAACTAAGAAAAGTATACACATTGGCAATTGCACAAGTAAAATATGAAAAATCAGAAATTGTCAAATATTAAAAATTAAATTACTAATTTGAGTTCAAGTTCATTTACCTTCAATAGCTCCAATTTTGAGTAGTTCCTGAAAAGAGATTGAGTCATGTGGTGGTTTGTGACAAACATTTGTATGTCTTCTGCCTCTTCATACATTGTTTTGATCCACTCAATTTGGTTCCCAATCTTTTTTAGCATAAGATTGAGTGAATGGACTGCACAAGGTGTCCAAAAGATATGTGGATATCGTGATTCAACCAACAAACCTGCTGCTCTACAATTCTTTGCGTTGTCCGTTATGACTTGGACAACGTTTCTTGCTCCCACTTGTTCAATGGCCTCAATTAAGATATCAGCAATAAATGGCCCATCTTTTACTTTGCCCTCACAATCCACCGCTTTCAGAAACATTGCCCCTTTAGGGGACACCGCAAGGACATTGATCAAGGGACGGTTCCTAGAATCCTTCCAGCCATTTGAAACAATTGTCACCCCTGTCTCAACCCATGAGTCCCTTATGGGCTTCAATTGATTTTCAACCCGTTGGACCTCATCATCCAACAAGGTGGTGCGAACTTTCTCATACCCGAGGCCACAATACCCTTTTGGAGCTTCATTGGCACCCCTCAACATGTCCTTCCAAAATGGAGAGCGGACAACATTAAAAGACAACCCATTTGTATAGAGGCATCTTCCCACCTTAATGTCAGCAATTTCCCGGGCCTTGTTTTGAAAAGAAGTTTCTATTGGCCCCTTTCTTTTGTGTACAATGGGGATAGATTCAGTGTCAGTGTCCATTGTAGTATTGAAGAAGGGGTGGTCTTGTACAATAACATCTGAGGGGGCCTGCATTCCCTTAGCTTTTTTACTTTTATTGCTACTACTACCAAGTTCTATTGCCCTGCGTCCTTCTCTCTCTTCTGCTGCCTCATGCTCTTCAATATATTTTAACACGGTGTGGTTTGGTATAGGGACACCATTTTTGCCAGGGCATTTCTGGACTCCTCTTCCAGCATAACCACATAGATGGCCTACCACATGATAATAAGAACTATTTCTTTCTACATCACATCCTCGACATCTCCAACGGAATGCACCACCTCCTGGAATGGGTTTTATAATGTCTACATACTTCCATAGAGGAGAATCGGAGTTGGTTTCCATTCTTTGTTCGGTGTTGTCTATTGATGAAGAGGTAGATGACATTAATTTCGAACCTTTCCCTATGGCAAGAAATTACTAATTAGATATATGTTCATAATCTATATGCAAGAAAATGACGAATTTTGAAATAATGAAAAAGATTCAAGAACTTAGAACATATGAAGATTGAAAGAGAAATGATTTTTTTTTGGAAAAACTAGAACAAAACAATAGTAAATAGAATAAGATCTTACCTCTTGGTCCTTTTCCAGCCATTGCAAGTTTGCAAATGTGTATAAATGATGCACAAACACTTCAAGAACACCAACAAGTATTGCTTCAAACTCCTCCTTGCACAACCGGATGCTTGCTCAAAAACTTATGTGCTCTCCTTCAAGGCAAAACAACCTATTTAGAAACATCAAATGACTATGAGAGAGCAAAAAACTAATTCATAACACCTTTTTAGGGTACGTGGACTCCAAAAATTATAAAAAAATGCAAATAAGTCACTTTATTTCCGCGTCCGTGGGCGGGTTCTTGGTTGGGTTCGAACCTGGTTCGATTTTCCCAGCCTGGTCCGCCCGGGTTCGAACCATGGTTCAAACCAGGATTCAAAAATCGAACCCTGGTCGAACCCTGGTCGAACCGGACCAAAATCTCGAACCGGTTCGAACCAGTTCGAGGTCCGGAGGGGGGGGAGGGGTACCCGTGTAACTTAGACTATTTCACATGCTTTATTGTCACCTAAATATACTTCACCAAACTTACCTTCTTGATAATTTGTTAAGTATTCCGAACATGGGGAGGCATAATGAAGTGCCAAAATCCAATACCCATGAGGCTGAAGTAGTCTCACTTGTTGATAGTATTAAGATACCATCATCTTTGTCATATGCTATGTTTGCATTGCTGTTCCACAGTCTTTCTTGTGCTCTTTTATAACTTCTACAATCTATCTTCACATGGCCAACTTTGTTACAAAACCAGCAACCTCCTTTTTTTTTCCTTTGACTTCGAACGCTGAGCTGATTTGGATCTTCTATGATGGTTGTTTCACGCTGTATTGTGGCTTCTTCCTCTAGTTTCGGTGCTGACCACCGTTAAGGCTTCACTGGATGAGGATTCTTTATTACTTTGTCTCATATCCTCACCAAGTAGAGTGTCCACTACCTCATCATAGACCAGCTTGCTCTTACCGGAAATGGAAGTGCCAACTGCTGTCACTATGCCATCCCATCTGTCAGATAAGGAACATAACAAGATGACAGCCTTGTTTTTGTCATCTTGAGTCATGGCAATCGAGGTTGCTGGAGATAATAATGTGTTCAACTCATTTATGTGATTTGACATCACAGTCCCTACCTCCATCTTGAGCTTGTAGAGGTTCTTCATAATGAAAATCTTATTTGCAGCTGATGCCGTTTCAAACATGCTTTGGAGCTTGTCCCAAACATCCTTTGTTGTCTTTTTGTTCGATACATTGAACAAAATATTTTGAGATAGTGAAAGAAAGATTGTTGCCATTGCCTTTTCATCAATCTTTTCCCAATCTTCATTTGACATTGCAGCTGACCTCTTAGTTTTTCCCCCAATTGCAAGTGAAGGTCTTGCTTAACCAACAACGATCGCATCTGTACTTTCCACAAACTGAAATTTTGTCCAGAGAATTTCTGCACTCTCAAATCTTCCATGACTCTGGAATTTTAAATTGCTCTGAGCAACTATGCCATGCTTTGATACCAATTGTGAAATAATAAGCCTCTAATATCATACATTTATAGAGGCTCATCAGATTTGAGGAGTCATTACAATTGGAGGGAAAGATAATAAAATCAATAATTAAACATGATAGCTGTTGGGCTTCACACATACACCCAACACTTAGAGAGGTAGTGAATAGCTATAAATAGACTTTTAAATGCTAGGGTACTATCATGCCCCCACCATGATACATTCTTAAATCTGATAAGCGTCATTGATCAGAAAATTGTCTTATTTATAAAACACCACATTTAATTTCTAGTCTACTCCCTTATGTAAGCACTTCAGTTTAATGAAAATAAGTAAAAATGATGGTCAACCTGCACAGGAATGAAAACAAAATAAGTAAAATGACTGATGGGCGACCTAGCCTTGACTGCCCAAGATAATGAACTTAAGGAGGCAAAGTAGCTAAGTTAGAGAGGAATGGGAGCAAGATAAAATCAATTAAATAAAAACTGGGCTCATACATGGTGGCCGTCTCCTAACTTAAATTATAAATGAAGACATATGTAAGCCCTAATAGGATAATTTAGATACAGCGATCCATATATAAAAGCAAATATGCAGTGAATAGTTTGATGCCTACATTTATATGGGCTATCAATCCATGGTAGGTGCAATAACAACAGCAGTAATTAGTTAGAAGGCAAAAGGCATTGTACTAAGAGTCACCAACTTTGCAAGGATGATGACTGTTGGGAGAGACATAACATCCCAAGTAAATAGTTTGATGCCTACGTTAATATGGGCTATTAATCCATGATCAGGTACAATAACAACAGCAGTTTTATTAGTCAAAAAACGAAAGCCATTGTACTAAGTGTCACCTACTTAGCAAGGTTGATGCTTATTGGCAGAGACACAATCTCTTGTATATGCAGCACATTAGACATTCAAAGAGGCAAGGGAGAAGAGGATTTCTCATACAGTATATATATATGTGAGTATAAGCAGGAGACCAGAGCGCTATCAGGCGGACAGCAGAGTTGTGCACTAACAAGTGTTTTGTAATATCTCACCCCCTTTTGTGATTTTCAAATTCCTTGCAGAATTTTGGACTGGGTTTTTGAAGGTTTTTGAGTTTTTGCAATGATGTGACTTATTTTTGTCTTCTGGATTCTTTGCTTGAAACATATGCTTGAATGAAAGGGAATTTTTTGCTAACATGAATGAATTCAAATCGCGCATTAAACTACAAAGTTCTAGCATTAATCAAGAGCTATAATATGCCATTTTCAGGTGTCCAACATCTGATCAATATTTATAAAATTCTCAGCTAAACTGTCTTCAAACAGCGGCAATTACAATGGTAATTTGGAAAGAATCCAGCAAACCAAACCTTTTGATTTCATGCCGAGGGTTTGGTGACTAATAGATGAACCAAAACGCCCTCCAATAAAATCTGTTTGCTGATATTAATAAAAAAAAATTGTACACTAACTGGTATGACCTGAAGGACTCAGAACTGACGCATTCCAAGAAACCCACGTCCTTCCTGCAATGTGATAATTAGCTGTAATATGATCAAAGAATGCCCTGCTGTTGTGCTCTAATTTTCTAAATGGTAGGGCTGGAAAGACGGGCCCCACATTGATAAACCAACATCGGAGGGCAAATTTGAAAATGATTACCTTGTTCACTCCCGTAATCTGTAAATTACCCTGTATAAATAATTAATTGCATGAAGTCCAGTGCAACCCATGTTTGGAATTGCCTATATATTATACCATTGAGTGATCTTCTACAACTGCAGACATTCATATTTGTGAAGGATTTCGTCTTCACAAATAATTCCTGCCAAGCCTAGCTCTGAGAATTCTGGAGGGTCAAAGATGTATTCTCCAAAATAATCTCTCCCTGTCCCAAGTGACTTTGCTTTGATCTATATTATACCCTTGGATGATTTTCTACAACTGCAGACATTCATATTTGTGAAGGATTTCGTCTTCACAAATAATTCCTGCCAAACCTAGTTCTGAGAACTCTGGAGGATCAAAGATGTATTCTCCAAAATAATCTCTGCCTGTCCCAAGTGACTTCACTTTGATCTTTTTATTTCCCTCTCAACTAGGATACTCAAATTAGGGTTTGTTATGGCAACTTCAATAATTTAAATAGTTTTTTATTTTATTTATTCATTCCTCATGTAGGCATCCCATTCAGGCAAATATTTGTGACTTATTATGTGTTATAAGATTACTCTATAAAATTTATTTAAATTATAATAAAGTCACTTTATAAAGACCAAAAGAGCCATCCAAGCCTTAACATTGACTTAAAGACCATACCCTGAATTTTTTGACATTGTAAAATGTAGGCTCATTACAATGATACAAGGTGAGGCGAAGTTTGGCACTAAACACAAACTAACTAAGAGGGTTCTTTAAAGATTTTTTTTGATTGAATGTAAATAATGGGCTAAGTAGGAACCAAGGCAACATAGAGAACAAAGGGCCTAGAATATTTTGCATTTTAGGGCATGTACAGACATGGGCTTTTTGGAATAAGACAAGCACAAGGGCATTGAGGATCAGACATTAGGTTTCTTGTCTAGATGGCACAAGAATTATTGCTGTCAAAACCCTAGACCTTCAAATATTTAGAAAGCTAACAAGAGTCAGGGGTTTCTAGGTTTTTGTACTTTTTACATGATATGCAATAGATAAGTCAAGGTGGGGGTTTGGGAATAGGGACCGTGGGGAAATAAATGGTGTTGATTTTTTTCACCAGAAATGAACATAAGCAGCAAACAACAAAATACTGAACACAAAACACAATAATTACCCTGGGAAAACCCTCCAACTTGAGGGACAAAAACCCAGCCACAAAATATCACTTCATTGATGAATAAACTGAAGTCTGACTCACAGTTCTCACAAAACTATCACAACTGCAGTAATAAACTAACAATATTCTAATGTCTATATCTCTGAGACAATAATAGCATCTAAAAAATAGAACATCGTCTGGGTGAATGAGCTTCTCCTTATGAAGAGTTGGACTCTTCATTGTCCAGACTCCAGACAATGAAGAGTGCCAATGGCTGTGCCTGCTGTTACAAATAAGATGTCTGCTGATCAAAGTTCCAAGACATTTGAAACATCTGCCGTTTCAAAGGTGATGACTCATAATGCTAAGACTCTTCAATGACTTTTAATGTCTGCCGATACAAGGATAGTTGCGGACATTAAAAGGAGAGATATCAGATGATTGGTTGTTGAGTTAAAATGACATCAGCAGACTATGGAACAAAACTCATCACGTAGAAAGAGTAACAGCAACACAGAAATGACCATCTTAGAAATTGGGAGGACTATATCTCTCAAAGCTATATCTCCAACAAATGGCTTCAAAGAAACTTTTGAAAACTATCCCAAGCCTCAAAATTAACCCAATGACCTTCATACCTAGAAGTTTTTGACATTTTAAAAGTGTAGGCTCATGGCAAAGACATGAGGCGAGGTAAAGGTTGACATCAAACACAAATTGACTGTGGGGGCTCATCAAAGGAGTTCTTTGATTGGATTTAAATAACAGGCAGAGTAGGGCCAAGGCAACAAAAACGACATAGAATCTATACAATTTTGCATTTTAGGGCACGTGCCAACAGGAACTTTTAGATTTAGCTTCTGAGAAGGCAAAGAGAAATAAACCATCTTCACTAGAGGAACATTTCAATATTCTTTGAAGGTAACAAAGAAAATAAAGGAGCTCCTCAACAGGGCTTTATAACAGTCAGAGATGCTTGAGAGTGCTATGATTAAGTTTGATACTTCAAAGAACACACAGTAGTTGAGCTTCCACCAAGAAGTTGGCTTGCATATTTATGATTGGAGCTAGAACAATCACGAAAAGTTCCAAAGCATTTGTGGTCATTGGAAGCATGAAAAGATTCTGTCAAAGGGTTGAAATCTGGAAACCAGGCTTCATAGAAGCGAATGCTTCCCTCATGACCAAACCCCATTAAGAATATGGAGGATTCGAACAGTGCCATAAAAATCTTTGTGCATAGGTTAGTTTTCAAATGGCTCCCCATGTGTGTTCGCTATTCGCTGGATATCCATTGTGCATATCAGAAGTACTAGGCCAAAAATTATTGAATCGACTGGTCAAGCCTTATTTTGAGAAGTTTTCCTCCCTTTCCATTGCTAATTTTCGAAATACTAGAACATGGGATGGCTTAGAACATTTCAGATGTTTCAATGCTTCCCTCTTTTTGGCCTACGAACCCTTATTTTAAAAAATCTACCTCCTTCAACTGAGAAATTGCTACACCCTTACCCACAATCAAAGCAGCTGAATATTGCAAGGAGAACTATAGCTCTAACTCATGCTCTGCCAGCACTGGTAAGCACCAGAGGAAAGCATTGGGCATCCCAAAGAAGGGAGATGTCCTCAACAAAATCAGAATGATCCAAACTATGAAATGCAATTTCAGGCACTGAAATGCCCTTGAATTGGAGCTTTGAACCCTTCAGCAGATTTAGGGTTGAGAGAACTACTACAGTGGGGATTGGCTGCAGCAATTAGGAGATTTTCCACGAAGTTGTAGATGTAGCCTTCTTGAAATGCTTACCTCATTCTGCATTTATTAGGAGACTTGTTCTACATTGGATTTGTACCAAGCAGAATCGTCGTGATTGTAACCTTGTTAAGAGTGTATTACAGGTTCCTAGGAATGAGCACTTTCACATGCTCTGTGAGGGATTCTACAAGTTAAAAATATTTTTTATCAGAAAGTATCTCTTAAAGATTATTGCAACTAGCACGTCTAGCTTTTGTCATAAATGCACTATGGTTTAGCCTTCCTTTTAGATGTATTAAAAGAAATAATAGGTATTGCTAGAAAAAAGAAAGTGCTGTTTATCACCGTATGTTTTATTCTGATAGTTTTGTATGTAGGAAAGACACGTGAGAATCATGACAATTGATACACATCCCACACAAAAGGATCCTAATTTGCTAATATGAAGGGCATAAGCAGCAGTAGAAAACAGATATAGGACTTAGATTTGAAAACAAGGACTTGACCTCAGCATTATTGGATTTGATCTGCATCTGAATTTGCAGCAATATTGTTTTTTCTTTTGTTTGAAAATGTAAATTTTTTTAGTAAAATGTTTGCTAATGATTTCTTAAATGAAATAATTTGGAAATTCCTTTTTCAGGCGGCACAAGAACTTGCAAAAGAAGGAATCAGCGCTGAGGTGAATCTCTTCAATGCTATTATATAATTTAATAATTATTATGGGTATTGATTTTTGTTGCAATTTGTTTTACAAAGTCTTGTATAAAAGTTCTCATTTAATGCTGCAGGTTATAAATCTTCGTTCAATTCGACCTTTGGATAGAGCTACCATCAATGCTTCTGTTAGGAAGACAAATCGGCTGGTGACCGTTGAAGAAGGTTTTCCACAACATGGCATTGGCGCAGAAATTTGGTAAAATGATTTTCTACCCATTTCTGGGTGATATCTCTTCATGATTTTCATTTATTTGCCTGTTTTGGGACAATATGTCTCTTGATCACATTATCACATTTTGATGTCTTTGACAGTACTTCTGTGATTGAGGAAAGCTTTGAATATCTCGATGCATCTGTGGAAAGAATATCGGGGGCTGATGTTCCTATGCCTTATGCTGCAAATTTGGAGCGCTTAGCAGTTCCACAGGTCTTTTCTAAATCTTCTATGTATTCCTCATTTTATTTTTGCTGGTGAAGTAAATTATTTTCATAGCTACTGAGAGCGTGTTTGCTTTGTCCTCCTTGGAAAGTGCTGAAGATTTCTGCCAGGCCTGCAATTAAATTTATGTGGCTAGTGTTGATCACCTATTTGGAAATGTTAAGGGTTGGTTTTTATGTCTGGATTGTCTTGGTTGTCTGCATTGTACATTTCTCTAAACACACTATCATAGGAAATACATTGCAGAATAGCACATGCTATGGTTTGATGTCTGGTTGATTCTGGTATTCAGCATTATCTAGTTCTGTAAAACTTGTCAAGAAAATTATGGTGATTGGAAGTTAGGATTCTTTAGTTTTATGAAACATGCTATAGAATGAAGTTTAGGGGTTTGAAAATTTACCAAAAAATGATGATTGTTTATAGATGCAAAAGATTGATTCAGAAATAATGGGTTTGTGTTCTATAAGACTAATGAACCAATTTGTATTAGAAGGTACATTTTCCATTATTGATTGGCTTTTCTGTCTGGTCTCTATGTTTTCATTTTACAGGTAGAAGACATCATTCGTGCTGCAAAAAGAGCTTGCTACAGAGAAGTTCCGATGAGTGCAACTGCCTAGTGTAATATTTTTTCTTTGAAATGTAATGAAATTTGCCCCCCGTGAATGAGCCCCAAGGATGCTCTCTGATATAATGAAATTTGCACTGCTGGAAAGTTTTGTTTCCAGCTCTCAGGTTATGTAGCTGTCGTTATTTACTGGTCAGTTAATGAGAAATTGATCCTCATTTGTGTTGAAATCAATTTCTATGAACAGCTATCATCTGCTGGCCATCATTTTTAACCTAAATTTTGGTGTGATTTGGTGTGGAGCCTATATGAGCCATAAAATTAGATGGTGTAACAATAATTTTTGTCCTTGAATAATAACTTGTTAAATGTCACGAAAACCTCACTCTAGATTGGTGAAACTGGTTTGCTACTATCCATTCAAATACAACCTAATAATTATTTTGAACATTTTGTAGGCTGTCCAGAGTATTAATTTGTTTTGCATTATGTTGCAGTGCATTCATCCTGAGACATTAATCCCGGATTTTCGTTGGTGCCCTTCCATTGAATGCCACTGTGTTAAAATGAAACAATATCTGGGGACTAATTTTGTGACCATTACATTTCCAATTGATTTCCACAAGCTTTTGCATATGTAGGTGGGATTTGTTTCAGTGGCAGGAGGGATGGACCAAATTTTCTGGGGACAATGGACAAAAGAAAGGGGGCTTTAAGTATCATTTTGATGTTATAGTATGTGTTAATAAAATGGGGAATCAAAGCAAACGGTGAATCAATGATGTGAAAAATGCATATTTTCGGATGTAGTAACATCAATTTTTGGAAATTTGCAAAATCAATCATCAGTGATATTTGATTAAATGACTACAAATTTAGTGATGGAATGAAGCCTACTTTTTCTTGTTGGCTGGATGTTAATTTGCATGTAGTTGAGTTCTGTGTTTTTTGCATTTTAGGGATACTGAGGTGGTATATGTCATTATTGACTATAGAGTTTGAACTGAAATACTTAGATAGAGTTTGGGTGTGCATTTTTTAATATAGAAGTTGTTTTCTTATACACTTTAGAGAGCTATATCATACGTCTGATGAAATTTATATACTGATTAACTATGGCATCAAATTGCTTTTGGATTTAATACCAGATTTGGTGACTCCAGTAGGTGTATTGACTCTATTGAGCATTCCTATTTGTTTATTTGTGGAGTTTAATGTTTGTGATACAACTGTGCAACTATGGCCCTATAAATGGGTCACGGTGAAGCTGGCATGGGGTATACAAGGGCGGTTTATTTTGAACTTTGCGAGAGCTTCAAAGTGAAACTTTTGTGATGCAAGAGGCAAGAAAACACAATGAGAGGTGAAGGGATATAGTTCATCTTTACAAATACGAAGAGTAGCCATCACACTATTCACCTTTTTGGAGGGCACTAAATTGGCTTGATTTAATTGCAAGGCCCTTGCAACGCAGGCAGGTTTCTTATAAAATATGGCTTGGGTACCACGTATAGAGAACTTTACTACACATTACTATCAAGAAACAAACAAGTACACATGCAATTCAGATAACAATGGTGTGTGTAAAGGTACCAAGGGATTTTTTCACGTACAACTTAAGTGGCTGGAAGGATTGACGTGAAGTGGCTTTGAAGGATGAGGTGTTCTGTAGGGTCCACTTTTGCCGAACTCATTGCAGCTTCTTGGTCATATGATAGGAAAGAGATTGTCATTGCAAAGGACTGCTGGTAAGAGCACGGGTCATAATCTTGTAGATAAAAAAATGGATAAAAAGTGACCTTCTAAGCGTTGCAAGGATATTTTAAATTGGTTTTGATAGTCTTTTTGAGCACTGCGTTGCTTCTAATATTTAGATATTGATAACTAATAACAGTTTTTTGTAAATTTGTCTTACAATACTTAGTTTGGTTCATCAAATCCTAATGATCAATGATAATATTTCAAACAGGAGGAGTTTTCTTAAATCTCACTAATGTGAGGGTTGTGAGTAGCTTTTGGTGGCTCCCAAAGGAGTCAATTTTATGAGTTAGTCATCATTTACAATGCAAAACCTCCCAAATTTACCACTTCCTTATTGCAGATAGCCTTGGATACACCCAATGCGATAATCAATTGAATATTTAAATGATGTAAGTTGGCCTTGATATCACTTGGATAATCAACTCGATAATCAACAACTTTTCTCATCAATTCACAACTTGCATGAAATATTGAAGGTGATGAACTTGATATCTCATATCTCGATGAACTTGAAGATTTTCTAGTATATACCCATGGTAAGAATGATTTAATCAACTAGGGTGAGAATGATAGAGAGGATGATGGTGTGCGAAAAGGGAAAAGAAAATCCAATTCAAAAAAAGAATAGGGATTTTAAAAAGATTAGAGGTGAGATCTTTTAGGGTCCGTTTGGTTTGTGGAATTAAAAAAATTCGAATTTCTACAAACCTTGGTTTAGCCAAATCAAGGTTTTGTATGTCTTTATTTCGATTTTTGAGATTTTACTGAGACTGTTTGTTTCACTCGGAAGATGCGTGTCAAAACACATTTTTATGCGTAAGCTTGGAGTTGAAGGCAAATTTGAAAAAGTAGTCCAATCTATATTGTTTTTCCACTCATTAAAAAAAAAACCAGGTTTTGATTTTCAATTCCTACTTTTATTAAGAAGTTGGAAAACTTGG
Organism: Cupressus sempervirens; assembly: GCA_028749045.1. Taxonomy (NCBI): domain Eukaryota; kingdom Viridiplantae; phylum Streptophyta; class Pinopsida; order Cupressales; family Cupressaceae; genus Cupressus; species Cupressus sempervirens. Next base: position 636,117,746 of record CM053789.1, on the reverse strand, counting down.
TTTGAGGCAAAATTGGAAGTCTTGTATGCTAATTCCAAGTCTTCTTCTCTCCATGCTGCTTGGATTGCTGGCCCATCTTTCATGCTTTGGCATATCTGGTTGGAGAGGAATCGTCGCATATTCCAAGATGTTCGGCTTGGTGTTTTGCATCTTTGGTGGAAAATATCACATTCTCTTCAGGAAACTATTCTTGTGAAGTGTGAGCTTGATGGGGGTATGGATCCGGTTCATCTTGCTATCTGTAATCGCCTCAATTTTCATCTTCAGGATGGGGTTGCAGCTCATAGGTTTCCTTCTATGTCCAGGCAGCTTCACCATCAGAGGAAGGGTCGGGTTAACCGGGATGGGCACTGGACTCCTCCCTGTGGAGTTCTGAAAATTAACACTGATGGTTCTTCCCGTGGGAATCCTGATCCGGCTGGTATTGGCGGAGTGGCTCGTTGTAGTTTTGGGGATGTTAAATTTTTCTTCTCAGTTCATAAGGGTGATTATACTAACAATCTCATGGAAGCTCAGGCTATTTTATATGCTGTGGAACAATGTTGCTTGTGGGGATGGAGTAAGATTATTTGTGAGTCTGATTCCTAGGTGGTGGTGAACATGCTTTCTTCGCAAGAGCTTGATGATGTTAGTTGGCAGTTGACCACTATTGTTAAGCAGATTCTTTTCTTCTCTTCCTCTTTTCAGTTCATTAGGTTCACGTATATTCCTCGTGAATGGAATAGAACTGCTAATTGTTTAGCCAAATGGGCTTCTAGTCATGATTCAGGTTGGAATATTAGGGATAGGAGGCAACTGTCCTTTGAGATGGTGCAAGAATTTGATGATCTTGTTGTTCAAGATCGAGCTCCTTGTTGTATTCCTTTCTGTCTTAATAAATTTTTACCCCTCTTTTTGCATTCAATGAACAATTAGACAATCCAATTGAATTCGAGCCTTTGGTAGAATACAAGCAAAGGAGGAATGTAAGCATGTTGGTAGTACAAAATTATTTTATATTTAGGAGAAAATATAGATGGAGCTGGTTAATGTTGAAGGATACATTGAAACTTTTCTTTGAAAAGCAATGGAAGTAGAACAAATGAGAATAGTTGTTAAGTGTTCTCTTTTATATTTTGAGCAAAGGAGCTGCTATATTAGGCTAACCATCAATGAGTTCTTTATTGCACTTTCCGAAAATTCATAACTATCCTAATAGTTATTGGTTAGTGAATAGAACATGAGAATGGGCATGTTGTCTTGTTGAGGTTGAAAAAAGGAGATGGGAAGGAAAAATAAAAGAGTCAAACTTTATTGCATTGTTTTTAGATGAAGTTACAATAGTAGATAATACTTCTTGGGTATGCGTGCATGTTTATAATGTACACAATCTTGTTCGCCAACCTCATCTACTTTTTGTAACTAAAATGAAGGATAATGTGATAATGAAAAATTTATTTCCATTAGTAAAGAGTTCTCTACATAAATACAAAAGTATGGATGAAATTATTGTCACTAAAATGTTTTATGTGTGTTAGGTCATATGGAGCTTCAGTAATGCAAGGTCAAATAAATGATCTTTGCACAAAGATTCACAGTTATTATGTACCCTACACAAAATGAATCTAGCTTTTGGAGTTGTGAGAATGAATCCTTTAGTACAAAAAAATTAAGTGTTAACCAACATTTCTTTCTAAGTTCAAGAAATTTCAACACTTAATCAAAGTACTAACCAATAGGACAAGATTCTCAAGGATAGTGATACCAAGAGGGACTCTTTGGATGGACCAAATGATCATTTTTTTTTGAATATCCTCATGCTTCACTACATTTATCTAGTTTTGATAATAGGTAAGCCTTGCATTGCTAACATTCAATTTTTCTTGTGAGTGATACACTACATCATTGGTATTTATCATAGTCTCCCAAAAAGATTCCACCTAAGCTTACAACAACACCATTTCATTCTAAATCTTCTCCACAATCGCCTTTTCTATGACTAAAGAAGCCTCTGCTATCTTAGCCCAAAGTTTCTCTACTTTAATTATAGCTTCTAGGCACTTTGTCTCAACTCACACCTCATCTTCCTAAGCTCTTTCTACTAAACCTTGGAAAAATTTGGCATCCTTTTCTACATTATCAACCTACTCTTTCTCTATCACAAGAACCTTCCTTAGTTCAATGTCCATGGAAGCCACTACATCATGAGTTGGCTAAATCTCTTGAGGAATGAGTGACATTGAAACCTCAACATGATTCATCATTCCCCCAAGGATATTCTTCGATCACCTCCATGGTGATGTTGTCGGCTTTACCACCACTACTAGCTCTGCATCTGAGACCATCTTTTTTGGTACTACATCCTCTGACTAGCTATTTGAGAAATTGATATGCACATCAGTAGTCTCACTAAGCACCACTACACTTGGAGACTTCTTTTCTTTAGCCAACTCCTTCCCAATAAGTTGTGTCATGCTTTTAGCTAAGAGTTGTAGTAAGGTAGGATCATTTGTATTGGAATCTACTTGACTCTAGACCTACAATTCCAATTGACTAGCTCTATTCACTTCTGAATTACCTCCATGAATACCTTGATGGTCTCTACTTAACTCCTGATAGCCTCACTTTGTCCTCTTCTACTACCTCCTCATCCATTTCTCCTCTATTAGACTTTCATCATCAACGCATTCTCCCACTCCCACTTCCACCATTTTGAGACCTTGCTTCAATTTCTCTTATGGGTTGACCATAACTCCACTCTTTGGAAAACTCTTCACAAAGCTCTTCAATGACCTTCAAGACCTTAAAGACTTGTGGATTTTTTAGACAAGCCTAGACATGTATTTATGCTAAAACCTTGACATACGTTGTTGTATTTACATGCTGCTCCCCCACCCTATCATTTCTATATGCCAAGGCTATATCAGGATAAGAAAAGGTGTTGACCAAAAGATTGATACTAAATCCTTAATGGTGTTACATGTTCTTGGGCTAACACATTTCAATGCATTCCATACCCTATCTTCAAACAAAAGGCATCCCTATGGTGCACTGCATGATCTATACCCCACGTACTATTTTATAAAAGTACCACAATATTGGGATATTTCATGATTAAAAGATGAAATTCTCTAGTTGTATGAGAGAAAAGAAACCTACAACAAAATAAAAAAGATCACGTGGCCCATATCTTAGTCACGCGTCCCATATTCAAAATGAAAAAAAAAAGAACAAAGATTTGGGGGGAACATTACAGTCTCTTTACTTCCTGCCTACAGATATAGTTCCAAATCCATATAAAGAATCACTCAAGTGTCTGGTGTACTCACCATGCAAGAAACATTTTGGTCATCCTAGTGTCTATGCTTTGATTCTTATGTTCACTTGCTAAATTAAATGGAATAGGTGTTTTGGTATACTTGATTTTTGTGCCTTAAATGCTTACATCTCATTCCAACAATACTCCAACTGATGCCATATTCATATTCTCATGATAATGATATTAGTGAGGGTTGTATGATATCTTGTGGCCTTACAAAAAAATGCTCAATGACGAAAAATTAGATTTTAAAAGTTGTGTCCCTTGCCATTAAATTTGTTACATATTAGTTTGCATCATAGGTTCATGCTCAGCTAAAGTCTTACATTTTTGCATACAAAGAGAGCTCTCCCTCCACCTTTCATGGACATGTTAGCTAATTGCATCCATCTTTTCCTTTTCTTCTTCCTCATGTCTTTTTCTCTTCAAGTCTTTCATTCACTTTCACTTACTGTCATCACAAGGGGTTAATCTCATAAAAAATTACATCCTTAGCTAAAATCGATGTCCTAAATCCATTTTTCGGATCAAAATTGAAATTTGAGTTTATTTTATAGGTCAAAATTGCATTTAAAATTCATTTCTTCCTATGTGGTTAGCTAACTCAATTGGGACTAATATATCACTGGGGCATTTTTCTTCCCTTCTACATCATTTCTTTATCTTCAATTCATTAATGATTGTTCTTCATTGACCTATCTATCTTAGATCATTCTTTATCTAATCTTATTTACACTTCCTCTATATCATTTAAATTTTGATCTCGTAGACATAATCTATCATCACTGTGCTTGGAAACATCTTCTTTTTCAAGGGCATATGTTGGACCATTTCCATTTTCTCTTGTCAGCTATCTACTAGTACTCAATACTATCAGTCTGAGCACTTAATGCTTGCTATAGCTCCCTGTACTTCATTAACTAGAGGTAGATATATTTACTAATCTCTCTATTATCTGACTGTATGTGTTCCCATTTTGATCACACATTGGTTAGAGTATGACTTCATTCTTTGAAGTTGAAGCTATCTATTTTCTATCATGGTGTCTTCATTTGGCTTAATGTGTTCCCACATTGACCACACATTAGTTGAAGAATAGATTTCTATCTTCTTTCTTCCTACATGGTTCTTTTACTCTATGATTTGATGTGTTCCCATATCAATCACACATGGATAAAAGAGTAATATCTACTTATCTATTTCCTACTTAGTGCTTTCTATTCTTTGACCACATGTATTCCCATATCGATCACACATTAGTCAAAGAGGGGCAAATGTATCTACCGATCTCTATATTCTTTGACTCATGTGTTTCCATATTGATCACACATTGGTTAGAGTATGACTTCATTCTTTGAAGTTGAAGCTATATATTTTCTATCATGGCTTCTTAATTTGACTTAATGTGTTCCCACATCAACCACACATTAGACAAAGAATGGTTTTCTATCTATTTGCTGCTTGTATGGCTCTTTTACTCTATGATTTGATGTTTTCCCATATCGATGACACATGGATTAAAGAGTAATATCTACTTATCTACTTCCTTCTTAATTATTTCTATTCTTTAACCACATGTATTCCCATATTGATCACACATTAGTCAAAGAGGGGAAAATGTAATCACCCAAAATTGGCCTCACAATCTCAAACTTCTAAATTCATTTCTTTTATTAGATGAAACAAAATTTGATAACCATCAAATTTCATCTAGCTCATGCTTCCTAATCACTCATTTTCATCTATAGAATGTTAGACATTTGAATTAATTCAAATGTTAGGAATTCTCATTTAATTCAATTACTATAACCCATTCATAAAATACACATGAATATTAATTCTAAATAAAGATAAAAAGGGTATTTATCTCTTAAATATTTGCAAAATCTATGAGTCATTTAATATTCATGGTGGAATCACATTTGGATCAAGGAAATTGATTTAATATTCATGGTAGAATCACATTTGGATCAAGGAAATTGGTTTAATAACCATGATGTCATAATGGAATTTGAGGTGTCACCATGGAATGAAGAATGTCATAATGGAATGGAAAGTGTTGTAATGGAATGTGAAGTGTCACCATGGAATGGAAAGTTTCATTATGGAATGTGAAGTGGATCCATGAGCGCTCATTTTAATATTGAATATTCAAAGTGCTCAATAAAAATATGACACACCCACTCACTTCTTGACCAATCTCCACCCTTGATCTTTCTTCATGGACTTCAATCTCCATCATCTATTCAGCTTTAAAAGGAGGGATCTCTCCCTCTTAAAGGATGAATCCTTACTCTCTTAAGGTTATGCTGTAGGTTTTGAGACTCCATTATTGCAATCATCATTTTTGCAAGCTTTTCTTGAAGCTTTGAGGATAATTTCTATCTTCTAGTCTACTTATTCTATCATGCTTGCATTTTCATGCTAGTTTAGACTCATTTACATCTATTTTAGATTATTTTCTTGCTATAGTTAATGCATCTAGCTTAATTAGGAAGGTTGTAACACTTATTTTTGTTGGTTTTAGAGTAATTTACATCTCATTTAGCATAAGACATCTTGCATTGAATACTCAAGGAATTCTTGGCATCTACATTCTTGTTCTTGCTTAAGAATCTCCTATTTCATGGTTTACTAACAAGGGGCATGCTCCTACAACTCAAAATGAGAGCTAATTTAATACTTATGCATTCTTCCTTGCACTCCATGACCAAGGAGCTCTATGTTGACATTTGAGGCTCTCAATATATGAGATGGCCTTGGATAGAAGGACTTAGAGAAGTGCACTTTTTGGAGTACACAATACCTAGAGTGTCCCTCAAACAAAATCCTTAGAAAGTATTTGAATTTTTGGCTCCACAAAATTTTGTAAACCTTTTATTTTTTTATTTCCATGTACACATATTTCCCTAAGTATTCCTTCTTGATATATATTTTCTAGTCTATAAGGGAATATTTGGTTGGTAAGAAGATAATTTGAAGGTATTTGCTACTCTCATAGCTCCCTTTGTGAATATTTCATATGACATCCATTCATATCCTTAATGATTAGAAAAATTTAGGAATATTCACTATGTGGGTGAGAAGTAGGGGAACACTTAGAGTTTGGAGGACATTTAGAATGCTATTAGTTCATGATGATAACCCAATAATCAAAATTGTGCATCACTTATGATGTTAAGAAATTAGTGTGATTGATAAACCCTTCTCCTTAACCATCTAGCATAGATGTATGTGCTTGTTTTTGTGTAAACATGTCAATACCCATGATTGATTAGCCTGATTGGGAAAATTAACTTACAGGTTAGTAGTTTGTCAACACGAATGTGACATATTAGCCATAAATATTGGTTTATTGAAAATGGAGTTTATGATATGGGCATAAGAGAGAATATATTTACACTATTTTTGTAGTGCATAGACAAAAAATTATGTTGGGAAAACTATGCATGTTATTATGCTATCAACAGAAGCGGATAGTGTTTTTTCCCTATGATGATATTCTTGTTCTCTTTTTCATCTATTCTAGAACTAGGCCATTGTACTTGTGTGGAAATAAATAAATAAAAATTCACCAAGGTATTTGTAAATGTAAAAGGTTTGAATTTTTTTACCTGTCTGGCACATTAGGCCTACCCACCCAATTCTCTATTATGTAGATTTAAGCATACCAAAAATGACTATGCTATCAGAATCTTTTCAATGGGACTTGTAGCAAGATTTGTAAATTGTACCCATAATAATGTGCCAAGAATCTCGATAAGATTTCACCACAAGATATTTAAGTTTTGAGGTTAGCTAGGCAATGTAACATCTTGAATCTACTGAATTTTATCTAATTTTGAGCCTCCAACACAACATGTTCAAATCATTTTAGATTTTTTTAAAGCTCATATGCATATTCCAAAGATATTATGAAATGATTTAGCCATTTAACTTAAATAATTCAGTCCACCCCATGCTTACCCAATAATTCTTGCAATATTAATAATGTAACTAGTTGAACCATGTTGGCTAATCTAGGATTATACTGATATGCCTATGAAAAAGAGAAGTTCAAAATATATCACTTATATTTCTATAGTTAGTTATTGCATTGAGTAAATTTATAATTTATTTATAGTTATACCAATTCTTTCTCAATTAATATTTTAGATCAATTGAATAATGATGTGTAATACCCTAATTTCAATAGTGAGGATCCATAGTAGGTGAATCATTTATCTTTGACTAGATAAAATCACAAAATATTAGGTGCATCATTTAACTTAAACTAGATAAAATAATAAAATATTAGTGTTATCATAACTTTAATCATCCCTGATCATTTTATTTTTAATGATTTTATCATCACATATGTTACATGTCTTATCTGATACTCCATATTTGTGCAAGATGATGGTCAACTTTCTTGCGATCGATTCTTTGGAAACAACATGATTTTCAGCATGTGGTATTTTTTGTTGATGGAGAAGACCCCAATGCTCTCTATAATCCTACTTTCCCTATGGAATCCTGACGAACAACCTGCTATGGCCTTGCACTTTTGTGGTAGCGTTTCGATAACCCTTGAAGCTCTACTTTCCTCTATAATTATCTTTATAATGTCCAAAATTTGCCATTATATTCTTGGGATACTTTATTATAGTTAGATGGCATTTAGGTTTGGATAATATACTATAAATTGACATCTAATGCCATATGATATTTTCTTGACATAACACATTTTGAAATTTAAAAATTACATAGTGTTGTCATTAAGGTCAATTTGTGTATTAGTGACTTAACACTTAGTTTGTTTGTTACATTGCTACTGACTTCTATAGTTGTTACCAAGATTATCATTCATCTAGTAGTGTTAACCAAGTGTTTCAGTTGCTACTAAGACAAATAGTCAGATTGTAGTTCATGTCAAGCTTCATAGTGTCTAATGAGCACTTGAGATAGTTTATAGTATCACCTAAGCATTACAGAGTCTACTACGCTATCTAGTAGAAGTGATGAAGATCTTAGCATTAATAAAGCTTTGTAGTGTTAACCATATTCTATAGTGTCTATTGAGCTCATAGTATTAACAATTTTGATTGAGTCATGCAGTGTCAACTAAGTGATTTAGTATGTACTGACTTTCTCATTGTTCACTGAGTCATAGAGTGTTGACCAAGTTCCTACTACTTAGAGTGATCAATATAGTTAAGCTTCAACTTCAACTAAGTGCTAGAGTTTTCTGAGTGTTGATAGTGTTTGTTGAGTGTTAGAACATTAGTGAGTTTGTCTTCTAAACCCAAGTTATAGCAATTGGCCAAATTTGTGAACTATGATGAATTTGGTATTATAGTTGACTCAAACAAGTAGTTAATTAGATTGATATATACGTAATATATTATATCATATCCAAATGTAATTGAGTAAGAGTATGTCAAGAAGTAAGAGAAAATGTGTACAAATTGAAGAAGGCTACAAGAAGTATATGGTAAAACAAAGACTTATCAAGTAATCATTGTAATTAAAAAAAATCTCATTTAGCAAATCAAAGTTGCAAATCAAAGATCAACCACTGATTCATTCTAACAGGTGCATCAGTTAAATCTTTGAACTGGGTGAACTTAATAGTCTTTTGCCAAATCTCCTAACAATGTGTTTAATTCACTATATGTTTGTAAATCCTTTAACAAGGTGAAACTCACAATCCTTATTTCTCCTAATAGGGAAGATCACTAGAAGTGGTCAATTGTAAGCTTTAACGAGCCAACTTTATACTACAGTACTAAAGCTTGTGGGTATCATACCCACCCTAGTTTTACTTTATATTTGGAAGGTTTTTGGGTCACCATATCTTGTGTCAAAGTGTTATGAATGTTTTATTTCATTCATTCTTTCATGCATGTAATTAGATCATAATTATATATGAAGGATTAATTGGTGAAGTGATTTAAAGTTTAATTGGTTCCTGATTGACCCATCCCTTCTTAGTAACTTAGTCTACCTTATATTTCGAACAATTGCTATCAGAGCATTAGGTTATCACATCAAAAGTTTAACAACTTGAGATAATATTAGAGGCAACAAAGGTATATAGGCTAGAAAATGATATTGAAAATGAAAAGTTGGATCTAGAATTGGCCATTGGTCAAGTTAAGAAAGAAAAGGATCAACTCTCTCAATCACTGCAAAGAAGGAAAGATCTTGCAACACAAATGGATGACAATATCTACATTAAAGAAAGAATTGAAGACTTATGTCAAGAAAGAAATATAGATGAAGCTAATGCAACAATCAAAGACCTACTGGAGAAGAATTCCAATCTTCAAGAAGAAGTCAAAAAGTTGAAAAGAGAGAAATAAATACAATCAATTAGATTGTGCAAAGTCAAGGAACAAAAGGGGAAAGCCAAATAAGAGATACAAGAAAAGGACATTAAAATTCAACAACTATCCCTTCAACAAAAAAACTTTATTGATTAGCTCAATGATGAAAATCAATAGCTTATCAATCTAAGGATAGAGAATAAAAGACTGCAAAATGATCTCACCATGTGAAACCAAACCAATGAGAGAATGATGAACTATCAAGAAAGCATGAATTAGTTGAATGAGAAAATTCAATATAGACACAAAGGAAAAGATGGATTAGGATATACAAAAGAAGGTGAATCATCTTATCAAGGAGCTCAAGAGAACAAAAGGCCTACTTGCAATCATTGTGGTAGGATAGGTCATACATCAAATAAGTGTTGGAGTAATGGTAAAGAAAAATTCAATGAAAAGTGTTACAATTGCAATAAGCATGGACATAGAGAAAGTGAATCTATAGAGAAACCTAAGTTTGAAGGAAAATGTCACAATTGCAACAAACAAGGACACATATCTTTAGAGTGTAAGACCAAGAAGTGGAACCCAATAGAGAAACTTGTGAAAGAAATATTTGGATGGGATTACAATACATGGTGTAGATGTCACTACTATGGTGTGTTTGGGCACATTGGAGCAAATTGTGTAAAAAATCACATGAGAAAGAGAGACACTACAAAGAGATGTTTTGTTTGTACTAAACTTGGACATCTTGCCAAGAATTGTATGAATACAGGGAGAATTGAAGATGAAAAGAAATCCAAAGCTAAAAATATCATAAAAAAAATGAAGCAACAATGAATACATAAATCTCCATAGAATGTAAGCCAAAGTCATGAAGTTGTTGACACCCAAGTCAATGAGTTGGGTGACTCTCCAGCTAGCAAGTAGAAATATCCATATCAACATACAAGATAGATGAGGATCACCGAGTGATGATGGAAGTTCTAAACCTTACCAAGAAAGGTCAGGTTGTATATATATTTTAGGATATAGATGTCAAGTTGGTAGTTCCTACCAAGTTAGGAGACCTTATTGAGTTGAAGGTGTCTTCCAAGAATTAAAGACCACACTAGGTGGAGGACAACTTGTCACCAAGAGTATATGTGTACGAAGCATTAATGGTGATCGTAAAGATGAAATTTGTTAAAGGGAGGAAATAAAATGTATTGTTTCACCATAAATTTTTAGAGCATAGAGGAAAGAGTGAATTTAGAGCCTCTAAGTGATTTAAGTAGTAGTTGTTGAAGATTTCTCTCATGTTCAAAAACCTATCGAGTGATGGCATCTTTAGGAAGCAAGGTTAAGAAAGGTTCCAAAATGTTGGTTCATGGAGTTGATTCCAAGGCTCCCATGTACAAATTGAGTCCAAAAATAGTAGAAGCACTCAACCCTTCTAGAGCACAATCCCAAATTCTACCCAAGTTACTTCTTGTTCACAAGATCCAATTATTTTACCACTCTTCTATGCATTATCTTGGAACCCTAGAGATGAATGAGACATACAACGAACTATGTGTGGATGAAATTCTAAAGCCTGAACACAAAAATTTGGATATAAAGGTTTCGATGCATATTTTACATATGTCAAGGAACTTTCAAGTGAAGTAGATCAGATTCATCTTGAGCTATGTTCATAACATGTACTTATGGTTAGATCATCCTATTTTGATAATCAAGAAGATGATACAAAAGATTATTGGATTGCCCATGTTAAACAAAGTAAAGACCACAAAAACCCTAGGTCAGGTAGAATTGGAAAAGTGGAATCTTTCTGAATGGGATGGAAGAGGCATGAAACTAAGTGGTGTAACTAACATGGAATTGAAGTTTGGCATCCCTGTGATAGGTCACAAATTCTACAACTCAAGTTGGTTGAACAACATGTCATGTGAAGTAGTTGACCTGGTGTACAATGTGGTAAAGAACAATTTATCCTTCAACCTATCCAAGCTACTACTGAATGAATTGAGCAAGAACATGGACAATATCCAAGTATCAAAGAACAATCTGTGTATGTTTTTTTGTCTCTTGACATTTTTATTTTTCTATGTTTATAAGTTTTTCCCTTCTAAAGGAACTATAGTATGGAAGAAAGTTACTCCAATATTGTACCAAATCAATAAATTTATAGTAGAAATCAGAGAAAACTTTGGCAGTATTATGGATAATTACTTTGAGACATTCAAGGAGAAAACATAAAGAAAATTTTGGATACCCAGTAAACTAGTAGAAGATTATGAGCATGATATCTATTTCATGGTTGACTATGACAAGGTTTACATTCAAGACTTTAGGCCTAGAGTGACATGGGTTAAACCTCTAGCATATGAGGTTAACATAGAGAACACCAAAGAAGCTCTACCAAATGAGCTTGTGGATCTAAGGCAACATATTTTGGCACTTATGATAAGGCCAAGGCCATAATTGAGCTTGAGATTAAGTTACCCCAAGAAGTAAGTAGAGGAAGGAAAAGAATAGAGAAAATAATGAAGAACACCAAGAGATCAAGCTCTCCTCTCATGGTTACTAAGGGAAAAGGAGATGATATAGTAGATGATGATGAAGAGGAGGATGTCGAGGAAGTATAACCTAGGGAAGAGGAGCCTTCCAAGAAGAAAGGGAAAGTTATAATAACCAAGCCTTCCAAGTCTTCCCCTATTGTGTTTACAAGAAGATCTACCAAATCCGAAAGGAAGCTAAAGTTGGGAGAAGAGGATGAAGCTAAAAAAATTATCTTTCAGAGGTCTGCCCCTACCCTTTAAGAAAGATTGAAGATAATGGAACAAGGAACATGCATGACATGTTTTAAATCTCTTAAGTATGGGACTAGGAGCAAAGAGGAGAAAAAGGATATTGAGGATCTCATTGTGGAAAAATTGGGTAAGTGGAAGTATTCACCTGATGAGTTAACACAAGAAGTTCTTGATGTACTTTTGAAAGAAGTCAAACCTTAATGGGATAATGCAATGAAATTTTCTAAAGACACCAGTGAACAAACTTTGAGATAGCTTATACCGAGTCTAGGTGAAAAAGAGGTGAGGAAATCATTGAAAACTAATGAGAAGAAGCTCACACCTTGTTGGTGTTTGAAAACTACCAGGATGAAAAAGACCTAATACCAAGATGTAAAGAAAAAAATTTAGTCTAAGGGTTAGTTACTTCCTATATTCAACTGAAATCTCTTCAAATCTAGAACAACATTAACAAAATCATAGGGATTTTCTACACTTTTGGTTTTGCAAGATGAAGGCGGGTGCACCTTAGGGATGAAAATGACTAGATATTTGATAATTTCTTCACAATTCACTCAGTCACACTCTACTCTTCATATCTATCTGCTATAGCAAAAAATGGTCACAATTCTTCTTAGATTTGCAAGTAATTCTTGATTACAATAGCTAACTATAACATATAGGGAGTTATTGCAAATTAGTGCTACCCAACAATTTTTTTCTTCAAACAATAAGATAAAATTGATTTGATTTTATAATTGTGCTTTGTGCAACCACATGATCTTTAACAATTTTCATCTAAATCATTGATTTGTGTCTTATCCATTATTGTACAGAGTCTACCCATCAAACCTTTGACCTAATTAATTTCCTTACAATAAATTTTATCAGCAGTGACCCTTGAATTTAATTCTTATAAATATCCCTCCCAAATATCTAGAAACATTATCAATTCAATGAAAGAAATTACTTAACTCCTTGAATTAAAAACAATCAATGAAAATATATACAACCTCCCCAGGTTACATTAAAATGAAAAAACCTTGTTCATTCAATCTCAAAATTATAGACATGTGGAAATGGAGACAAAATTCAAAGACACAAATATTGCAAAACATTTCTTTTGGATTAACTCTCCTTGAAAATCATACAATACTATAGTAATACTCAAACTTAACTCAGGATATGACAAACCATCATTTTATGTTCACTTGTATTTTAGATTTTCCAAAATGAATACATCACACACCAATTACACAAAGGCTAACTAGACTAAATGCAAAATAACATATCACTAAAAATTAAATAGATTTTGGACCTCAACTCCACGTCTTGAAATCCTTTTATAGAAAGGATTGTAACAAGCTTTAGATGGGAGGACACATGTCAAAATTCTATTAGAAATAGGATACAAAGATATTTTTCATTGGTACATTAAAAAAATTCTTTGTACTTGGATCAAAAATTGGATGCACTTAGTAAACTAGTAGGTGGCACTTTATGGAGGTTTCTTTGATAAAATTTTGTTAATCTTCAACCTCCTGTTGATTTCCTTACCTTTCTATTGTCTTCTCTATGCCTAACTGCATCCTTGATTTGCCTAGTTGATATCACTAGTGGGTAGGGATTTGATATCTGCAATGACTTCCCATATGTCATTATCTATATCTATGTTAGGCCAGGTGGCATCCCTAACTGCATCCAATTCTTAAGGCATGTATTCTATTTGGCATCAGTTATTGCTTTCACTTCTGTAGTTACTTTTAACATTTCTGAGTCTAACTTGTAGAACATGTCAATTAAGTCATAGACCACTACTACACTTGCCTTATCTTTGTAGTATGAAAGGAATCTGGGATGGTTTAAAATGCCATGAAAAGAGATTGGCCATTCCAACTAGTCCTTAACTCTCCCATTATTCTAAAAAAATGTAGGTACAAAAATAGGTGTTCTTGCAACAATTGCCTTCATCTTATTCTGTATTAGCTACAACTTGCCATTAAAGAAACCATTCAAATCCCTCACCTTATTAATAAATTTTTTGGTATTAATCACAATGATCTTGGGAAAATCTTTCTTTTATTCCAAAAAAGGCATTAAACTATTGAAAAATGGAATATATAGACCCCATTAGTGAAAAGAGGAAATTAGGAAACTACTTCTGAACATCTATACTCTGCTCCTAGCAACACAAGGTAGTTGTTGTGCACATTCTGTGAGACCAATTTTAATGCACTTATTTTGTGAATCGACAAGTTTTTAATTTTTCTGACTTCAATTCCATTTCCTAACTCCAAGTCCTCTTCATCTATCTCCATTGCCTGGTTTGATGCTTCCCCTATTTCGGGTACTTTGCCTTCTATCTGGATAGCTTGGTCTTTCATCTTTGTAACTGGTCTAACATTATTCTTCAATGTTGCTACCTCATTTTCCAACTTGAGGGTCTTTTTCTCCAATACATATTTTCTTCATCTCTTCCTTATAGCTCCTCTTGGTTCTGATATATCTCTCATAAGTTCTCTCTAGCTATGCTTGATGGGTATCCATTTTGTTCTTACCAAATAGTGCCACTAAAGTGTGCATCCCATAAATTTGGCTACTAGAAGTGGAGTTTACATTCTAGAAAATAACATTCCCTCTTGGGGATTCCTTGATTTCCATTAGAGAAGGCTTCTAGTCTTCTAGCGCTAAACTTCATATTACCATTGTCTGGGCATCAATATTATATCAAAAGCCTCTTAGCTCTCTAAGCTAATTTTCATCCTCAAATGAGATAAACTTATCTTGTCTTCTCATTTGGTTTAGTAGGAAAGAAAAGCTACATCCCATCCTAGGAAGATAATCATTCCACTTCTTCTCACCAATTCCCTTACTTCTTCCATAGTGAGGGTTTTAGTGGTAGGTTCATATTCTTGCAATTTATGAACAAGTTCAAGAACTACCTCATCAAAGTCTCCTGGCTTCATTTGCAAAGATAACTCATTTTTCTTCAATTTAAAAAGAAATATTTTAAACTCCTCTATCTTGATGAAGTTTTCATCACTCATGAATTCATTAGCCTCAATGATCCTATCATCAATCATTTGGGATTTCAATTGCAACTTCTTGGCTCTTTGTTCATCCTCAGATGCCTAAGACACCAAATATCTCCTTTTGACATCATCAAAGTATTGAATGCCTCTTGGCATAATTTGTAGGTCCTTTTATTGAGCCTTCTATGACACTTCTACCATCTTAATCATCAATAACTTCTACAATTATGTCCTCATCAGAATAGTCAAGGTCAACCTTTTTCCTTATTTCTTTAGGGACTTGTGCTACTATTTCATCAAAATTATATACACACTTGTCCAATTTAGACCAATAATCTTCCTCAAGATAGAATCCCTTAAATGATGGATAAGATTTTTTCATCTCCTATTAGAAACTAACAACATCTCTATATTTTATTATCCTCTCCCTACAAACATCCTCATTTATCCTATCAACAATGACATCCTCTTCCCACATAGGTTTTGTAGGGGGTAGGTTGTATCCTCTCATATTCTTCAAGGCATTTTTGATTACATTACATGGGTCATATGTTCTAGTAGGCCCAGTTGGCAATTTGTAGGCTCTTAGATAAGCATCTATTTCCTCAATGGAATTTTTGCCTATTTCAAAGTCTCCCACCTTGGTACATCCACACAAAAAAGTTCCTTCTTGACAAGTTTACCGAAGTATTCTTTGTTCAATGAGATTAATTTCCAAAAAACCACTATAAACCCTAGTCTCTTAGTAGGGCAAACTTTAAGAAAGCCAGCTCCAAAAGAAGATATAAACTGTTGGTGAATCTTTTATTATTTTGAAAAAAAAAAAATCTATTGGAGAATCTCTCAATTTTTTATTCTAAATATGATTAATATTGGCTATTATTTTCAAATCATAATTTTTTTCTATAAAATATTGATGAATCTCAATAGTAATAGGAAGTTCATTAATCAACATGGAATATTACAAATCAAAATTGAACATTTTTTTACCTCGTGGAATATTATGAGGACCATTACATATAATATAAATCAATAGTAAAAACTAAATATTGGTGATATATCCCTAAAGTAACTAATAATTATGATAATAATTGGCCAATTCAATTTAATTTCTCTAATACTATATTATATTTAGGTGACTCAAATCTATTCATGTAATAAATATTGTGGTGAATATTTGAGTTTAAATTTTTCAATAAAATAAATTATTGAGAGATTTTAAATATTCTAGAACTAAATTTTATAAAACTATGGCAATTTAGGTTGTATCAAATCTTAAATTATTAGCCAAATTACTAGCCAAAAAAATCTAAAATTAGCCAATTTACGAATATTAGCCACTAAAAAATACCTTGTCTTTTAGGGACATATTCGGGCACAATGTGGGGTGGCTAAGGACATCCAAAAACTCTAATAATAGTATACTCCTCAAACAAAAAGAGACTTCCCCAATCATGTATTAATTTTTTACCAACATCAAAATGCATTTTAGGTTTAACAACCTTTTTAACAATTCTAGGGATTCTTTCATTTACTAACCCTATCATTTAAAAAAAAGGATGAACAAAATCATTATAAAAAGAAATGAAATTTGAATATGGGTAGAACCTTTTCCATACCCTTGTCCATCTTTGTAATAGTAGTCTTTCTCCCCATTCTTGTGTAGATGTAAAAAAGCTTTGATCAAATGTATCAACATATTTTATCAGGATCATATGCATGATCATTGAATTCAATGAGGAAATCTAAAATTTTCCAATTATCATTGCTGAGTAGCAGTGATCTCCTCATGTATCTTGTCAGTTATGTATGCTACAAAATCATACCCAACATTGGTGTTGGGGTCTTGAATATTCAAAGCCATGACATCATGTCCCCCTAGGGAATTCATGGTTCCATCTGAACCTAGGACCTTGTTTATGCCAAAGACAATATTCTAGAAATATCTTTGGAAGAAGACAAGAGGCATAATATTTTCTACTTGCTTCTTCTTTAGAATTTATCCCTTCTCTTTATGAAACATGGGTACATGCCTTCTCATTGCTCAACCCTATTGGAAATCTGATTGAAAAGCTCATTGTTGTTGAAGATCAAAAAGGAAGATTGTTGTAAAAGAATGTTTTCAATCATTGTTTTGTCATTGATGTCAAACCTACTATTTGTAGGGAAGATATTTTCTTATAAGATCCAAGTACCACTTAGTTTATTAATGAAGAGAATTTGATCAACAAGATGTAACAAGAACACCTAAGGGAAAGGTTGAGTTATGATGTTGTAATGAAGTGCAAGGATTACTTAAGACAATGGTCAAGTAATGTGTTGATGACATACTCAAAGATACAGAGGTTAGTCACACTTAGAAACATTGGAGGAAGAAGTTGTAACAAGGTTGACTACAAAGCTTAAACTAAAATCACAAGTGGGTGCCAAGAAAGTTAGTTGAAGCCAAGCAAATTTTTAGTAGAAGCTGAGTAACAGATATTTCTAGTGTGTGCCGAGTGATCTTCATGTGCCGAGTGAAGTTCAGGTGTTGAGCATCAAAATTTTTTTAGTTGGTGCCGAGTGATCTTTAGGTGCTGAGCATTAGGAAAAATACAGTTGATGTTGAGTAACACAATATGTGCCGAGCATCAGTATTTCAATAGTGCTGAGCTGCTGCATTATTTCAAAAGATGAAGATTTGTCAAATCTAAGCTGACATAGTGGTTGCATTGAATTTTGTGAATGAGTTGGAGGATAAGGATGATGAGTTGTTGGCACATAAACCTATGTAAACCATTTTTGGGAGAATTCTAAAGGATTATTCATGAAGTTTCTAGAGGAAAAAAAATATGGGTTAGATGCAATGAATCCTACCTAATCCATGCAAATTGAAATTAAAAAATGGAAGAATTGAGTGGGAAAATGAAATCCAAGACTTCTATTTAAGAAGTCATAGACCAAGAAGCAAAGAGATGCTGATACTATTGCTACTAAAGAGCCAAATATGCGAAGTGGTTGAAAGGGTGTCAAGGAAGAGACATCTAGGAGAAGAAAGAGCAGATAGGCTCTGCTTCTATGAGTGGTCATGAAGAGATGAATGAACTAGTACATTGAGTATGGAGACTCAAGGGGAAAAAGCTTGAAAGGAGGGCAAGCTTAAGAGTTGTAGAGATTAAAGGCTAGGCAAGGGTATGAGCTAAGAAGTGATTTGAGATCTACAAGATAAGTTGTATGTTGTAGTTAGGTCAAGATTTTCTAATACTCTCTAGCAATTGTATTAGATCTAAAAATCCTATCGACATAGGTTGGCCTAACAACCATTTAAAATCCTTTAACAGGGTGACATTCCAAGTGAATGTTCTAAAGTCCTTTAACTAGGTCCACTTCTAATAGGGTGGTAAAATCCTCTAACAAGGTCATATTTAATAGTGTGTTGTAAGCCTTTAATAGGGTAGGCCTTTTATAGGACATCACTTCAGAAGGGTGAGAATTGAGTAGCATGTTACTGTTGGTTTTTCCCAAATTGGGTTTATATGTAAATCACTATGTTATGTGTTGATTTCTTATGTGTTATACTTGTATGTTGATTTACAGTAACTTACTGATTAGATAAGATAAATCTTGGATGAATGAATGGTTGAATTAGTTTTTGAATAGGACATTTGGACCTTGAATAACTGATTCACCCCCCCCCCCCCCCCCCCCCCCCCAATTATTCTAAAGTGTTTCTAACAATTGGTATCAGAGCCATTTGTTGATTTAGTTTCAAGGTACTAGAAGCAGGAAGATCAAGATGTCCAAGAAAGAAGTTCCCAAGCTTAACAAAAACAATTTTGCTACATGGCAGAGTTTGATGAAATTGCACCTTGGATCAATAGGTGACTATGCACAAACCTCAATTGGAATAGAACATGTAACTCCAGCAGGACCTCTTACTATAGATGATTTGAACAAAAAGGAGCATAACTAAGAAATGTTGGAGATTGCCTCTGCACTTAACTATGTAGAATATGATGACATCAAAGTTTGTGACACTACATTCAAGATGTGGAAAACCTTGTCAGATATCTATGGAGGAGATCATAATGTTTAGAGAGCAGAGAGAAAAGTTTGATGACATGAAGATAGAGGAAGGTGAAAATGTTGCTCAGTATGCTGTAAGAATGAAAGAAGTGGTGAGTGCAATAAGAAGTCTAGGTGAACAATTGGAAGAAGAAACAACTATCAACAAATATTTAAGAACTCTGCTCCCTATCTATGCTATAAGAGTTTTAGCCATCCAAGAGCTAAGGTGTGTACAAGGGAACACACTAACCTTTGAAGGAATATTAGGAAGACTGACTACATTTGAGCTATCCAATTTTGACAACTACAGACCTAAGAACCTTGAATTTACTTTCAAGGCCAAGATGACAATAAAAGATATTGAGGAGGACACATCAAGCAAGAGAAGAAGAAAAGGAAAACATGCATCCAGTGACAATAGCACAGATGAGGAAGATATGGAATAGTTAGAAGCACTACTGGCTAGGACATTCCATAGAGGTAAAGGCAAATTCAAAGGTAAGCTCCCTATCATATGTTTCACTTGTAATGAAGTAGGTCAAATTGCTGCAACATGTACACAGAAGAAGAACTACAAAGAAGAAGAAAAGTATAGGAGCAAGAAAGAGGATGACAGTAAGGACTATAAGGAGAAAGGCAAGAGATGCTACATTGTTGAAGAAGATTCTGATGAGAATGATGATGAAGTAGTCTATGTAGCCATGAAGGATGAATCAGACAAAGATGAAGATGAAGCAACAATATTGGTTACCTGGGTGAACAAGAATGACAAGTGGATCATAGACAGTGGATGCTCACATCACATGACAGGAGATAAAAGTAAGTTCATTACCTTTACTCAATATGATGCAAATAGTGTTAGATTTGGTAATGATGCCCCATGTCAAATCAAAAGAAAAGACTCTATCAAACTTACAAAGAAAATTTCATGTGATAATGCATACTATGTTGAAGGATTGAATTACACCATGTTGAGTGTATCATAGTTAGGCAATGTAGGTTGCAAAATTGAATTTGGAAACAAAATTGCCAAGATCTATGAAACTGATGAAAATCTAATAGGAAAGGGTGAATAAACTAGGAGTAATTTGTTTTACCTAGATATGGAAGATGCAACATGTCTTGTTGTTAGACTTGATGATGTGTGGTTGTGGCATAAAAGGCTATGTCATGTTAATTTTGATAATTTGATTAGCATCAACAAGAAAAAGAAAGTCAGAGGGTTGCCCAAGTTGAAGAAACCTAAAAACATAATGTATAAACAATGTCAACTAGGGAAGATGACTAAGTCTAGTTTCAAAAGTAAAACATACACTTCCAATGAAGTACTAGAGTTAGTTCATACAGACTTATGAGGTCCAATAGAAGTGCAAAACTACCTAGGAGACATATACATAATGCTATTTATAGATGACTATTCTAGGATGATGACTGCTATGTTCTTAAAGCAAAAATATGATGCATTTCAAATGTTTAAGTGGTATTTGGCTAGAGTTGAGAAGGAAACAAGAAAGAACCTAAAATGCCTAAGGTCAGACAGAGGAGGTGAGTTCACATCAAGAGAGTTTGAAATATTCTGCAATGACAAAGGTATAAAAAGACAAACATCAGCACCAAGAACTCCACCACAGAATGTCATTGCTGAAAGGAGGAATAGGTTAATGATTGATGGTGCTAGAACCTTGATTATGGAGAAAAATGTTGCACTAAAGTACTGGAGAGAAGTTGTAAGTACTACAGTCTACACACTGAATAGAGTTCAAGCCAAGAAAGGTACAAATGCAACACCTTTTGAATTAAGGTATGATCATTCACCTTATGTTAAACATTTCAAAGTATTTGGTTGTAAATGCTGTATTCTACAAGATACTAGAAATGACAGGTTTGATGCAAAAAGTGATGAAGGCATAATTCTTGGATACTCCACTAAAAGTAAGGCATATAAGTTTTTTAATACTGACACTAAAAAATTTGTGGAGAGTGCCAATGTAAATTTTGATGAGTATGCAAAAGTTGAAGTTGATGAGTCAAAGTAAATAGAGGATTATAGATCCTTTGTATACCTCTATGAAGGAATTACTGTTGAAGATAATGCTACAAATCAAGTTGGGAGTCAGCAATAGACTTCATTATCTAACAAGTCTCAACCAGTGAATGTCGAGTTACATTCAAAAGTTGAGCTGCAGAATGTGGAAAATGCACATTCTGATTTTGAAAATAGTATGCAAGAAAGAAATGATGAAATGCTAGATGAAGAAGAATGAAATGACTCTGATGCTGAGGGATCAAACATGGAAAGAAGGACTAAACCTAGATTGGCTAATTATGTAAGAAGACATTACCCTATAGATCAAATCATTAGTGACAAGGATGCCAGACCAATGACAAGGAATAGGCTCATAAATGAATCATGTCTACTGAGCAAGGTTGAACCTAAAATAGTGAAAGATGCACTACAAGATGATGACTGGTATAAAGCCATGAAAGAAGAGATAGATCATATTGAGAAGAACAAAACATGGTCTCTAGTTCTTGGACTAGTTGATAAGAATGTGATTGGTTCAAAATGGGTGTTTAGAAACAAACTTGATGAGAATGGCGAGATAACAAGAAACAAAGCTAGATTAGTTTGTAAAGGCTATGCATAAGAAGGATTGGATTATGGAGAGACATTTTCCCCTGTTGCAAGAATGGAAGGAGTAAGAACATTACTTGCATATGTTGCATACAAAGGTTTCAAAGTCTACTAGATGGATGTGAAGTCTTCTTTTCTGAATGGTATACTAGAAGAGGAAGTCTACATAGAACAACCAAAGGGATTTTTTGATGAGAAGAACAAGGACATGGTTTCCAAACTACATAAAGCACATTATGCATTGAAGCAAGCACCAAGAGCATGGTATGAGAGGTTGCATAGATATCTTGTAAAGATAGTTTTTGAAAGAATAGATGATAACAACAACTTGTACATCAAAGCTAAGGAGAGTAAAGACATTTTGATATCAAAAATCTTTGTTGATGACATAATATTTGAAAGAAAAAATGTTCTATGAAAATATTTTGCTGATCAAATGAAGCATGAATTTGAGATGTCAATTTTTAGAGAAATCAAATTCTTTGTTGGATTACAAGTACATTAGTTAAGGCATGGCATATTTGTGACCCAATCCAAATACATCAAGAAAGTACTCAAAAATTTTGGGTTAGAAAACTCAAAACTCGTCAGCACACCAATGGCAATAGGCCATAAACTATCAAAAAATGATGAGTCTACTGAATTAAATCAAACATTTTATAGGTCAATAAATTGTAAGCTACAATATGTTGTACATAGTAGACCAAACATTGCATTAGCTATTGGAATAGTAGTCAGATTTTCTGCAAATCCAAGTGAAAATCACTTAATGGCAGTGAAGAGAATACTGAGATACCTAAAAGGAACTGATGACTTTGGTTTGTACTACAAGAGAAATGAGAAGTTTGAACTAAAAGATTACATTGATGTAGATTGGGGAGGTAACATTGATGATAGAGAAAGCATTAGTGAAGGAGCACTTTTCTTAGGAAAGAGGTTGATTACATGGACAAGCAAAAAGCAAAGCTACACCTCACAGTCCACTGCTGAAGCTGAGTATGTAGCAGTTACTATAAACTGCACTAATATTATATGGATCAAACACTTGCTGCAAGGTATGAAGGAAGAAGTAAATGAGTTTGTGATACTTTATTGTGATAATACAATTGCCATTAACATATCAAAGAATCTAGTAATGCATGCTAAAACTAAGCATATTGCAATCAAGTATCACTATGTAAGAGAGCTGGTGGAAGACAAAAAAGTGAAGATGGAATATGTAAGCTCAAAGGAACAGATTGTTGATATCTTCACAAAAGCACTACCAAAAGATGCTTTTGAGTATCTTAGAGGTAAGTTAGGGGTGATACCCCTAGCTAAGGATACTTGAAAAAAAAGCAAGTATGCCCTACATCAAATAAGCTGAGTGATTTTATACATTGATGTAGAGGATATTTACTTTCGGATCCATGCCTAAAAAAGTAGAAGTGCTAAAATTCCAAATTAGTCACAAGCAATGTGAAAGAGGGAGACATTAAATGAACCTATAAGAGCTACATTTTCATTTTAAGATGCTAATATGTCTTTGGCATTATTGTTAGAGAGGGAGAAGTACACAACTGATCAACAACTGTTGAAGATAAAAGCTCATAGAAAAGAAGTAGAGAAGTAGACAACTGAAATAAAGATAAAGGGAGATTTCAGAGGTTGATCATAACATCAGAAGATGAGAAATATAGAGGGAGAATGATACAAAGAACAAGGATACAACAACAAAGAGGGAGAAGCTGAAATGAAGCAATCATAATAGTAGAAGGATTTGTGATGTTACAATTTACTTTTTGGCATTTGACTTACTATTCTAACCTAGTAAGTGTAGAAACCTAAATCTGATTACATCTATTAGAATTATTTAGAATAACTGAGAGGGGGGGTGAATCAGTTATCCAAGGTCTAATGATGTCCAATACAACTTTTTTTTTTAATCCTTAATGACACATAACTGAAATTATCATGCATGCAATTGAACATTAGACAATTATGAAAAGTAAACATGCATCACACCATAACACTAAGGATTTTGATGACCTAGAAACCCTCCAGGAATAAGAAGGTAAAACTGGGGTGGGGATGATACCCACTGAATAACTACGCAATTGATTTCAACCACTTTTGATGGTTTGCCCTATTAAAGGCTACATCACATTGTTAAATGTGACCCTGTTAAAGGATTTCTATACCTTGTTAGGAGTGTGCCCTATTAGAGGACTTAAGAACATTAAACTTGGAATGTCACCCTGTTAAAGGATTTACATAGAGTTGTTAGGCTCACCCAAGTCCATGGGATTTATAGTCACCTTCTCAAAAGAATCTTTCATCCCTCTCTAAGGACCTCCTATCCTCCTCCTAAGGATCTCTTATCCTTCTCCTAAGGATCTCTTTATCCTTTCCCTGAGGATCTCTTTATCCTTCACATGGGGATCTCTTGATCCTTTTCCTGAGGTTTATCCACCAAGCTGTTAAGCTAACCTAGTAATGTAGGGTTTTAATGTCTAATACAATTGGAAGAAAGTATTAGAAGGATTTTAACTTGATACAGATTGCAACTTCAACCTTGCAAATTTTAGATCACTCTTTAGTCCTTTTCTTTTACTTGGATTTCCTCCCTTGTAGTGCTGATAGCTTATTCACCCTTCAAGATCTATCTCCTTGAGTTCTTCCACTCATTATGCCAATGCACTCCATGGTCACCTGATCAACTTAGAGTCTTGATACTCTGTTCTTACTCCTCTTGGCTTCTTTGCATGACCAAAATTTATGACCAACTCCCTCTCATACATGCCCATTTGATCTTTGACTTGTAACTCCTTATAAAGAAGTTATGCTCTTCATTTTCCCGCTCAAGTCTTAATTTGATCTTGAGAAAATGGTATTATTTTCCCTCCAAATTTTTTCTTCTAGAAACTTCATGATAAATCCATTAGCATTCACCTTGAATTGGTTTGCATGGTTTACATAAAATTCTGTGACATCTACTCATCATCCTTATCATCCAACTAATTCACAAAATTTGATGTAACAAACTTATCAATACTGATTTGGTGAATCTTTGACTTAAAAAATAATGTAGCAACTTAGCATCATTGATTTACTGATGCTCATCTCCTTCTGTGTTACTCAACTTCTATTATTATTTTACTGGCGCTCAACACCTATAGAATTTTTGCTTTGCTCAGCACTTGAAGACTCGACACTTAAATGTCACTTGGCTCCTATAGCTTGCTTGGCATCTGAAGTCACTGAGTACTTGATCTTCACTCGGCACTTGAAGGCTTCTCGACACTTGAGGATCACTCAACATACACTAAAGTTGAACTTTCTTAGCTTCAACTGAGAATCTGTCACTTGGCTCTTGTATCTTGCTCGGCATCTGAAGTCACTCGACACTTGATCTTCACTCGGCACCTAAAGGCTGTTCAACACCTGAGGATCACTCAGTACACACTAAAGTTGAACTTGCTCGGTTTCAACTAAGAATTTGTTCGGCACTAACTAGCTAGCTTAGCTCTCTCCAATGAACTTAGTTAAGCCTTACATCTTTGATGTGTATTAGTGTGTCCATCCTCTGTGTCTTAGAGTATGTCATCAATACACTATTTCATCAATGGCTTAACTGATCCTTATACTTCATTACAACATCATAAATTCAACCTTTCTCTAGGTACTTTAGTTACATCTTATTGATTGCCACCTCCTTGATAATCAACCAATTGATAGTATTTGGATCATTTAAGCAATTGCCATTCCTACAAGTAGCAAGTTTGACATCAATGAAAAAACAATGATTGAAAACATTCTTTACCAGTTCCATTACTCTTCATTCATGATCTTTTCAATCATTTCCAACAATCTTCCTCTTTGGCATTGATGGAAAACCAAACTGATCAATTGATCAACTCAATTACCACCAAAATTACATACAAATTGATACAAACTGAATCCTTTTTTCTGCTTCTCCCTCTGGACTACTGCATCCTTACTTTGTATTCCTGATCCTTCATAGCTACTTGCTGATTCTTAACTCTTTTGAGTCTCCTTCTGCCATCTCTCTTGTTTGATCAGTTTTCTCATATCTCCCTCTTTCACATAAATGTCAAAGATGTAGCATCTTCAACATGCTAAATATAAGCTTTGCATCTTCATGTTTTCTCCCCCTGTCACCATGCTTGTGATTGATCTAGAATTTTTGTTCCTATTGTCATCCTCTACATCACTCTTCTGATATTTCAATGTTCTACTCCTATTGATGCAGGGCAACTTTTTTGTTGCTTTAGACTACTTGAGTTAGGGGCATTACCCCCAACTTTCCTCTAAGGTGTTCATAAGGATCCTTGGGCAATGGTTTGGTGAAGATATCTGTAGTTTGTTCCTTTGTGTGAATGTACTCCATCTTCACTTGTTTGTCTTCCACCAATTATCTGACATAGTGATACTTGATTGCAATATGCTTGATTTTTTCATGCATTACTAGATTCTTGGATATGTTTATAACACTTGTATTATCACAATACAGTATCATAGGTTTGGTTACCTCTTCTTTCATTCCTTTCAATAGATATTTAAGCCACACAATGTTTGTACAATTGACTGTTGCTGCCACATATTCTGCTTCTGTAGTGGACTAAGATGTGCATATTCGTTTCTTGCTAGTTCAAGTAACTAGCCTTTCATCTAATGATAATGCTCCTCCACTTGTGCTTTTCCTGTCATCAATGTTGCCTCCCCAATTTGTGTCTTTGTATGCATTGAGCTCAAACTTCTCATTCTTTCAGTAATATAGGCCAAAATCATCAGTTCCTTTGAGATACCTCATTATCCTTTTTACTGCCTTGAGATGATTTTATCTAGGATTACCAAAGAATCTAGCCACTATTCTGACTACTAGTGCTATGTCTGGTCTACTATGTACAACATATTTTAGTTTTCCAATCATGGATCTGTACATTGTTTGATTGACTTTAGCTGATTCATAATTTTTGGATAGCTTATGTCTTGTTGCCATTGGTGTGCTGACAAGTTTGGAATCTTCTAATCCAATCTTCTTGAGTTTTTCCTTGATGTATTTTGATTGTGTCACAAATATACCATGTTTTAGTTGATGTACTTGCAATCCTACAAAGAATTTGATTTCTCCAAACATAGACATCTCAAGCTCATGTTTCATTTTGTCAGCAAAACTTTTGCAAAGTACTTCCTTTCCTCCAAAGACTATGTCATCTACAAATATTTCAGATACAAGAATATCCTTACCTTCTTTTGATTTGATGTACATGTTGTTGTTGTCATCAGTTCTTTCAAATCCTATTTGCACTAGATACTTGTGAAGTCTCTAATACCAAGCTTTAGGGGCTTGCTTTAATCCATATAGAGCCTTGTGTAATTTGCATACCTTATTTTTGTTCTTCTCATCAACAAAACCTTTTGGTTGCTCTATGTAGACTTCCTCTTCAAGTATACCATTTAGAAATGCAGACTTTACATCCATTTGATAAACTTTAAATCCTTTGAAGGCTGCATATGCCAGTAAGGTCCTTACTCCTTCTATTTTGGCAACTGGAGCAGAAGTTTCTCCATAGTCTAATCCTTCTTCTTGTGCATACCCTTTACAAACTAGTCTTGCCTTGTTCCTTGTGATTTCACCATTCTCATCTAACTTGTTTCTGAACACCCACTTGGTTCCAATTACATTCTTGTCAGCTGGTCTTGAGACTAAGGTCCATGTCTTGTTCTTGTCAATTTGTTCTATTTCTTCTTTCATAGCATTATACCAGTTATCATCTTTTATAGCTTTGCTTACTATTTTTGGGTCCATTTTTCTGAGCAGACATGTTTCACTTCTAAGTCTATTCATTGTCATTGGTCCTACCTCTTTGTTTCCAATAATTTGATCTGCAGGATGATTTCTTTTCACATACTTTTCTAGTATTGGTTCTTTCCCTATTTACATGTTTTCTCTTTTAGAATATGATCCCTCATGCATATTTTCATCATGTATTTGTTCATTTTCTTCATGTTGGCTATTCTCAAAATTAGAATGAACATTCTCTGCATTCTATAGCTTGACTTATGAATATGTTTGCTGTTCGACATTCACTGTCTGTGACTCGACAGATGCTAGATTTTGTTGCTGATTGTCATTCTGAGTTGCAACTTCACCATTATTAGGTATACCTTCATAAAAGTATAAAAAGGTCTTGTATTCTTTTTCTTTCTTGGTATTCTCAACACTTTGAACTTCTGCAAGCTCATCAAACTTCACATTTGTGCTTTCTACTACTTTGTTAGTGTTAACATTCAAGCACTTATAAGCTTTTCTTCTAGTAGAATAACCAAGAAATGAGCCTTCCTCACTCTTTGCATCAAACTTTCCTTTTCTAGACTCTTTATATATGTAGCATTTGCATCCAAATATTTTGAAATGTTTTACATTAGGAGAATGCCCATACCATAATTCGAAAGGCGTTGCATTTGTACCTTTCTTGACTTGAACTTTGTTGAGTGTGTAGATTGTAGTACTTATAGCTTCTCTCCAGTACTTGAGTGCAACATTTTTCTCCATCATTAAGGTTCTAGCACAATCAATAACTGATCTATTCCTTCTCTCTGCTATACCATTCTGAGGTGGAGTCTTGGGTGCTGATGTCTGCCTTTTGATTCCTCTTTCATTGTAGAACTCTTTGAATTCTCTTGATGTAAATTCACCTCCTCTATCAGATCTGAGACATTTTAGGCTCTTTCTAGTCTCTTTCTCTACTCTGTCCAGGTACCATTTGAACATTTGGAATGCATCTAATTTTAGTTTTAGGAACACGACTATCATCATCCTTGAATAGTCATCTACAAATAGCATTATGTATCTGTCTCCTTTGTAGCTTTCACTTCAATAGGACCACACAAGTCAGTATGAACTAGCTCTAATATTTCATTATAAGTATAAGCCTTGCTTTTGAAAGTTGACTTGGTCATCTTCCCTAGTTGGCATTGTTTGCACATGGTGCTATCAAGTTTCTTCAACTTTGGTAGACCTCTAACTTTCTTCATTTTGCTGATGCTTATCAGATTGTCAAAATTTACATGACATAACCTCATGTGCCATAACCATACATCATTAGTTTGAACAATGAGACAAGAAGCATCTTCCATGTCAATGTAAAACAAATTACTCTTAGTTTGATCACCTTTTCCTATTAGACTTCCTTGAGAATCATAGATCTTAGCAACTCCTTTTTCAAATTCAACCTTACATCCTATGTTGCCTAACTATGAGACACTTAACAAGTTATAATTCAATCCTTCAACATAGTATGCATTATCACATGATATCTTTTTAGTAAGCTTGATACTACCTTTCTCTTTGATCTAACATGGTGCATTGTTACCAAATCTAACACTATTTTCTTCATATTGAGTAAAGAAAATAAAATTACTTTTATCTCCAGTCATGTGATGCGAGCATCCATTATCTATGATCCATCTATCATTCCTATTCATGCAGGTTACCAAGGCAGTTACTTCATCTTCATCTAATTCATCTTTCATAGCCACATAGACTACTTCATCATCATTCTTGTTAGAGTCTTCTTCAACAATGTAGCATCTTTTGCCTTTACCTCTATAGTCCTTGTTGTCCTCTTTCTTGTTCTTGAAGTTGCCTCCATCCTTGTAATTTTTCTTTTGCGTGCATCTAGCTACAATGTGACCAACTTCATTACAATTGAATCAAATAATTGGTCCAATTGGTCCACATCATCTTCATCAGTACTGCTATCACTAGATACATACTTTCTTTTTCCACTCTTTTTCTTTGTTTGCATCTCCTCGTTGTATTTTAATGTCATCTTGGCTTTGAATGCAGATTCAAAGTTTTCTAGCTTGTAGTTATCAAATTTGGATAGCTCAAAGGCAGTGAGTCTTCCAATTATTCCTTCAAATGATAATGTGTTGCCTGGTACACACCTTAGTTCTTGGATGGCTAATACTCTTATAGCATAGATGGGAAGCAAAGTTCTCAAGTATTTGCTACATACTGTTTCTTCTGCTATCTATCCTCCTAGGCTTCTTATGGCACTGACTACTTCCTTCATCCTTGCACTATATTGAGCAGCATTCTCTCCTTCGTCCATTTTCATATCATCAAAATTTCCTCTTAGGCTCTCTCTTTTGGCTCTCTTGACATTATCATCTCCTCCATAGATTCTTGATAATGTTTCCTACACTTGATTTGTAGTATCACATCCTTTGATATCATCATACTTGACACAGCTTAGTGCTAAAGCAATATCTAACATTGCTTGATTGTGCTTCTTCTTCTTGCTCATGTCATCTGCAGTGAGGGGTCCTGCAAGGTCTATATGATCAATTGTGATTGAGGCCTGTGCATAATCACCTATTGATCCAAGGTGTAGCTTCATCAGACTTTGCCATGCAACAAAGTTGTCTTTGTTTAGCTTGGAAACTTCTCTTTTGGACATCTTGATCTTTCTACTGCTAGTACCTTGAAACCAATCAACAGTGTGTGCTCTGATACCAATTGTTAGAATTATTTAGAATAACTGAGAGTCCAATGATGTCCAATACAACTTTTAATTTTCTTTTAATCCTTAATGGCACATAATTGAAATTATCATGCATGCAATTGAACATTAGACAATCATGAAAAGTAAACATGCATCACACCATAACACTAAGGATTTTGATGACCCAGAAACCCTTTGGGAATAAGAAGGTAAAACTGGGGTGGAGATGATACCCACTGAATAACTGTGCAATTGATTTCAACCGCTTCTGATAGTTTTCCCTGTTAAAGTCCTGCCTTGTTAAAGGCTATAACACATTGTTAAATGTGACCCTATTAAAGGATTTCTATACGCTGTTAGGAGTGTGCCCTATTAGAGGACTTAAGAACATTCAACTTGGAATGTCACCCTGTTAAAGGATTTACATAGAGCTATTAGGCTCACCCAAGTCCATGGGATTTACAGTCACCTTCTCAAAAGAATCTTTCATCCCTCTCTAAGGATCTCCTATCCTCCTCCTAAGGATCTCTTTATCCTTTCCCTAAGGATCTCTTTATCCTTCTCATGGGGATCTCTTTATCCTTTTCCTGAGGCTTATCCACCTAGCTATTAAGCTAACCTAGAAATGTAGGGTTTCAATGTCTAATACAATGGTAATAAAGTATTAGAAGGATTTTAACCTGATACAGATTGCAACTTCAACCTTGCAGATTTTAGATCCCTCTTCAGTCCTTTTCTTTTTCTTGGCTTTCCTCCCTTGCAGTGCTAATAGCTTGTTCACCCTTCAAGATCTATCTCCTTGAGTTCTTCCACTCGTTATGCCAATGCACTCCATGGTCACCTGATCAACTCAGAGTCTTGATACTCTGTTCTTACTCCTCTTGGCTTCTTCGCATGACCATAATTTATGACCAAATCTCTCTCATACATGCACATTTCATCTCTGACCTATAACTCCTTATAAAGAAGTTCTGCTCTTCATTTTCCCGCTCAAATCTTAATTTGATCTTGAGAAAATGGTATTGTTTTCCCTCCAAATTGTTTCTTCTAAAAACTTCATGATAAATCCATTAGCATTCACCTTGAATTGGTTTGCATGGTTTACATAAAATTTTATGACATCTAATCATCATCCTTATCATACAACTAATTCACAAAATTTGATGTAACAAACTTATCGCTGCTAATCTTGCAAATCTTTCACTTAACAAATAATGCAGCAACTCGAAATCATTGATTTACTGATGCTCATCTCCTTCAATGTTACTCGGCTTCTATTGTTATTTTACTGGCACTCGAAACCTATAGCATTTTTGCTTTTCTTGGCACTTGAAGACTCGACACTTAAATGTCACTTGGCTCCTATATCTTGCTCGACATCTGAAGTCACTTAGCACTTGATCTTGACTCGACACCTAAAGGCTGCTCGACACTTGAGGATCACTCAACACACACTAAAGTTGAACTTTCTTGGCTTCCACTGAGAATCTATTTGGCACTAACTAGCTAGCTCGGCTCTCTCCAATGAACTTAGTTAATCATTACATCTTTGATCTGTCTCAGTGTGTCCATCCTCTATGTCTTAGAGTATGTCATCAATACACTATTTGATCAATGGCTTAACTAATCCTTATACTTCATTACAACATCATAACTTCAACCTTTCTCTAGGTACTTTAGTTACATCTTATTAATTTCCACCTCCTTGATAATCAACCAATTGATAGTATTTGGATCACTTAATCAATTGTCATTCCTGCAAGTAGCAAGTTTGACATCAATGACAAAACAATGATTGAAAACATTCTTTACTAGTTCCATTACTCTTCATTGATGATATTTTCAATCATTTCCAACAACATCAATAAGTAATCATATTTAGTTTTCTCCTAGGACATTATTGATTAAATATTTACTATTTAATTAATCATCATCTCCTAGTTAATTAATTAATTAAATTAACTATAGTCCAATTGATAAAATCAAATGATCATCCAAAATCAAATCATCAATTAAATCTCAATTCCTCTATTAAATTGAATAAATCATCAACTCTATTCAATTTAATTCCATAGTCTCATTTTATTGAATAAAACATTTAATAAAATATCTAAAATCCTAAAACCCTATCCTAAGACCTGATCCAACCTATTCACCCATACTAACCTCACTTAGCCTCCTAACTAACCCATCCCATAAAAGCTAAATCACTTTCCCCCTAACCTCCCTTCTAAGCTAATCCTAAACCCCCTTCTAATCATGTGCACAATCATAAACATGGGTTAAGACTTGCTAACCCAAGCCGAAGTTAACAAACTCAACCACACCTCTTACACCTCCCTAAATATCTCTTACACCTCTTACATCCCCCTTTATGACTCTTACAAAGCATTTATGGATCCCTTATCTCTTGAGCCTCCTTTGTTAACCATCCACCTTGCCTTCCCCTCATGCAATCACCCTTTGACATGTGTCACTTCTCTATTGGTGCTAAATAAGCACAATCAATGTGCTATGTTCTCCTTGCATCCTAGCCGTCCCTCATCATCTCATCATCTTTGCATCTTGACCATCCATATCTCTACCCCTTGGCCTATAAATGGAACCCTCTCCCTTCACAAAATCATCCACCTTCCATGCAAAGTTAAAATGTTATTTTGAGAGCTCATAAACTACCAAAATACCATTATAATGTTGGAATCACTCCATGAATCCATTGTTGACACCTTCCTTCATTCACTCCATCCATCCTTCTAAAGCTTGAGAATATCTTGTGAACATACACATCTTAAATCAGGAAAAAATCCATTACATCATGATGTTATACCATTAGGAGCCTACCATTCTTGGTTTGCTTCCTTTTGTGGTGATAACAATCGATCCTATCTTAGGTGTTTACTTGTTTGGTTTTGTTAATGCTTCTATTTAATAGTTATTATTCATATTACAACACTAAACTAGGTGATACATTTTGGCACGCCCAGTAGGACCCCACATTTGGGTCAATTTAATCAATTTTTGAGTTTTGTGTGTTAACTAACCAAAGTAACCTTGTTTGTTTGTGTGTTTTTGTGATAAGTTTACTAAATTTGTTGTAGGTACGTGGGTCATTCTTTGGAAATCATGCTCCCAAAAATCTAATCATTTTGGATTTTTGAACACTTAAAAATCAACTTGTTTTTCGATCTCGCGACCCCGAGAATGTGACCCTGTGATCTATTAGCCTGTGGGAATGCGAACCTACAACTGTGAGTTCGTAGTTCATCCCCAATCAACAACAGCCACATGTCCCAAAATAGCTCTACATTTCTGCCAGTATTTCCTTTCCCAGGGATGCTAGAACAACCTGTAGGATCACTACCATTTTCCTGTAAGAATGCAACTATTGCTCAGTCAAACTTTCAAACCAATTCCTATCATTGACTTCTCAAACTCATCAAAGTATTTTCCTACAGGAACAATCAGAAATAAACCTATAGGATCACTTTCTCATGGGATTGCACTGTGTTTTTTGAACTCGCAACCAAATCTTCATAGTTTTCACTAGTTTTGTGCTGCATTCCCGTGAACTTTCCCACATTCACACGCCTACAGGATCGCTTCGTAAACCTACTAGTTCACACTATTATTTGGTTTGCTCAAAATTTTGATATTTTTCTATGCAAGTTTTTATGCTGACATGTTTTCTACAAGTTTTATCATCGTAATTGTCTTTTAAATGGCTTAAAATTGAACAAATCTTGCTTTTCATTTTTCATGGAATGAATGATTAAAGATTAAAATTAACCATTGCAATGAACATTTCATTTTAAGGCATTAAAGAACATTATGTGCAAACACTTCAAATTTGGGGTTTAAAATAAACTTCATCAAATCTTGAATGCCCTAAAGGTTGAAATGCTCTAATTCCCTCCTCTTTGAAGCTTTGGCATGCGATTTCCCTTTTTTTGACTCGATTTAATTTTGTTGAAAATGTTGTGAAGTTGGAACAAATCTTGTATGTTAAACATATGTATTTTCAAAAATCATAGAATAGAGCATTAAAATGTCCAAATAGTAATGAACCCCATGTCTTGCGTGTTTTGAGATTGTGCATTTTCAAGCATCTTATACTTCTCTCTTTTCATGCAAAGTAAGACCTTTTAAATACGTGATGCATGCACTAAAATTTGTTAGCAAGATCATCTGCAACAACCTAGGAGTGCTTCTAGTGAGTTAATCCACCTCTGGGAAGCATGTCCCCTTTGGTGAGAAGCCCAAACTGGTAAAAAGTCTGACTAGTACATAAATAAGGGGAAAGGTAAACTTTCTTGCTCTATCTCTTAAGTTCAGGTGGCATGTTTCTAGGGGTAGCTTGAGGTGGGAAAACTTTCCCACAATTTCAACATGTCTAGAATGGATTCTTAATTGGATGATAGCTAGTAACAACCATTTAAGAGACTCCACAAACTCATTTACAACCCTCTTAGTCAAAAGTATATGGCTTTTATCACTCACCATTGTGCTCCCCTAGTAGAGGCATAAGGTCACTTGGGTTGCATATCCAAGGGTCATTATTCTCGTAGAAGGGGAACTTCTATTTGTCATGCCTTGAAGATTCTCTAATGAATATCCTTTGTTGATCGACTCTTGTATCAACTCACCTCTTCGATTAGAGGGAAATATTGCATTAGAATCAGGAGACATCAAGTTGTGGGCCATTGAATAGCATATTGCAATCAAAAATTTGACCTTAAGAATAATGTGTGTGTTTGAACTGTCTTACTTGTGCTCAAGGCCTATGTAAAACATTTTTTGATCATACACAATTCAGTGGTTATTATCAAAATTCTTTTGCTAAAGAGATCAACTATTTGTATTTCTCAAAGTTGCTTTGTCCTTTGAGAAATTATTTTTTCATTCACCCTCATATCAGAAAAGAGAAGTTTTACCTTTGTAATCTCAAACAAAAGTTGTTAGCAAGTCCATTCACAATAATTGCTTCTCTCGTTGGTCCAATTTGTCCTTTTGTCTCAAAAGTTATACTTGTTCTTTCAAAACACACCAAAAATCACTAAGTAGTTCCTAATTGCAAAATCCTTTTTTGGTCCAAAGTCTTCCTCTTTTTCAAAAATACTTTGCCATCTACCCTACTTGACCGAAAATATCACAATTTATCTTTGAAAGACCTCACCTTCCCATATGGAAAATTATTGTTAGCAAGCCCAATCGCAACAAAATCTTTTCATCTTGGTTTACCTTTACATATACTTGTTACCTAGAAAACCACACACATACCCAACAAACTATAGTTACCAAAAAACCCTTTTGCTCTAAAAATCCAAAAGTTTCTCTTTTCAAAATACCTTTTGCTATCAACCAACTTGACTAAAAATGTCACATATTGTCCTTGTCTAGAAGATAGTTAGCCAAATTAATCTTGAGATCCATAGCCTACTATTTCTCAATTGATTTGTGTTCCAACCCAAGGTCTAAAAGGTATATTTAGAATAGTCACTACCTCCAAAACCCCATAGTTGTGATCAAAATCCTTTGGAAATATCTCATGTCAGGCCATCCTAAGACTAAGTTAAAAAAGGCCAAGCTTCCTCAAATACCAGTTTATAAGGAAATTGAAGTAGGGCATAAGAAGCACACCCGCAACCCGAGGATTGCCAAAGTGGATCAAATTGAGAAAGACGGAGAAAAGGTAGCATTGCAAATTGAATGAGACTACAAAATTCAAAACCTGACCTTTCGACATGGTGTTAATATGAGCCTTCTCAACAACTCTACTATTACTCATTCTGATTAGGTCCTTCCTTTTTCCACACACACTTGCACACTTATAGGTTTGGTCTCTCATCTAGGAATCACACTATCCCACACAAGCATTTGAAGTTAGACCATCTCCTCTCATCTTAGGTTGTTGAAGAAGAATCCTCCACATGCATTGTTAAAATCTTAGCATTATTCCCTTGCTCAATTAGAAACCTTTAGCATCATATATTTCATCATCTTAGGTATCCTTGAAACACAACATTTTGCTAAGAGATAGGTTTTCATTTATGTCCCACATCACCTTGAGCCAAAGGTTAGGATCACACATTTCACATCACCATTACATTTCCACATTCATATTTTAGAAAACCACAAGTCTTTTGCACTTAGCACCATATCATTTAGACTCCCCTAGTATCATACATATCTAGCATCATCCCTTGTTGCATTTCCATCTTTAGAAGAGTCATCCTTTCATGCCACCCACTGCACATTTTGGTAGAAACACACAGAAAAAGAAAGATATGGATCCTAGTCATAGTGGTAACACATCTTGAGCTCAATTGTACCCTATAGTTTCCATGATGTCATTAGATGCACCACCCAAAATCCTAGAAGAACCAAGATCATCCATAGATATTGAGGCATTCATGAATCAACTAGTTTATGCTACCATTGTAAATTCCATCATAGATTGAAACAAAGAAACCATCATGGAAAATTTCTTAAGGGACAATGTTGGTGCCTTGGAGTTTGGGTGTCCACCCCCCATTGACATAACATATCCTACCCACCCTTTGTTTGGATGGCAACCACCTTAGGTAGAACCAGTAGACCCAAATATACCCTCAACCTAGGTGCATGTTCCCATTTCGTAAAATACCCATCCCACTCTCAATCAACCCCTAGTGCATACTACATCCCAAAAAACCCTAAGTGTACCATCTGCATCTGCCTCCACCACTCAATTTTTTGCACCACCAAATCCTCCATTTGCATCCAAAAGCACTACCTTTTCACTTCCACCCCACATCACATCTAGTCCATTTACTACTCAAATATCACCACTAGGGTCCAATACTTCATCTTCCATCCCACCTAACATCACTATCAATCCCTTTGTAGCTAGCCAAAGCTTTTTAGCTACATTTCCTTTGGCACCTTGGAATACTATTGCGACATAGGCATCTGCCACTAGTCTTCCCCATAGAACTACAATCATGTCCATACCTCAGGCACTATCATCCATCACTTTACATAGTTATTCACTATCACTCCTCACTAATTATTTCTCCATGCCACCTTTAGGCAATATCCAAACCACCCTACCCTTGTAGTTCCCTTTGACCAATACTCTACCATAGATAAATTACCTTGCACCTATTCATAATCAATCATACTCTCAAGTAGGTACACAACCCAAATATATTGGACATGGTATGTATTCCCAAAGCATTTCACAAGCATTATCCACATTACCACCATTTCAGCTGTAGTCTTCGTGCTAGCAGTATGCACAAGCCCCCAGACAAAACTATTTGATAGGGAAGTAGCATCATAGCTACCTTCCACAACAAAAAAATTATTAGCAAATGCAATAGTATTCACAAACCACATTCTATAAACCCATAGCATCCATCCCACCAATTGTGCAACCTATTTCTCCACATACTCCATATGGCAATCAAGGTTTTCCACATCAACCTTCAAATCCTGGCATGTATCCTACACTGGGGGCACCTGGATTGGGGGTACTCGCTCCCCCACCTGTAAACTATGAATGGGAAGAGATGAAGAATGCTATCAAAGCCCTCAAAGATGGAATAGACAGCAAAATTTTCAAGTTTGCAAATGACTGCCCATACCCTTTTGATAGGACTATCATGATGACACCATTTCCTAAACATTTTGAGATCCCCAAATTTGACAAATTTAGGGAAAAAAGTGATCCAATCACACATGTTAAGGAATTCTATATGCATTGTCAGGAGGTATCTTATAATGATGTTTTCTTCATGTGGTTCTTTCGTATCCCTTAGGGCACTATCAAAACTTTTGCAAAACTTTTCGAGGCCTTTGTTGCTTAGTATACCCATCTCGTTGAAACAAAACTATCTGTAGTAGACCTAGTCCACACTAAACAAAAAGGAGGAAAAAGTCTTGCAGAACACTTGCAACACTGGTAGATCCTCACAATGAGGATTTCTTATACCATCCCTAAGTGCCATCTTGTCAAGATGTTCATTAACAATGCACACCCTAGCCTCGCTCATCATATGGTTATGAATTGTTTGCAAACATACAAGAACATCAAAGAAAAAGGGATGGGCCTTGAGCAAGGCCTCATTAAGGATGGTTTCATTAGATTATACAAAGAAAACACCCAGGACCAAGGTCCAAGCAATGACAAAACCTAGTATTGGAACAAAAATAAAAACAAGGTGACAGATGGTGCCATTGACACCCGAAAAGTTCATATCATTGGGGTGGCTACCAATGTTCCTACCATGTTTTATCAGTAAAAACCTTATTAGTAGCAACCCCTTGTGTATCACCAGCCACCCATGCAAACTCATTAGCAAGTACCTATACATCATAATCAAACTAATGCTATCACACTGTTGGCAGGTAGTAAACCCCGTGTTCAGAGGCAACCATGCATATACACCCCATTGGGGGAACATCTTGATGCAATATTTGAAAAAATATGCCAAAGATAACCTTGTTTGGTATCCAAAAATAAAACCCTTGGAGCCCAACCAATCTAGAGTGTCCTAGTACAAAGATAACAAATATTGCAAATTCTATCATGTCAAAGGACACACTACCCTTAAATGCATGCAACTTAAGGATTATGTACAAGACCTCATTGATCAAAAGGAGATCATAGTGGGGGCACATGCCTCACCTAATGCAGGATTAATGATGTATCAAAATGCTTTCCCTCCTCATAACACGAACCCAGGAAAGGCACCTACAAACCCTCCTATCAACAAACCTAACTATGCTTTGAGTAAACAAGGTGACAACTGAGATACATCTCAGAATTATACCTCATCATACTTAGACTATGATAGCTTAATTGGTTGCATATCACAAGTTGAGCCATCTATCAACATCATAAATATCAAGGGCCCAAACACCTAGTGTGTAGTTACTACTTGCCGACCACAACTCAATATAGTTAGTCCACCTGTATCTACACAAATCAAACCACCATCAGCATGACCACCTCCATCTTGAGCATCTCCATCAGAATCACCTTCATTAGGGCCACAATATAACATCTTGGAACACCTTGGAAACATACCGACCCAGATCTCCATCCTGGATCTCTTACGGACAAGCCCACTTTATCAAGAGATCCTTGATAGTACTCTATGTGCATCACACATCCCCTTTGACATAAACACCACTGAGTTTTGCAAATTGGTTGGCCATCTTTCAGCCTCATATGCATTATCCTTCAAAATCACAAATATGCCAACAATTGAACCCAATCACATCCTCCCACTTTGCATAGCTATCATGGTTTCTGACTTTGTAGTTAAATGTGTCATGATAGATAATGGATCTACTCTAAACCTATGTACTCTAAAGTTCATCAAACAAGCAAGATATACTGAAGTAGATATCATCAATGAAGTGATCACCATCAAGGCATATGATAATTTGGAGCACACTACTGAAGGAACCATCTTGCTTCCTATCAGAGTCGACCGAGCCACTCAAGAAACACTCTATTACGTAGTTGATCTTAACCTTCCATATAACATCCTCCTCAGTTGCCCATGGATTCATGCCATGAATGCCATTCCATCCACATATCATTGGTGCATCAAATTTATGCATAATGGAATTGAGATAACCATCCACGTAGATCTTGAACCATTTGCTTATTACAATGCGGTTGAAGCTTCATACACCAATCACTGTCTTGGGATCAAAATTGGCACCACTACGGCTAGTTCCTTTGGCACCTACCATGATCTGGACACCATTTTAGCCTCAACTCTTTCCACAATTAAGATCAACTACCAAGGTTGTGGTGAGTATAGTCTTATAGATGCTTTTTCTATCGGTGCTCTACCAATTGATCCACATACTCAAGGATGCCCGACACATCAAGGGCCTATACCAGAAACCACCTCTTGACTCCACCAGCTAGGCCCTACCACATTTGTCACCAAAGGTATCCTTGATGGAGTAGAAAATGCACCAGACATTAATGCATGGTTATATAAAGAGTCACCTCCTAAAAGTGAAGCACTTCTTGATCACTTTAAATAGAAATATCCTTGGTCACATTGCTTGGCCACGGAGCAATGGGATTATCAAGGAGGTGGTTTAGGTCACCAAGAATTAGGTATGAGACAACCTATAGAAGCACACCAAGGATAGAAAACGAGAAGCTTGGGCTATGGACTCCCTGCAATTGTGGGCACTACAACAGAAGGCCACACCTTTACAAACATCCAAAACACTCTCGTTGAGGTTGAAGATATCCCTAATGAAGTTGAAAAGAAAGCTTACGATGATATTTTCCATGAAGAAATAATCCTTGGAGCCTCTGTGCTCTACCAACTATCCTTGAATCTCATAGACCTCCCCATTACTCACCCCGAACTCATAGATTGGGACCAACCAAGTGTCATTCATGTTGATGAGTTCTCTACTGAGCACACACTCCTTAAATTCATGGGGGCAGAAATGCCACATAAATGGCTACCACCACCATCAGCATATGTCTACAAGTTGGATCTGACAGGTTACTTCAGGGAGGAGGAAATCGCTAATCACAAAAATGAAATTCAAAAAGAAACAAAAAAGAAAAAAGATCAAAGAAAAAAATCCCATGGTGAAAACTCCTCTGGAGCGTCATTAGGTGACTCAAAAAATGAAACAAAAATAAAGGATGCATCTGATGGTGAAAACCTCTTGGAGGCACCTGAAGATGGAGATTTCATCCTCCCCCCATAAGAGCATTGGCCTCCTATATTTTTAGTTTTGAAAGAAGAAACTAGGCTAGTAAATATCAATTTGACAGAGACACCACATATCATTTACATTGCAGCTTCTCTACCACCTAAGCAAGCATATATTCTCATTGAGGTCCTCTGCAAAAATGTGGGCTGTTTTACATGGTCATATCAGGACATGCTGGGGTTGGACCCCAAACTAGTAGTACACCATCTGACAGTGGATTTGGGGACCAAGCCGATCAAGTAGAAACTTTGAAAAATGTACCCCAAGGTGGCTTTATTAGTTAAAGCAGAGCTAGAAAAGTTGCTAAAGGCCAAAATCATTCGACCCATCGATTATTCTGAATAGATTTCTAACATGGTCCCTATTACCAAGCCCTCTGGTGATATCAAGATTTGCACTAATTTTAGGGATCTTAATAAAGCTTGTCCAAAGGATGACTTTCCATTACCAAATATTGACATGATTGTGGATCTCACCGTTGGTCATGAACTTTTGTCACTCATGGATGGTTTCTTTGGGTATAATCAAATTCATATTGCAGAAGAAGATCATCATAAAATAGTATTCACTACACCTTGGGGCACTTTCTGCTACAACATGATGCCATTTGGGTTAAAGAACACCAAGGCAACCTATCAACACGTGATGATGGTCATCTTCCATGATCTAATCCATAAGATACTTGAGGATTACATGGATGATATTTTAGTCAAGTCTCTTAATGCTTTGGATCACTTATCTCACCTCAAGGAAGTGTTCAATCGACTAGCAAAATATTGTCTCATGCTGAATCCGAAGAAGTGTATCTTTTGTGTTACTTCAAGGAAGCTCCTAGGCTTCATTGTGTCATGGCATGGTATCGAGATTGACCCTAAGAAGGTCAAAGCCATTATGGATATGGCTCCTCCTAAGACACTCTAGCACCTTCGTTCTTTGCAAGGAAAACTCCAATCAGTCTAGCTATTCATTTCTCAGCTTGCTGATAAGTGTCAACCCTTCACTCACCTACTTAAGAAAGATCAAAATTTTGGATGGGACCCAACTTTCCAGTGCAACTTTGAGCTCATCAAGAAATACTTGGCTAATCCACCTATTTTGATTCCTCCAGTTGTAGGGTGCCTTCTCATATTGTACATCACAACTACTCCCACAACATTAGGTGCTCTTCTAGCACAACTTGACGATGCAAGAAAGGAAAGAGTTATTTATTACATCAGTCAAACATTAGTGGGCTATGAGCTCAACTACACACCAATGGAGAAGGCATGCCTAGTAGTGATATTTTCCACCTAGAAGCTGCATCATTACATGTTGAGTCATATTGTGCAACTAATATCAAAGATTAATCTATTGAAATATATGCTCTCTCACATAGTACTCACCAGATGCCTGGCAAAATGGGTTATGCTTCTTAGTGAACTTGACATTCAATATATTGATAAAAAGGCCATCAAAGGCTAGGCTATTGCAGATCACTTGGCTGATGCACCCTTAGTTGTAGATCACCCACTCCTCATGGAATTTCCAGATGAACACCTCTATTTAATAGAAGGACAATCACTCTGGAAGCTATATTTTGATGGCTCCTATACATCTCATGGCTCAGGCATGGGCATACTCTTGGTTACACCTCAAGGTGATTATATTCCTAAGTCTTTCAAGCTGCAATTTTGGTGTGCCAATAACATTGTAGAGTATGAGGCCCTTGTTGCGAGACTCAAAATCACCATTGAATGGAATATCATGAAGCTTCAAGTCTATGGTGATTCTTAGCTTATCATCAAACAAGCGTTGAATGAATATCAGACCAAGGATGACAAGCTACTACCTTACAAAGATCTGGTTGACTAATTAAAGGAGCATTTTACTCAGATCCAATTCATATAGGTACCTAGACTCCAAAAAAAGGCAACTAATGCCATGGCTACTATTGGTTCTCTCTTGGAAATGTTGTGCAACACCACAATATGAATTCTTGGTTGAGTAGCTACATGAACCCACATATGAAAATTATGAATCAACACGGGTCTGTATCTTGGTTGGTCCCCAAT
This sequence comes from Cupressus sempervirens, assembly GCA_028749045.1. Taxonomy (NCBI): domain Eukaryota; kingdom Viridiplantae; phylum Streptophyta; class Pinopsida; order Cupressales; family Cupressaceae; genus Cupressus; species Cupressus sempervirens. Next base: position 636,074,336 of record CM053789.1, on the reverse strand, counting down.
CTCTTTGGTACCATGAAATTCACACTTACCTACTAAATGGTATCATATCTCCTCACCTCACATGAAACCAACGCCAAAACCTTATTCATAGAGCTTCCCGTTACACTATCATTGCCCAAACCCTATATCATCATGGTTATCATGATAGTCTCTCTCGATGTTTAGATCAAAATGAGGCTGCGATGGCTCTCAAAGAGGTACACGCTAGAATTTGTGTTGCTCACATGAGCGAGATGGTGCTAGAAAAGTAGATCCTTTGGGTTGGATATTATTGGCCTACTCTAGAGCATGATGCATGTGAGTTTGTGAAATGATGTTTACCTTGTCAACAACATGCTAATCTGATCTAGGCTCTAGCTCAAGACTTGCAACCCATTGTACCACCATGGCCTTTTGCCTACTGGAGGTTTGATCTCATTGGCCTTATTACACCACTTTCATTAGAAGGGTAAAAATGGATAATCACTGCCATTGATTATTTCACTAAGTGGGTTGAAGTAGTTCCCCTTGTAACTGTTACGGGCATTCAGATGTCCAAATTTATCCTATATCATATCATATGTTTCTTTGGCATCCTGGCCACCATTTTCATGGACCATGGGGGAAATTTTAAAAACCTAAATATGGAGGAATTGTGCACTTCCCTTCACATACATCACCACTTTTCTAGCCCGTATTTCCCACAAGGTAATAGTTAGGCAAAGGCAACTAAGAGAACCCTACTTATAATCATCAAGAAAGTTGTCAATGACTCTGGTCATGATTGGTATTTGCAAATCAATCCCGCCCTATGGGCATACCACACTTCATTCTATATAGCCACTGGCACAACTCCATACTCCTTGGTCTATGGTGCTGAAGTAGTCCTACCTATTGAGGTTGAACTTCTATCTCTTTTCATCTCTCTAGGAGGTTAGATATCTGATGAAGAGTATAGAGTGGCTTGACTTACTCAGCTTGATCTACTTGATGAAAAAAGGAAAAGCGCCTATGACCACCTCATGGTCTATCAAAGGTGCCTCAAGTGCAATTTCAACAGGAAAGTCCATCCGCATAGTTTTCAGGAAGGCGACATGGTCCGTAAAGAGAATATGAAGGTTTAGGCTAATTGAGAAAAGAAAGGCAAGTTCGAGCCCACATGGCTTGGTCCCTATGTAGTCACGACATCTTTTGGCTTGAGAGCCTATCAATTATCTACCCTTGAAGGTGAAGTCCTGAATGATCCTACCAACATTATTCACCTCAAGAAATTCTACACCTAAGGGAAAAATTTGCAAATCAAAAATAGGCAAAGAAAAAATAAGCGTCCAATGGTGTAAAATTGGCAATTCAAGTGCCTTGGATAGGTCCCCGATGAAAAACTAGCAAATAGGTGCTAGGTGTACTACAACTTTTTCATTATCTATCACAAACATGTCACAAACCCCCCCCCCCCCCCCCAACCCCCATATCACCACTCCATATCACATCACTCATCTCCCCATCTTTCCAAGGTGTTCATCGTAGTTTTTCTTTTTACCATGCTTCGTAGCATCATCCTCCAACACTTTTCACTTTGCAACATCCCACCTCACTCCTCTATTATAGCATCTCATGTATCATCCCTGATGTATTCTACCATTTTACTCTATCGCATGTATCTTATTGAGTGCTTTTCATCCTTGTACTTTACCATATGTAGCATATACAACCCATAGAACTTTGTGTCTCATACCCCTGCACTGATCCTTGTATCATATGTACCCTACCTATGTAAATACAATAGTATCCTAAACCTTGTACATAAATTGTGCTTTACATAAACCCCACCTATACACAAACCCTTGTATCATAGCAATGCTATCTTCTCATCTCGAGCTTTCCCCCATCATGTACATACCTACTACCATATCTTTTGGTCTAGAGTTCCCATGTCATTGTATAGTCATACTTGTACATACTATCTAGGTCTTGTTGCAATGTCTTGTGTCCCTAGCATGTCAATAGCTCATCAGTTGATCTCTTTAGCAAAGGGTTACTTTTTCACTTTGCAAAATCTTTGGTTTTTTTGTACATTATGTTTGATTGCTTCCACGTATCTTTCATTGTTTCCTCCTCAAGATCACCATGATCATTTCATATCACGGTGTGTTTTGACTGGGGCAACTTAGGGGCATGGTTTTGATCATAGTCTTTTTTTTGCTTAAGAGTCAGTCAAATATTATCCTTGCATATTTCAAACATGTTTTTGTTTCTCAAAAAAACATGGTGCACTTGGGTAATATTGTTTGCTTGTGGATCACCCAACATCATTCCTACACTGATCTCTCCAAGACTCATGTGTGATGCTAGGGCAATCCTTGTGTGCCTATTTGAGTTAGTCCTATGGAATTTTGGAAAAAATGCCTTGACATTCTTAGTAACCTTGGTATATCCCTAAAAATCCTATATCAAATAAAGTGCTCACACTACATAGTAGTACTTCCTCACGAAGTACCCCATGCTCAAGCTTCCCATACACTTCACATTTATTTTCATAACCCCTGGTATTATCCCCCTTTTCACCACCTCTCTCCCTTGAACTCTCACTTTTTCCACCCTTGAAATCATTTGATTCAAATCATCGATCTTCAACTCTTGTTCATTCTCATCATGATGTGATCCCTATCATAAATCACTATACTAGCCCTAATCATCATTATCCTCTTGACTGTGAGTTTTTTGGTCACTCATTTTCCAACATCATTCTCCTTAGAGTCAGCATCTCTTATCATCACTTTTTATATATCATAAGCTCCCTATCATAAGTTTAGCATTAGTTATCCTATTCTACCCTCATCATTTATTTTGTATCTCTTAGACTCTATTGTGTTATATTTTCATAGTTTTTATCCTATTATCATAGCCCAAAAAATCATAGCATTTTCTCTTTTATGCTTCTCTCACGTGCTTATCATAAGTTGTAGATTTATCTTTTTAGTTTACGACTATTTTTTTAGCATATCATAAAATCTCCTGACCTCTTCTTTTGTTTGTTTAAATTTTGGTATCATAGTTCATCATTAGTTTGTATAATGCATTTCATAAAGCTCATCCCTAGTTTGTCACTTTTTCAAAAAAGCATTATGAGTTCATCAGTCACATTATAAACACATTTTTTTTTGCATTGTCAGCTTATCCTTAGATTAGGGTACATCATTGTTATTTGTCAATTCATCCTTAGATTCTCATTCATTATTAGCATTTCACATCCATCATTTAATTAGATTTCATTTATTGTAAAGTTCATCATTTCATTAGATTTCATTTGTTATAAGTTCATCATTTCATTAGATTTTATATATACCATTGAGTTTATTTTTCCATATCATAAATTTGTTATTTAGCATTCAATTGGTAAGTCATTTTTACATTTACCACTTATCTTTAATTTGTATTTATCATCATAATAACAAAATATCATCTCATATATCATAAAGAAAATCCTATCATCAAAGATCACATCAAAGCAATTCACATAACCTTTGAAATAGCATACACCAAAATTACATCATTAGGGATCACATCAAAGCATATTGCATCACATATCATAAAGTAAATCCTATTACTAGAGATCAAATCAAAACATCTCACATCATATGTATCATAAAAAGAATCACATCATTCGAGATCACATCATAAATATATTGCATCGCATCTAAAATATCATAAAGTAGATCACATCAACATATATCACATTACATCTACAAAATCATAGCTCGAATCAATCACATCATATCCTTATCATCATAAAAAAATCACATGACAAACATATCACATCATACATCCAAATCGTAGCACATATCACATCCTACATCAAGCACACAATCATAAATCTCAACACATATCCCATCCTGCATCACAAATTGTTAGCAATATCATCCAAACAACACATCTGGCATATCAAAGTATAGCAGCAATACACATGACATCAACAGTCCATAACACATCTCTCATCATAATCATCAGGTCTATATCAATGAAAGAATGAAAGAATAACAGTCCATCAATGTCCCAATATACAATGTTTGTATCATACAAATAGGTCTATGCCCACACAAAATATCCATGTATCTCAAAATGACCGATATGTACAAAATACAGAGTATCCAAAAATGCTTAGCTCATCAATAATCAATCCATCATCTTTGCATCATCAGTCTCCTCCTCTACATCTCCCACGATCCTTGGTGCCGCTGGTGGTGGCCTCATCAATCCTCACCCTATCTTGGAGCTCTTTGCCTCATCCCTCCTCCTCCACCTCTAGCTCAGCCCTACTCTCTGACTATGACCTGTGCACTAGGACCTGCCCATGCTTGCTCCCCCCACACTCCATCTAGTGTCCCCTCCTCCCTACATCCCTGTGTGTGTACCTACTATACCTAATTGAGTCAATCACCTGTAGTGCTCAATCTGAGATGTCGAGATTACTATGTGGTACCTCCCTTGATTAAAATTGGCCCTCTCCCTTAGCTCCTCTACCTCCACCCACAGTCTCCTCAACTCTTCCAGACCCCCTCCCACTGCCATCTGTGCCCATAGGGTCACCACCTCCACCACTAGCATGTATCTCTCCTACTAGAGGGCATCTATCCTCACCTGTGTGGCCTAACTCTCTAATGTTTCCACATCTAACCTCCCCTTTTCCTGTCTTACCTCTGTCTGCAACCTCCCTATCTCAAGACCTGTCCTGTCTGTCGGCCCCTGTGCTATGTCTCGCTCCTCTTTGAACTGATCCCGCTTTTTATGGAGCTGATATTGCTCCTAATATGTATCCTAGAGTAGCTGACTAATAGCCTCATGTGCCTACTATAGTGAAGCATAGCAAGCTGCTAGTCCACTGCCCCCTCCCCCTACCACTGACCCTCCTCCATCACCCCTTGCTGGCCTCTATGGCCTCTGCTCCCTCTACCCCTATGGCCTCCTCTGCTCCACTCTCTCCTCTCCCCCTATCTCCTTTGCTCTCTCCTCTCCACCTCTATCCTCTCCCCCTATCTCCTCTGCTCTCTCCTCTCCTCCTCTCTCCCCCTAAGCTCCTCTCTCCTACTTCCATACCTTCCATCTTTTTTGTGTTGGCCTCTCATCCTGAGTAACGGCCGCTGCCTGCTATTGCAACCTTCTAGCTACATAGTGCCCTGTCAGGCTGCTTGGGGTAGCTCCCCTACGACCACTATTGTCCTAGTAGCCTATGCTCGACCCACTAGTCTCTGCTGCACAAAGGTATCTCAGTACTCCTGAGTGGAGCCCACATCTGTCGCCTCACTGAACCAATCACACTATTATGGCTCTAGCTCTAGCCATGCCCTCAACCAAACATCTCTTCGAAGGGCTAGCCTGTACATTGATACTGGCTCACGTGTCACATGCTGATACCAATTTGATTCCCTTGGAGCTATCTACTGCCATCCAAACTATCGTAACACCCTATTCGACCTGTACTGCTTTGCTACGTAGGCTCACCAACCAAACACAAAGCATGGAGATATCATATATGGAACCTACTCTCCATCCTCCGCCCATGGTCTTAGGCCCATGTATGGCCTCCACACCATTGTCACTATCTCATCAATGTGGACCCTCCAGTAGTCCACTGAATCTATGTAATGATATGTTAGCGGCTTAGCCTAGCTATATGCCACTGGCTCCTCCACCTGCCTCTCTCTACACCCCAGTGGCCTAAGCATGACAATATGCTCCCAAGCCCACACATGTAGCAATGTCAAAAAACTAATACTCCTCCCATATCGCCTACCACTCTGGTATACTATCTAATGAAGGTCCCTATATAGCTCAGCCAACATCAAAGACCTCCATGCAGCTAGGAGTCCTATGTCCACTATCTGCATAACGACTAGGATTAGTGCCAAAGTAACTCCTGTCCCACCTGTATCAGGGGAAATGTACCCCAAAATGAGCCCTAACACATAGAAGTAAATCCTCCTTTCTAGCACCACACAATCTAGATACTCATCCAAGGAAAACTATCCTCATCAGATCTTGAACTCGACTCTAGGTCCTACTAGTCCCTGTACAACTACCTCTATTATCATCTCTCTAGTTGCCATCACTAGTGTCCCTTGTACTGGTAGTCTGAATATTTGGTACACATACTATAAGGTCACCATCATCTCCCCAATAAGTAGATGGAAAGTCACTATCTCATTGTGTCATCACTTGCACAGGGTTGTGACCATTGCCATGTACATGCGGGTATGGGGAAACCTCGCTAGGTAGCCCAGTTCGATCACCTTGATCCTCCCCTAATCCATGGGCATCAACATCTCACTTGCGTGTAGCACCATCGCTCGCCACTCCCATGATACTAAAGCCTCCAAGGACACTGCACACCACAACACTAGCTCAACTATTAGTATTCCGTGTCAGATTATAATCCTCGACCCCTCCCTTCCCCCCCAGCTCTTTCTATTTTTTTTTGCACCATCCCACGTTCCTGCAAAAATACATTCCCATGAATCTAAAACCTCACATTCCCATGGGTTTATCTTCCAATGGGATTGCAATGTTGACCTTTCCTTATTTTACCTGTTTGACTTTCATTCCCACTGCGCATTCTCATGCTAGCTAAAACTAGTGAACCCATGGACCCCTGATCCCGTGGAATCATGTTTTCCCTTTTTCCAACCCAATCAACCTAACTTTGTCCTTGCTTCAATCCCTATGTCAATAGGATAACATCCCCATTGACTAAATCACATTCCACTTTGCAAGGATGCTATACCATTGGTTTACCCCTGATCATACATGAAATCCCACCCTAGGATCGCAATCTTGCCAAAACTAATCGAAACCACAAAACTCCTAGTCATCTATGCACGTTTTGTGGGACTATGATCTCATCGATCTTGCTCACGTTCCCATCGGACCTGTGTCTACGAGATCATGTTCCTGCTTTAGTGGGAATGCAATAAAAAACATATAACAAAAAATCATGAAGAGGTTTTAGAACCTACTGATTGATCAAGCATCCCCCATACTCATACTCGTTGCACTATGTCTACTGGGTGATCCGGTAACCCAATACCTACCATCGTAATCTCTAATGCAGAGCTCCTTCCAGCAATATATCCTCCTCAATTTGAATGCCAATGACCCCTTCTAGCTCCCTTCTAGCCACTTATAGCCCCCCCAAGTGCCCTAGCTACCCTTTTAGTTCATCCAGCACTACAATTCCACCCCCCCCCCCCCCCCTCAATTTTTTCCCTCTTCCATGCCTTTTGAGCCCTTCCTAGCTTACTGTCATTTTTCAAGAAGCCGTCGTGACACTTTTTCTTTCCCTGCCGCCTTCTTGAGGGGGCATCACATAGTCCATTCTCTCTTTCTACTTGAGATTGGGGCAACCATGTTGCTTCAAAAAGTCTTCTTCACATCGTGTATGTTTGAACTTCTTCAAAATAGTGTTGTTTCAACACCATGTCAAAGAGGGGCAAAATGTAGACACCTAAATCTAATTACATCAATAAGTAATCATATTTAGTTTTCTCCTAGGACATTATTGATTAAATATTTACTATTTAATTAATCATCATCCCCTAGTTAATTAATTAATTTAATTAACTATAGTCCAATTGATAAAATCAAATGATCATCCAAAATCAATTTATCAATTAAATCCCAATACTTCTATTAAATTAAATAAATCATCAAATCTATTCAATTTAATTCCATACTCTCATTTTATTGAAAAAAACATTTAATAAAAATATCTAAAATCCTAAAACCCTATCCTAACTCCTAATCCAACCCATTCACCCATACTAACCTCACTTAGCCTCCTAACTAACCCATCCCATCAAAGATAAATCACTTACCCCGTAACCTCCCTTCTAAGCTAATCCTAAACCCCCTTCTAATCATATGCACAACTATAAACATGGGTTAAGACTTGCTAACCCAAGCCAAAGTCAACAAACTCAAGACTTGCTAACCCAAGCCAAAGTCAACAAACTCAACCACACCTCTTACACCTCCCTAAATATCTATTACACCTCTTACATCCCCCTTTATGACTCTTACAAAGTATTTATGGAGCCCTTATCTCTTGAGCCTCCTTTTTTGACCATACACCTTGCCTTCCTTTCATCCAATCACCCTTTGACATGTGTCACTTCCCTATCGGTGCTAAAAAAGCACAATTGATGTGCTCTCTTCTCCTTGCATCCTATCCCTCTCTCATCATCTCATCATCTTTGCATCTTGACCATCCATCTCTCTACCTCTTGGTCTATAAATGGAACCCTCTCCCTTCACAAAATCATTCACCTTACATGCAAAGTTATAATGCTATTTTGAGAGCTCATAAACTACCAATATACCATTATAATGTTGGAATCACTCCATGAATCTATTATTGAATCTTTTCTTCATTCACTCCATCCATCCTTCTAAAGCTTGAGCATATCTTGTGAGCATACACATCTTAAATTAGGGACAAATCTATTACATCATGATGCTATACCATTAGGAGCCTACCATTCTTGGTTTGCCTCCTTTTGTGGTGATAACAATCGGTCCTATCTTAGGTGTTTGCTTATTTAGTTTTGTTAATGCTTCCATTTAATAGTTAGTATTTATATTACAAAACTAAACCAAGTGATACAGTAAGTTTGTGGTTGAATAGTTTAGTCTGATGGTTGATTAGTTTAGTTTGCCATCAATGCAAAAGAGGGAGATTCTTGGAAATATGATTGAAAAGCTCATTGTTGTTGAAGATCAAAAATGAAGGTTGTTGTAAAAGAATGTTTTCAATCATTGTTTTGTCATTGGTGTCAAACTTGCTATTCGTAGGGAAGATATTTTCTTATAAGATCCAAGTACTATCACTTAGTTGATTGATGAAGAAGATTTGATCAACAAGATGTAACAAGAACACCTAAGGGAAAGGTTGAGCTATGATGTTGTAATGAAGTGCAAGGATTAGTTAAGATAATGGTCAAGTAATGTATTGATGACATACTCAAAGATATAGAGGTTAGTAACACTTAGAAACATTGGAGGAAGAAGTTGTAACAAGGTTGACTGCAAAGCTTAAACTAAAATCATAAGTGGGTGCCAAGAAAGTTAGTTGAAGCTGAGAAAATTTTTAATAGAAGCCGAGTAATAGACATTTCTAGTGTGCGTTGAGTGATCTTCATGTGCCGAGTGAAGATCAGGTGTTGAGGATTAGGAAATTTTTAGTTGGTGCCAAGTGTTCTTTAGGTGTCGAGCATTAGGAAAAACACAATATGTGCCGAGCATCAGTATTTCAATAGTGCCGAGCTGCTGCATTATTTCAAAAGATGAAGATTTGTCAAATCTAAGTTGACATAGTGGTTGCATTAAATTTTGTGAATGAGTTGGAGGATAAGGATGATGATTTTTTGGCATAGAATCTTATGTAAACTATTTTTGGGCAAATTCTAAAGGATTATTCATGAAGTTTCTAGAGGAAACAAAAAATGGGTTAGATGCAATGAATCCTACCTAATCCATGCAAATTGAAATTAAAAAATGGAATAATTGAGTGGGAAAATGAACTCCAAGACTTCTATTTAAGAAGTCCTAGACCAAGAAGCAAAGAGTTGTTGATACTATTACTACTAAAGAGCCAAATCTATGAAGTGGTTGAAAGGGTGTCAAGGAAGAGACATCTAGGAGAAGGAAGAGCATAGAGGCTCTACTTCTATGAGCAGTCATGAAGAGATGACTACATTGGTACATTGAGTATGGAGACTCAAGTGGAGAAAGTTTGAAAGGAGGGCAAGCTGTTAAGAGTTGTAGAGATTAAAGGCCAGGCAAGGGTATGAGCTGAGAAGTGATTTGAGATCTACAAGATAAGTTGTATGTTGTAGTTAGGTCAAGATTTTCTAATAATCTCTAGTAATTGTATTAGATCTAAAAATCCTATGGACTTAGGTTGGCCTAACAGCCATTTGTAAATCCTTTAATAGGGTGACATTCCAAGTGAATGTTCTAAAGTCCTTTAACTAGGCCCACTTCTAACAGGGTGGTAAAATCCTCTAACAAGGTCACATTTAATAGTGTGTTGTAAGCCTTTAATAGGGTAGGGCTTTCATAGGGCATCACTTCAAAAGGGTGAGAATTGAGTAGCATGTTACTGGTGGTTTTTCCCAAATTGGGTTTCCACGTAAATCACTGTGTTATGTGTTGATTTCTTATGTGTTATACTTGCATGTTGATTTATAGTAACTTGCTGATTAGATAAGATAAATCTTGGATGAATGAATGGTTGAATTGGTTCACTACACTTAGTGAAAATTTTGAATAGGACATTTGAACCTTGAATAACTGATTCACCCCCTCCCCCTCTCAGTTATTCTAAAGCATTTCTAACAAACCCATGTAAAATTTCTTCTAGTTCTTGAAATTCTTAGTTAATTCATCAATGTCAATACACCATGACATTGGGCCTCCCAAGTCAAATGCCTCTATGAATGTCTCTTTGTCTAGGGCCAAGAAGGTACTTTTGTCTCGCGAGTGGAATGACTTGCTTATTGGATTGTAGCATTTGATTAGAGCCTTCACCAAGTCAACATCCACAAATACTTCCATCATGATCAATTTACCCAAGTTCCTAACCCAAGGGTTGTAGATTGGAACCTTCTCCATTCTGTTCTTCTAGAAGTACTAGAACAATTCATATCCATTTTTTTCAGGAACCTCTACATCTCTACAGAACACAAATGGATCTTTGAAAGAATAATCATTTGTAGCTTGTGCATTACTAGAACCAAGAAGAATGTGTATCCTTTCATCAACAAATGAGCTACGGCTTTTTGTCTATGAAGTAGATTCTTCAATTACTACTTGTACAATCAACTCTCCTTCTTTTTGAGCTATTTATTCAAACAATTAAATCTAGTATATATGTTGTACGGTGAATATACATTTAAAATCACTTTGCAACTCAAAATTTTCTTATAAAACTCAAACAATTATGAAAATCTCTGTGCTCTTTAGAATTTATTTTTTTCTGCAAGCAGAGTGGCATTGATAGCTTTTAAAATTGGTACACTTCAAAACCTATCAATCCTCAAAAAGATAGCAAAATTTACACTTTTTTACATTTTGTATATCCAAGTCATCCCTTTTTTATCTAGCTCAGATAGGGCTATTGAAAACTATTTTATGCTTTCACAACTAAGAGTTACAATGCTATGATCACTACCTTTTTGCTACTTCACTACAATTTCTTCACTTTCTTTGTTTCTAGCTATGACCATGCAAAAATGGTTGTTTATATCTTTTTACAACCTCACACCTTCTTTCTTTAACTTTTGAGTTTGACATGCGATGTTGTGATTTCCTTTATTCACTACTTCACAACTTCATTTCACTATTCACCACATTGGCTTGTAAAAATACAAACACCTTGTTTTATGCTTGTCACTACTTCATAATCCTTAAACACTTTACTCTTCTGACCATTATGATTAGGTAATGAGCTATTAAGACACTATCTTGCACCTTCAGTGCAATTTGGGACTTAACACCTTTCATGCCTGCAATGATGCAATGCTTCATATATCTACCTTTTCTCTCTCTCACAACCACTAGTCATGATGTGTACTTTAACTATGCGATGTTGTGCCAAAATTTTTTTTTGACTGCTACTTTATCCTTCACAATGTCACAACTCATTTTCTAATTATAGCTTTTGACCCGCCAAGATGCGATTGCTACTTTATTTGGCCATTACCTCTTTTGCATATTCAAAACAAAGATCTTAACCATGATTAGAAACCTTGTGACCTTGCACTAATCTTTAACTTTAACTATTCTGAGTCCATTTTGCAAGTTTGCAACCTCAACATTGTAACTATAGTTAGACCTTGTGATAGTTTGATCTTAAGCATTCACCATTTCACAACTTTGACTCTAAGTCAGCCATAAACCTTAGCAATATTTCAAGATAGTCTAAAACTTATCTGCTTAATCATTTGATCACTCTATTGCAACTTAATCTGTCACTTTTCTTCAAACCCTTGTGAAAGAGTGATAAGAATTTCTCTTGACTATTAGACATCTTTTGTAGTTTCATAGCTTATAATACTCCTTTATGGATTAAAAATGTGATCATGTGAATAAGGCATTAAATTGATTTTTTTCTCCTTATCATTTCTTCATGACTTAAACTCTTAACTCAACATCTAACCTTGTGACAATGCAATTACAAGCTTCTTCCACTTCGCTACTCTAACCCAAGGTTTCCTTCAACCAATTGTAAAGATGAGCTAGCCTTCAACTCTTAACCACTACTTCCTTTTATCATCCTCACAAGTCTATCTTCATAGTTTATCTAACCACTTGCAATGTTGTGCTAATATTCTTGTTAACTATTTCCTTCTATTTGGACGGTCGCAACTTAAAATATGCTCAATTATTTCTAGCCTACAATCTCATGATGACTATTTGAAATTGAACATTTTTCCTTCATCACAACATCACAACTTGAATTCCCTTAAGCCAAAGATGACTCGTGATCATGTGCTTTCATTATTCCTCTCATTTACACCTCTAACATGAATGTTAACAATAACCATCACTATAAAAATGTTGAAAAATAAAGAGGATTCTAAGAATACTATCAGGGTTAGAAAAGAAAACATCATGAAGCCAAGAAGGAGAAAAAAGAGGTCAAGGGGGATGATCAAAACAAAATCCTTGAGGATTTTGGTACTAGCCGATACAAGTGCTTGATTATTGGTAGAGACAAAAAGGTGGTATGGAGAAATTTTGAGACTACCTTGGCCAAGATGGGGTTAAATAGAGAATTAATTAGAACTCAAGTAAAAGAGGATGACGAAGTAAAAATACTAGTTGAGGAATTAATCGATGCAACCTTGATTATTTTTAGTGACAATGCTAAGGAGCACCTAGATATGGATGTCATCAACAATGCCAAGAATAGTGTTGCCGATAGTTTTTGTACTATAAAATGGATCTTTCATGAACTCCAAGACCTAAAGTATAGGGTGTGTAGCCTTGAAAGAGAGAACTACAACCTAAAGAACAAAATCATTGAGGAAGAAAAGAACAAGGATGATAGGGTGAAGGAAGTCATAAAAAAGGTTAAAATTATGGAAAGATCCATGAGGATCATTGTAGAACAAATCTACAATATCCTTAAGGAAGCCAATGAAAACATCAAGATTCTTAACAATAATATGAAGGATCATAGAACTAGTAAGGATGAGGATCTGACCTCCCAAAACACCAAGGAAAAGACCACCGAGGACTGCTCTCGGAAGCACAAAAGATCTAGCATGAGGAAGAAGGAAACACTGGATCTCGATAAAGAGCATTCAGAAATGAAGGAGGCGGCAAGTAGACTTTCAGAGCTCAAAATTAATGCAGTAGAAATGTTAAGAGAGATTTCCTGAGCACCCTAGCTTTTTTGGGATGGCCTACCTTTTTGTCCTTTCTCCCTGGCTTTTCAATGGTTCCTGTCTTTTTGTAGGGAGATGTTTCTTTGGTATGCTTTTAATTACTATTGCTACTTTAAGTGATCTTTTATAACTGTTCTTTTTACTGTATGGGTTTCAAGGCCCTATTAAATCCTATTTTTCTTAATAAAAAACAATAACTATCATGAAACTACGTTGAGCTAAGAATTGACCATTTTTCCTCCTCACAACCTTGAACATGGTTAGCAAACAAAACATTGCAATGTTGCAATTAAAAATATTTTGCAACATCATAACTTAAAAGATAGAAGGGTTATGAAACATAATGTGACATTAGCTTAGAAAACTTAGGGATATAATGATATAAGAAAGGTTTTTTAACACTTATCCCTATTTTTAAATTGTAAATCTATTTCAAATAAACTCCATCAAAACATAAAACATAAAAATACCTTAGGGTTTTTATGAGGGTTAACACAATTTTTAGAAAACCTAATTATGACAAACACAATTCTTTACAATTTTCACAAGTTTTTACAAAATTTTAGGTAGGTAAAAAATCAAACCATCACATCCAAATTCAATACATGCCTAATATTGCTAAAGGACATTGAATTTGTGGTGAAGTCTAGTACTAACACATGGAGAAATATCTATGGGCTGCACAAGCCTAGTGACTTTGTAAATCTTGACGATGGGGAGGAAGGACAAGAAGCCACTAGAGGAAGTCTTCTAGAAATACTGAGTATTGAGGAATCTAATGTAGTAGAAGTTATGAATTCCTTTCCTCATTCTTTGAGCAAAGCCTTGGTGCAATCTTTCTTAGAGAAGGATTCTACTAAGTTGGTTGAGGTCAATCTGAAACACGAAGCACACAACCAATCTTTGGGATTGGTCTGTCGAGTGTTTCAATTACTAAAGTGTCTAACACTTCATCTACCAAGCAACAAGTCATTCCAACATTAGGCTTGACTGAGAAACAACAAAGTATTCCTGTTGTGAATGTTATTTCTACTATTAGTACATTTAGTACTATTCCTACTTATTCAACTATTGTATCCACCATGGTGAGTGCAATGAAAGTTGAGACTCAGTCTCAACTGAGCAGTAAAGTTTTGAATAAGGGAAAATAAATTATTTCATCTATTGTTCATAAGGATAAAGGTAAAGAAGAGGAAGACATTGATCTAGATGAGGACATTGTTATTCCAAATTGGGATACCTTTAACTTCACTCCTGAAGAGATGGATACCATTAGAGAACTTTGGAAGAAAAGGGGTAAGAAAAAGAAGCTTAGAGAAGAGAGGAAAAAGACTAATCAAGTCCTTGAGGACATCAAAAACATATTTGTTGATGCTCTAAATATTGAGTTTGATAAGAAACAACATATTCTAGATCAGTTAGTTAAAATTCTCAACAAGTACAATGAAGAATTGAATGGACAAGAAAAATCGTTGTAGAGAGTTGAGAGAAAACTTAAATGTAAATTTTTGGAGCAAGAAACAAAAAAGATTTCTATAGATCAAGTATAACTATCTACTATTCTTGCTACACTGGAAACATCTGTCAATAATGTTATTTTTTATTTATCAAATTAAGTGACACATCTATCTTTACAAAGGAAATCAAGGATAAATTATCCAAGATAGATGAGGATATGAAGGCAAGTGCACATCAGCTTTCACTTGATCCAAATTTTAGCTCTATTCATTTTATAAAGATAAGATATTTGACAAATCTCCAGGCATAATAGTTAGAAGCTAGAACTAGGGCCACACTTGCAAAAATTTAGGGCATGATTCTTCCAAACATGGATGCACTGCAAAAGCACAGTGCACATGCAAAGATACTCATCCATGATAATAACTTCTCCATAGTTGACCACATGATGTAACTATCAATAGAGGTACAGATAGCCATGCATACAAATAAGGTATTGCAAGATAATTGGGACAAGACCATGCCAATCACTCTGAAGGCACACACTAATTTCTTGTCACATTTTGGTATTAACTTATATATATTTTTCACCTTTGGAATTTATGTCAGAAAGGAGAAGAAGATGTGTTTTTTAATAAAAAGGGGGAAAATATTATTGATAAAGGGGGAAAATATTATCATACTCTAGATATATGTATGGGGGAGAGATATATGTATGGGAAAGTAGTAATATACAGATACACATATTTAGAGATAAGTAGAAAAATGTTTACGAATTTTTTTTTTGAAAAAAAAGAGAGACTAATTTACCGAGCTACAATAGTAGCAAGTCAAAGCTGAGTTGAAGACATAAAATGTTGATAAAGGAAGTTTTTGACTTGTAATTTTGAGAATTTAGATTTTTGGTGTGATAAGTGTTTTTGTCACTAATGCCAAAGGGGAAGATTGTTGACATTAAGGTCAATTTGTCTATTAGTGAATTAACACTTATTGGTTGGTTACACAGCTACCAAGCTCTATAGTTGCTACCAAGCTTATTATTCATTCAGTAATGTTAACCAAGTGTTTTAGTTGCTACCAAGCTAAATAGTCATATTGTAATTCATGCCAAGCTTCACAGTATCTACTAAACACTTGTGATGGTTTATTGTATTGTCTGAGTATAGCAGAGTCTACCAAACTATTTAGTAGAAGTGATGAAGATATTAGTGTTAACTGAGCTCTATAGTGTTAACCAATTTCTACAGTGTCTACCGAGCTCGTAGTGTTAATAATGTTTACTGATTCATGCAGTGTCAACTGAATGATTTAATATCTACTAAATTTCTCAGTGTTCATTGAGTCACACAGTGCTCATTGAGTTCCTACTACTTGAAGTAATCAATATGGATTGAGCTTCAACTTCAAATAAGTGCCAAAGTTTTCTAAGTGTTTGTCGAGTGTCTAAACATCACTGAGTTTATCTTCTGAACTTGAGTTACAACAATTGGCTAACTTTTTGAATTATGGTGAATTTGATATTGTAGCCAACTCTAGCAAGTAGTTAGTTGGATTTATATATATGTAATGTATTGTATCATATTCAAATGTAATTAAGAGTATGTGAAGAAGTAAGAGAACATGTGCAAATTGAAGAAGGCTACAAGAAGTATATGGTAAAGTAGAGACTTATCTATCACAGTCAGGTGATCATTGCAATTCAAGGAATCTCATTCAATAAATCAAAGTTGGAGATAAGAGATCAACTACTGATTCATTCTAATAGGTGCATTAGTTAAATTTTTTAACCAGGTGGACTTAGCAGTCTTTTTCCAAATCTCCAAATAGAGTACATTCTTTAGTGTATGTTTGTAATTCCTTTAGCAAGGTGGAACTCACAATCCTTATTGCTCCTAATAGGGAAGATCACCAGAAGTTGTCAATTGTAAGCCTTAATAGGCCAACTTTATACTATAGTACTAAAGGTTGTGGGTATCATCCCCACCCTAGTTTTAATTTCTATTTGGAAGGATTTTGGGTCACCATATCTTGTGTCAAAGTGTTATGAATGTTTTATTTCTTTCATTCTTCTAAACATGCAATTAGATTAGAATAATATATGAAGGATTAAATGGTGAAGTGAGTTAAAGTTTTATTGGTTCCTAATTCAGCCCTCCCCTCTTAGTAACCTACGCTACCTTATATTTCCAACACATAGTCCAATTTTACTAATTGTTTGATATTGTTAGCATCATTTGATGTGTAAACACACATGAGAAATGCAATTATATTTCTCATTAAAGAAAATAAAGATGTTGCTAAAGAAGTGGCTATAGTCTTACAAATTTTGGTAATTACTATCATTTATATTGCATCTTTGAACAATGAAATCCTATCAGAATGATAAATTATTTCATAAATTTATTAGGGAATTCAGTTATCTATAGTTCAAATTGTAACAAAAATATCTAATTACAGTTTAATATGTTGATTATATTAACCATCTCATGCCATTGGTACATATGTCCTCCTTTGAGATTTCTTGCTATTAGTTGCACTCAAAATTTCTCAAGTTTGAAAGAACATTATATACTACCGAAGGTAAAGGTAGATTCTTGATTAATTTTTATATATTTGTTGAGTACACCTTATTAGGTAGATAGTGTGAATAACATCATGTG
This sequence comes from Cupressus sempervirens, assembly GCA_028749045.1. NCBI lineage: Eukaryota > Viridiplantae > Streptophyta > Pinopsida > Cupressales > Cupressaceae > Cupressus > Cupressus sempervirens. The sequence goes on along the minus strand of CM053789.1, from coordinate 636,056,794 downwards.
ATCCATTATTTTACTTATTGTTTGGTTATGTGGTGTGCAATATGTCAGAGTAAGATACTAGGGCTTCTTGTAGACATTACAAGTAAGTTAAACAAATGTTCATTTAATTATTAGTATTGGAAGATGTGTATCACAAAGGACGTAGGATTTTTACATCATAAATTTGGATCCTTATGTTTTAATAGTAATACTTTGAACTAGATTCCTACAAAATATTGTGCATACTATTGTACCCTATGAAAGATCATTATATATATTGACAATATGAGGATGGTCACTTGTATTATGTAGTATTACCATAGATGTCCTTACCTAGAGTTGTTGATACTCTTGGAGCCAATATTCTCTAAGAAATAAAATGTGATGCTAAGATTCAAATGCCTCCTAAGTTCTCACTGCATCAAAGAGAAATAGTATTGGCTTGGAGGGGTTTGATATTGCATGCCCCATTGCAATTCTTTTGTAATGCCCCACTCAGAGATCCTTGGAATAAGGATTCAATACAAGCCAAATTTTTTTTTTTACAACTATGAATGCACATGAAAACATCATACAGGGATCACAAAGATCAAAATGGAAGACCTCACCAACAATCCCAACGACCAATAGATCTCCAAATTCCTTTACCTAACTGACACAACCAAATTAAAGAACAAAAACCAAAGATGATATCAGGACACAAAATCTTTGATCTATCAAAATATGGAAAATTAAGTATATCCAAAGAGTATTCAAAATACCAAATTGCATTCCCCAAAAACTAGTGGAGATGTCCCCTATTTTTTGCATGAGGAAACACAACTAATAGATTTTTGTATGAGGATGTACTTTTGCATATGAGGATGTAGAACAAGCCACACAAGGATTTTCCCAATCACACAAGGACTTGCTTGGCCTATTTGTACAAGGATGCACTATAAGCCACACGAGGAAACCCAACACTCCACATGAGGTTTTACATTCTCACATAAGAAAGTGAAATTTCATGTGAGGATACAAAATAGCAAGCCATAAATCATAAAGATAAAAAGCTCAGAAATAAATTTCCTCCACACTGGGGAGTACTAGAGTCATAATTGAGGTGAAGACACTCAAATGAAATAACTAAAAGATAGAAACTACATCTAACCATCTAACATAGAAGTGAAGGGAAATAATTGAAAGAAACATCATAGCATAAAGAAGAAACATCACAATGTACTCAAATAACAAAACTAAGTGTGTAGTTCCTCCCAACCATAATAACATCATGAAACCTCGAAGGTCCTAGCCATCCTCATGTTTAACTTCCTAAACTGCCAACTTGATAGTTAGACCTACCTTATAAGGATGTCACTACTAAAGCATAATAACATCATAAGAACTAGAAATCTAACATGCTAATCCAATAAGAAAAAGATAATACAACTAAGTAAATCACCACATGTAATCATATGCTAAACCTCATACAAATAGGAAATCTAACATGCTAATAAGTAATGAAATAAATATTTTGATTAAACAAATCACATCATTTAATCATATGTTAAACATCATAATATAGGAATACATCAAATAAACTATCATCAACTAAACATGATATCCAAGCATTCCAATGAAAGCATAAATCAAAAGAAAGCATACTCCAAAAGCTGAAGTACCAAGTGGAAACATCCAGCCATAGTCGCATTGATAATAGACCTTCTCTGTACACTGGTCCCTAGCAGTGGTATGGGTAGCTATACCTCCCAACCATGTGAAACCTATAGGCCCACTCCTATCATGCTAATGGAGATAATGAACCAACCATAAACAAACATAAAACACACGTCCATGGCTAACAAGCATGCCAAATAGTAATAATGATTGAAACAAATATCATGAGAAAATGCAAGTACTACAGGTCTTGGTTAGACACTCAATGGGCTACTAATTAGGGGATAACATCATGGAGATTCACTTGGCATCCAAAAGCCCAAAATCAGATCATGCATTCCAACTCCTCAATTGAGGGCCCCACACATACATTTTATTATCTTAAGTTTTATTATCACTAACATATTTTATTTAGTTATCACTTGATTAAAACTTTTTTGCACCAACCCTCGAGAAATAGACACTGGGTTGTGGAAAAAAATCCCCTTCCATATTCTACTCTACCCTACGCATGCTCATCCAATGATGAGTTCCTATAGGCATGCATATTCCCAACCCAACCCCAATGATCATAACTTCTAGAAGTACCATGAAAGATTAGGCTTTACAAGTCACCTGACAAATGTATGCAAACATAATTGTGTGTGACACACCACCATCACAAAGATTGTAACACAAGGATTGGATGATAACATAAGAAAAATAGCACTTAACCAAATATAAACTCAGAAGGATGGATTATACATGAATCCCAAGAACAATAAAACAATACATCATGAACTCACTCAACCGGCCTCAATCTGGGAGTATGGATTCTACATGAATCCCAATGATGCAACAAGACCAAATATTATGAACTCACTCAACTGGCCTCAATCTGGGAGTATGGATTCTACATGAATCCTAGTGTCCATGAAACAATAATAAGGGTCCAAAAGAAACAATAGCACCAAGTATAAAACACTCAATCAATCACAAGGTCAGGAGTACAGATGTGGCATGCATCCCAATGAAAATAGAAAAGTGCAACAATGGTATGACTAACATCCTATGGATAATCTAAGTCCACAACCAACATCATGCCAAGAAAACTAGAGAAAATTGGGTGGTACACAAATCGAGGCAAAAAACCTCAAAAATCAAAAACTTCAAAATTAAAACCCATTTGATCTTAGGGAACACAAGCCACAAAAATACAATAAAATATAGGTTTGGAGTTTTTCTAAAAAAATGACCAACATAATAGTGCAAAACCCCAAATCCTTAATCTAAAAAATAAGGAAAAGCTCATACCCACCCAATTGGGTAGAGCTAGCATATAGAAAAAGAGGAGAACACTAGTTCTTAGCCTCCAAATAAATGGCTACCAAAAAAAGAAGTAGAAATAGAGCCGCAACAATAAAATTGGAGAGCCCTACCTCATAGCCAAAAGGGAAAAATGAGAATTTGAACTATAAAATAAAAATCCCACAGAAGCAGCCAAAAATTGCAACAATCTAAGGTCTCCCTTAGCTGGATCCAATGAGACCAATCTCGTGACAATCCCACACCCGTAGCTCCGACAACAAAAAAGAAGAAGTAATTCCTCATGAAGAGGATTTTGGGGTTTAATTTCAAACTTTCTAATTAAAAAGTGAGAAGTGAGGAATTAAATTCCTTTTTCAATACTTATTCACTTTTTGAGTGAATAATCAATTAGGGAAAATAACTAGCCAAACTTTTAAAACCCCAAATTGAACCAAATGAAAATAGGTTATTCCTAGTAATAGGAAATCATCCATGAAAAAGCTAAAAAAAATTAAAATAAAATAAAATAAAGCCCAAAAACCCCAAAATCACAAAATTTCCTTAACAACCTTTGCGACAATGTAAACCTCTAAATGCTTTGACATGCTCACAAGTCTAGTCACATAATGCAAATGAGTCCAAATTTATCAAATCACTAGAAAGTTCAATTTAAACATTTAAATAGATACATCAAACATACAGGAATGACATTGGTAAAATATGAATGGCTAAATCACTAACTTCATGTGCCATTGCCAGGGAAATAAATCCTGCACACTAAACACATGATCAAGTGCAATTGTATATAATAACATAGCTGAAGAAATAAATGTATCAAATACATAATTTAACTATTTATTTGATTATACTGATATTAATCCATTTATATCACTCATGCTCACATAAAGAAAAATGAGGTAAGAATGAAGTAACCATATCTTAAATCCAACACATAACATACTCAGAGATATGTCCAAATACCAGGTAACCAGATATCATCATAAAACATACTGTCATATCAAAATGACATCATCATGCAAATATGATCAAATGAACAACATATTAGTCTAACATCTACAATATTGAAATTAAAGTAAAACATGTGACCCTCAAGTCATCTCAAACATAAAACATAACATGAGTAACCAATATCTCTCAAATCAAAATATAACAAGGTAAATATCTACAACACATAACCAAAGAATCCAACATGGACAATCAATTTCTAATTATTTAAGAATTTAATTATGGTTGATTAAAAAAAATGAAAAGACACTTAAAACACATAAGCAAACATAGTCATATACATGACTAATCATTGCTACAGGAACTTAGTCAAGTGTAGTAGGGTAATAGTACACAGTGTAATCTCTACACACATCTATGGGTGATTACGGAACAACATCATGATACCACATTGATCTTGGTAACCACTAGCACAAACCTTAGTGAACCATAAATCACATCATAGTCTCATAAATCAGCCACAAGCATAATCAAAGCAATTGATACAATAACATAAAACTAAATCAACTCAAGGGTGTAGACAACTCATGGTCCCAATCATGATCTCATCACAACAAAACATCAACAAGGTTGCATCCATCAGGATGACTTATATAAATCAAATGGGAGAGGCACTACATCTTTAAAAAAAGTATAAGAACTATAATAGATATTTGTGACTCAATTCTATTTGAATCCCCTTGTTCTTGGTTATTAAAGAATTTTTGGGCTTTTTTATGTTGGAAATGATTGAAATAATTATAAGAAAAGTTCAGGGAGATTGTTGGAATAAAATATGGAACTAGTAAAGAATGTCCTCAATCATTGTTTTGTCATTGATGTCAAACTTGCTACTTGCAAGGATGACAATTGCTTTAGTGATCCAAATACTATCAATTAGTTGATTGTCAAGGTGGAGGCAATTAATAAGATGTAACTAAAATACCTAGAGAAAGGTTGAAGTTATGATGTTGTAATGAAGTACAAGGATCAGCTAAGCCATTGATGAAAGAATGTATTTGATGACATACTACAAAGAATGGGCACACTGAAACATATCAAAGATTTAAGGTTTTAGCTAAGTCTTTTGTAAAGCTCAAACTAAGAGAGGAGTCGGGCAAGCTAGTAAGAGCCGAGCAAGTTCTAGTTAATGCCGAGTAAACTTCAGATGCCGAGTGGTGCCGAGTAGAATCAAGTACCAAGCAAGTTCAAGTGCCGAGTAAGTTCAAGTGCCGAGTAAGTTCAAGTGTCGAGTAAGTTCAAGTGTCAAGTAAGTTCAAGTGCCAAGCAAGTTCAAGTGCCAAGCAAGTTCAAGTGCCGAGATGGTATAGGTGCCGAGTAACACAGAGGTGCCGAGCACCAGTAACTCAATAATGCCGAGTTGCTGCATTATTTAAGAAATCAAAGATTCGCCAGATCTAAGCCGACAAGGTTGTTATCTAGAAATTTGTGAATTAAAAGGAAGATAAGAATGATGAGTTGGTGGCACAGAACATCATGTAGAATATTTTTAAGATATAGCTGGTGAAGTTTCAAGAAGAAAACAAGATATGGGGTAGATACATTGTATCCTACCTAACCAATTTTGAAAAAATAAAATTGAAGAAGGAGAATTGAGCGGTAAAGGAAAATCAAACTTCTATATAAGTTAATAAGAGAAGTAGAGAGAGAGCGAGAGGGGACAAAAGGAAAGAGAGACAGTGGTCAAGCATAAAAGCATGAAATGCTAAAGAATGTGCCTAGGAGAAGATAGCACATCAATTCTATTTGTATAGATGACCACAAAGATGATTGCATTGGTAGAATGAGTTAGAAGACTCAAGGAGACAAAGCTTGAGAGGAAGACAAGTAGTCAGAGCTAAAGAGATTAAAGCCAAGCATAAGGATTGAACTGAAAGTGTGATCTGAAAATCTGCAAAGTATGTTGTAAGTTATATCAGATCAAAAGACCATTATTGTTACTTTCTAGCAATTGTAACTGTAAGTCTAAATCCTATGGACTTAGGTTGGTTTAAAAACCATTAGAAAAATCCTTTAACAGGGTGACATTCCAAGTGAATGTTCTAAAGACCTTTAACCAGGCCCATTCCTAATAGTTTGGTGAAATCCTCTAACAAGGTCACATTTAACACTGTGTTGTAAGCCTTTAACAGGGCAGGCTTTTAACAGGGCATCACTTCAGAAGAGTGAGAATCAAGTAGCATGTTATTGGTGGTTTTTCCCAAATTGGGTTTCCACGTAAATCATTGTGTCATGTGTTGATCTTGAATGTTTTATCTTTGCATGTTGATTTACTGTAACTTGCTTATATGATTGATTTAAGTTTGAATAGATGAAAAGGGTATGGATTCATTAAAAGTAGTAAAAAGGTATTAATAGGGCATTTGGACCTTGAATAACTGATTCACACCCCCCCCCCCCCCTCTTAGTTATTCTAAAGAAATCTAACAATTGGTATCAGAGCTTGACTACTGATTCAGTTTAAAGGGACTACTAGCAGAAAAGATCAAAATGCCAAAAAGAGAAGTTCCCAAGCTCAAAAAAGACAACTTTGTTGCATGGAAAAGTTTGATGAAGCTACATCTTGGATCCATAGGAGATTATGCCCAAAATTCAATTGTCACTGAACATGTAGATCCAACAGGTGCTCCTACTATAGAAGACATGAAAAACAAACAAGAACACAATCGGACAATGCTGGAAATTGCATCTGCACTCAGCTATGCTGAATTTGATGATATCAAAGGATGTGACATTGCATTCAAAATGTGGAAAGCACTATCAGATATCTATGGAGGAGATCCAAATGTATAAAGAGAAAAAAGAAAAAGTCTCAGAGGAAAGTTTGACGACATGAAAATGGAGGAAAATGAGAATGCTGCTCAGTATGGTGCAAGAATAAAGGAAGTGGTTAGTGCAATAAGATGCTTGAATGGTCAACTGGATGAGGATACTGTTAATAGTAAGTTCTTAAGAACCTTGCTCCCTATCTATGCTATTAGAGTATCAGCAATACAAGAACTAAGATGCATACCAGGAAATAATCTAAGCTTTGAAGGTATAATAGGTAGACTCACAACATTTGAGTTATCTAACTTTGACAACTACAAACCTGAAAATGTTGAATCTGCTTTTAAGGAAAAGTTATCACTGAAATATGCCAAACAGGTAAAATCAAAGAAAGGAAGAAAAATGAAGTATGTATCTAGTGACAGTAGCACTGATGAGGAAGATGTGGAACAATTGGAAGCATTTCTCGCTAGAAGATTTCATAGGGGCAAAGGAAAATTCAAAGGTAAGATGCCTATCATTTGTTTCAATTGCAATGAAGTAGGTCATATTGCTGCAAGATGTCCACAGAAAAAGGATTCTAAGGAAAGCAATAAATACAAGAACAGAAGAGATGATGACAAAAGAGATTACAAAGAAAAAGGTAAGAAGTGTTATATTGTTGAAGAAAATTCTGATGACAATGATGATGAAGTTGTTTATGTAGCCATGAAGGACCAATCTGATGAAGAAGAAGCCATAGCACTGGTGACATGTATAAACAAGAATGACAGATGGATCATAGACAGTGGATGCTCACATCACATGACAGGAGACAAAAGTAAGTTTGTCAACTTTACTCAGTATGATGGAAATAGTGTTAGATTTGGTAATGATGCTCCATATCAACTCAAAGGAAAAGGTTCCATTAAGCTCACAGAACAGATTTCATGTGATAATGCATACTATGTTGAAGGATTAAACTACAATTTACTGAGTGTCTCACAGTTAAGCAATATAGGTTGCAAAGTGGAATTTGGAAACAAAACTACAAAAATCTATGATACTGATGGTAAACTAATAGGAAAAGGAGATCAAACAAAGAGTAATTTGTTTTACCTTGATATGGATGATGCTTCTTGTCTATTTGCAAAATTTGATGATGAATGGTTATGGCATAGAAGATTATGTCATGTCAATTTTGATAATCTAGTCAACATCAGTAAAATGAAGAAAGTCAGAGGTCTACCAAAACTGAAAAAGCCTGATAATATCATGTGCAAACAATGTCAGCTAGGAAAGATGACAAAATCAAGTTTCAAAAGCAAGAACTATACATCTAAAGAGATACTTGAGTTAGTTCACATTGACTTATGTGGCCCAATGGAAATACAAAGCTATAGAGGAGATAAATACATAATGCTATTTGTTGATGACTATTCCAAGATGATGACTGTTATGTTCTTAAAACAAAAATTTGATACTTTTCAAATGTTTAAATGGTATGTGGCCAGAGTTGAAAAGGAAACTAGAAAAAGTCTGAAATGCCTAAGATCAGATAGAGGTGGTGAATTTACATCAAATGAATTTGAGATATTCTGTAATGACAATAGAATCAAAAGACAAATGTTAGCCCCTAGAACTCCCCCACAGAATGGAATTGCTGAGAGAAGAAACAGATCTGTGATTGACTGTGCCAGAACATTAATGATGGAAAATAATGTTGCTCTAAAATACTGGAGAGAAGCTGTAAGTGTAGCTGTTCATACATTGAACCGAGTACAAGTCAAGAAAGGTACAAATACAACACCTTTTGAATTATGGTATGGTTACTCACGCAATGTAAAACATTTCAAAGTGTTTGGTTGCAAATGTTTTATCCTGAAGGATACTAGAAATGGAAAATTTGATGCAAAAAGTGATGAAGGTATATTTGTTGGTTACTCCACTAGAAGTAAGGCATATAAGTGTTTGAATGTTAACACTAACAAAATTGTGGAAGGTGCAAATGTAAATTTTGATGAGCACACAGAAGTCCAAGCTGAAGAACAAAAAAAAATGGAAGAATACATAACCTTTGTATATTCTTATGAAGGAATGACTACTGATGAGGATGATGACAATCAAATTGAAAATCAACAACAAGTGTCAGTTTCAGCTGATTCACAACCAGTGAATGCCAAGTTGCATTCAGAAGCCGAGTTACAAAATGAAGAAAATGCACAATCTGATTCTAAAGACAATACACATAATGAAGAACAACCTGACAATGAAGTGCATAGTGATCCTCAATCCAAAAGATCAAACATGGAAACAAGGATAGAGCCAAGATTATCCAAATATGTGAAAAGACATCACCTTGCTAAATAGATAATTGGTGACAAAGATGCAAGACCAATGACAAGGAATAGACTAAGACATGAATAATGTCTGATTAGAAAATTTGAACCCAAGATAGTATATGATGCATTACAGGATGATGACTGGTATAAAGCTATGGAAGAAGAAATTAATCAAATAAGGAAAAACAAAACCTAGAGTTTGGTTCTCAGACCAACTGACAAGAATGTGATTGGTACCAAATGGGTATTCAGAAAAAAACTAGATGAGAATGGTGAGATTACCAGAAATAAAGCCAGATTGGTATTCAAGGGTTATGGAAGGAATAGATTATGGAGAAACATTCGCTCCTGTTGCTAGAATGGAAGGAGTAAGAACTTTACTTGCATATGTTGCCTATAAAGATTTCAAAGTCTATCAGATGGATGTAAAATCTACCTTCTTAAATGGTATACTAGAAGAAGAAGTCTACATTGAAAAACCAGAAGGATTTTTTGATGAGAACAATAGGGATATGGTGTGTAAGCTACATAAAGAACTCTATGGTTTGAAACAAGCACCTAGAGCATGGTATGAGAGACTTCACAAGTATCTAGTGCAAATTGGATTTGAAAGAACTGATGATAACAACAACATGTACATCAAAGTTGAAGAAGGTAAAGACATTATTGTATCTGAAATTTTTGTGGATGACATAGTATTTGGTGGTAAGGAAGTACTTTGCAAAGGCTTTGCTGACAAAATGAAACATGAATTTGAAATGTCAATGTTTGGAGAAATTAAATTTTTTGTTGGATTGCAAGTACACCAACTTAAACATGGAATATTTGTTACACAATCAAAGTACATCAAAGAAATTCTTAAAACATTTGGATAAGAGGAATCCAAACTAGTCAGCACACCAATGCCACAGGAAATAAGCTGTCCAAAAATGATGAGTCAACTAAAGTCAATCAAACAATGTACAAATCCATGATTGGAAAACTACAATACGTTGTGCATAATAGACCAAACATAGCATTAGTAGTTGGAATAATGGCTAGGTTTTCTGCTAATCCTAAATAAAATCATCTCATAGCATTAAAAAGAATAATGAGATATCTCAAAGGGACTAATGATTTTGGTCTATACTACAAAAAGAATGGAAAATTTGAACTCAATGCATATACAGATGCAGACTGGGGAGGAAACATTGATGATAGAAAAAGCACAAGTGGAGGTGCATTATTTCTAGGCAAAAGGCTGGTTACCTGGAGTAGCAAGAAACAAACATGTATATCCCAATCCACTGCAGAACCAGAATATGTGGCAGCTGCAATCAATTGTACAAACATTTTATGGCTCACACATCTATTGAATGGAATGAAAGAAGAAGTAACAAAACCAGTGATATTGTATTGTGATAATACAAGTGCTATAAATATATCCAAAAATCCAGTAATGCATGCAAAAACCAAGCATATTGCAATCAAGTATCATTATGTCAGAGAATTGGTAGAAGACAAACAAGTGAAGTTGGAATACATTCACACAAAGAAACAAATTGCAGATATCTTCACCAAACTATTTCCCAAGGATGCCTATGAATATCTTAGAGGCAAGTTGGGGGTCATACCCCTAACCCAAGTAGTTTAAGGCAACAAGGAAGCTGCCTTGCATCAACAGGAATAAATCATTGAAATATTAATAGGTTGATACAAAGGATGACAACAGGTACATAAACTCCAAATCAGTCACAAGCATGGTGATAGAGGGAGAAAAACAACAAGAAGCCAAAGCTTATATTTTGCATGATAAAAATGCTACATCTTTGGCATTTATGTCAAAGAGGGAGAAATATGCAGGAAACTGATCAATGCAAAGAAAGATGGAGATATATATATGAAAGAGGGAGATATATGAGATCAATAGTGAAATACAACAAGACAACGTATACAATCTTGGTGGTAACTAAATTGATTACTTGATCAGTTTGGTTTGCCATCAATGCCAAAGAGGGAGATTGTTGGAAATGATTGAAATAATTATAAGAAAATTTGAGGGAGATTGTTGGAATAAAATATGGAACTAGTAAAGAATGTCTTCAATCATTATTTTGTCATTGATGTCAAACTTGCTACTTGCAAGGATGACAATTGCTTTAGTGATCCAAATATTATCAATTAGTTGATTGTCAAGGTGGAGGCAATTAATAAGATGTAACTAAAATACTTAGAGAAAGGTTGAATTTATGATGTTGTAATGAAGTACAAGGATTAGCTAAGCCATTGATGAAAGAATGTATTTGATGACATACTACAAAGAATGGGCACACTGAAACATATCAATGATTTAAAGTTTTAGTTAAGTCTTTTGTAAAGATCAAACTAAGAGAGAAGGAGTCGGGCAAGCTAGTAAGAGCTGAGCAAGTTCTAGTTAATGCTGAGTAAACTTCAGATGCCGAGTGGTGCCGAGTAGAATCAAGTGCCGAGCAAGTTCAAGTGCCGAGTAAGTTTAAGTGCTGAGTAAGTTCAAGTGTCGAGTAAGTTCAAGTGCCGAGTAAGTTCAAGTGCCGAGCAAGTTCAAGTGCTGAGATGGTATAGGTGCCGAGTAACACAGAGGTGCCGAGCACCAGTAACTCAATAATGCTGAGTTGCTGCATTATTTAAGAAATCAAAGATTCGCCAGATCTAAGCCGACAAGGTTGTTATCTAGAAATTTGTGAATTAAAAGGAAGATAAGAATGATGAGTTGGTGGCACATAACATCATGTAGAACATTTTTAAGATACAACTGGTGAAGTTTCAAGAAGAAAACAAGATATGGGGTAGATACATTGTATCCTACCTAACCAATTTTGAAACCCTAAAATTGAAGAAGGAGAATTGAGTGGTAAAGGCAAATCAAACTTCTATATAAGAAGACATAAGTTAATAAGAGAAGTAGAGAGAGAGAGAGAGGGAACAGAAGGAAAGAGAGATAGTGGTCAAGCATAAAAGCATGAAATGCTAAAGAATGTGCCTAGGAGAAGATAGCACATAAATTCTATTTGTATAGATGACCACAAAGATGATTGCATTGGCAGAATGAGTTAGAAGACTCAAGGAGACGAAGCTTGAGAGGAAGACAAGCAGTCAGAGCTAAAGAGATTAAAGCCAAGCATAAGGATTGAACTAAAAGTGTGATCTGAAAATTTGCAAAGTATGTTGTAAGTTATATCAGATCAAAAGACCATTATTGTTACTTTCTAGCAATTGCAACTGTAAGTCTAAATCCTATGGACTTAGGTTGGTTTAACAACCATTAGAAAATCCTTTAACAGGGTGACATTCCAAGTGAATGTTCTAAAGACCTTTAACCGGGCCCATTCCTAACAGTTTGGTGAAATCCTCTAACAAGGTCACATTTAACACTGTGTTGTAAGCCTTTAACAGGGCAGGCTTTTAACGGGGCATCACTTTAGAAGAGTGAGAATCAAGTAGCATGTTACTGGTGGTTTTTCCCAAATTGGGTTTCCATGTAAATCATTGTGTCATGTGTTGATCTTGAATGTTTTATCTTTGCATGTTGATTTACTATAACTTGCTTATATGATTGATTTAAGTTTGAACATATGAAAAGGGTATGGATTCATTAAAAGTAGTAAAAAGGTATTAATAGGGCATTTGGACCTTGAATAACTGATTCACCCACCCCCCCCCCCCCTCTCAGTTATTCTAAAGAATTCTAACATTTTAATGCAAGGGAAATAGGTTTAAGGTGAGCTTAAGCTTGTTAGCTTAGCTCATGATATAGGTTTTTATCTGATTGATTTTAGAAGTTCAGTACAAAATTAATAGAGAAAGTGAAGTCAAATTTGTAAAATACAAATTAAATATGCATGTTATACATTTTCACATCGGTAAAATATTTAAGTAGATAATTAATCAACACTCAAATTACATGGTAGTTAGTTCCTCTGAGTACTCAAACTGCCTTGTAATAGAAGAAGAAAAAAACATGTAATTTTGAAAAGAAAAAATGAAAACATTGCACATATTTTCACTTTGTGAAAGGAGATTGATACCAATCTAATTTAAATAATTACGATCAAGGATTTTATTTTCTATTGGTGGATTGAGATATAGCAAGAGAGGTGGGTGGGTGGACAAGAGATTGAGAGAGCATGGGATCTAGATTTGAAATTTTGCATTTGGAGAATTAGGCAGATGTTTATTTTAAGAAACATATCTAAATCGCATTATGGATATGATCTCAATGTCTAAATTCCATGGAGGGTGTGATTATAATTTTTAAATTGCATTCTAAGTTTGCGTTCATCTATATTTGTATGATGTGATTTTTCTCTATTTATGGATTGGTCTAATATCTAACTTTACCCTATAATATTATCCTATGAATATTAAATGTATATCTTTACATGTCATGATATTGGACATAGTCATAACTTTAGAACTGGATAGAATTTGACAGAAATAATTCTATCATAAGTTGATATGATTATAGTTCCAAGTTTCAGGATGGGCAATTTTTTTCCCCTAAAATTTGAAGCACACATGTTCTATTAAAATATATACTAATATTTTTGAATTCTTAAGAAGCACTAGTTTATTTCATAAATAAAATATGATTGGAGTTTGATGTTTACTCATTTTCATTTTCATTCCGATGTGGGTATGGTTTGATTCATAAGGCTAACAACTTAAATAATCCACTCCAGAGGTTGAGAAATTGAAACTATCGATTTTATATTCCCAAAATGAAATTGTTAAAATTAGCATGAAATTCAAAAAAAAATTAAGGATTTGAGTGAGGGTGCATAACCTTCTTTTGGCTACAAGTTTTGGAAATTAAAAAAAAAAACAATTTTGTTGTGAGGAATTGAATACTACTTTTATAATCATCAATTTTCATTTCTATTTATCTTTCAACTACATGTAGCTTTCTTCTCTAAATATTTTACTTTGTCCTTTCTAAGTTCTTTCATATATGATTTCCATCCTTGTTATAAGACCAACTTCATAAATATTAGGGCATAATGAAATTCCCTTTCTTTATTGCTCTGCTTCTACAATAGTTAACGAAGACCCACCTGAAGAATGTCTAAAGGGACTTGTTGCTCTTCTACCATAAAAACAAAAAAGCTAGCTATGTTTAACTAAAATAAGCTTGTCAAATCTAGGCATATTATGTGTAAATACACACATGAAAAAATCATTGTCCCATCAACATTCAATTCCAAAAAATGAGTGAGGAAACAAGATAGCAATACAAAATAAATCACCATGTTTATAAATTTTGATAAAATCTAGCAATTTCTTAAGTTTGTTGAGTACTCTATTCTTGAACCCCATATTTGTTTTTTTAAAGCATCATTACAAAATCATGAAGTTATATTTTTGTAGCCAAAAATATAAACAAGAAATTAAAACTTAATCAAACATTTAAGTCTTTGAATACCCAAATATTTCATGAAAATAGAAAAGGCTAGAGCCTATTTTACGGGGCTAAAAAATTGTTTCCCTTTGAATTGTTAATGGCAATTGTAAAATGGATTTAATTTTCAAGAGAATTGGTCATGCAAATCTTATCAAATAACCTATTATTTTAGTGACGGGCCAAAAAAATTCTGATTAAATGATTCTAGCTATAGTGGAAGCTATGTAGAAAATCATTTTAAGGGTATGTTCTTCTTGCATGTAAAAATCTACAAAATATTTGAACGTAATGAGGTTACCCATTGCAAGACTAGAAAAGTAGTAAATTTGCATAATAAAAGAAACCAAAAAATTTCAAATAAATTCAAACCACTCTAATCTACCATTGAAGCCATTAAAATGAAGGTTCATAAATAAACATGAAAAACATGAAAAATATCAACTTCACATGATGCTCCAATGTTATCCTTTCTTCTCCATAAAATTGATGTTGATGTAGTTCTAATTGCCAAGATGCAGCTATAATTGAAAGAAAGATGATGATATGATAGCTAGATGATATAATAGCAAGAATACTTGGATCATGGTTGGTTAAAACATATGCATAATGACTCAATTTATAGGATTTTGAAGCCAAATGCAAGAAATGGAAAGAAAGAATAGAAAAGAGAAAGATGTCATAATCATGTGTGAAACATAGAAATTGGTATGAAAAAGAAATTAAATTTGGAAAATTATGATATAATATGAAAAATTATGACAATGTGTAAGAATTGTGCATAGAAATTTATATGAAAAAAATGGAAGAAGGAAGTGTAAGAAAACTGCATAGAAAGATGTAAGATGTGTAAGCTAAAAATTAGGAATGTGTAAGAGTGAGAAATTTTGAATTTTAAAAACTCATAATTCCCTCTAAAATGGAAATTAGAAATAATAATTTAGGATTATGAAATTAGAAATATGAAAATGGAAAATGAGAAATTAGACTTAAAATTTAGAAAATTAGAAATTAGAATTTAGGAACATGCGAAATTAGAAATAGAATTTAGGAAATTAGGAATTCCCATAATTCATGAAAATAGAATCAATTAATTAATAAAGATTAAAATAATTGATAAAGGTTAGTTAAAAAGAATAATTAATAAGAGGGGTTGAAATTAAATGATTAAGACATAGGAATAGACTATGGGTTATCTAATCGTATATGAGAAATTGACAAATTGATTGGCCAAGATGACGAAATAAATGTAAGATAACCCTATTGAACGATTATGATGAAATCCAAATCAAATATGATGATATTGGATTGATTAAAGCCATGATCAAATGAAATAAATGACACTAGATGGATGACATGAAATGATGACTTGTCAAGGACACATGAAAAAGGTTGATTGCATATGACATTAATGAACATTGTAAATGCCAATAGAGTGATTGAAAAGATTGATCATAATAACATTAACAGACATAGTCAATGTTATTAAATTGATTAAATAAATACATGATTAGATACTAAAGGACTCAATAATATTGAGGATTAGATTGGTGAAAAATGATGATATGCCAAGGACACATGACATGTATTAATGAATGTTGATAAGGCACTGAAGGATGTAACAATGCCTAAAGGATCAAATTAATAAAATGATGACATTGAAATAGGTTTGAATTGCTTTTGAGATGATCTTCATTTTGATTGAATGATGATCAAGTTGGACAGAAGATCAAAGTTAGTGAAATGAGAAAATGGGACAAGTTAGGATGCAAAGGTGATGAAAGAGTAGGCACGAACCATTCTTGAGTGTCTACATTTTTCCCCTGTTTGATACAATATGATTATGAGCATTGTGTCAAAGAATAATAATGAAAAATATCAATGCCCCAATGAAATTGAAAGAAGGAGGTAGGATGACCCCTCAAAAAATTGGGCAAGAAATTGACTTGAGGACAATTTTTTGAAAAGAAAAGGCGATGAGAGAAATACATTAATGAAAGAAACATTAGTAGAAGAAGGAAATGAAACTAAGAAGAGTGATGAAGCTTTCTTTAATAGGTGCACCTTATGTCATAAAAACTTTATTTTTATGTGGCAAATGTAATGCAATGCATCATGGCATAGAGAGCTAGAGTGAAAATGCAAGCATGTTGCATAAACAAACACAAAGTAGACAAATAATGAGCTTATCCACCCTAAGGCAAAGATTCGTGCTCCAAAATATCAAAAGATATTAAAAAAAAAAAGACAAAAATGATCATGAACCATCCTCACCACTCTCATAAATTAGTTTATATCATCGAGTAGCATAGGAACATGATCAAAAGAAAATAAAGAAAAAATAAAACACTCACTAAACAACGTGAGCCAAGAACCATTCTGATCCATTATCAAATGCTTTATTAAGTTTTGTTTGGGATTTAAAAGTTTTCTTGTTTGATGTTTGACAGGTTGATTGTTGAAAGTTGGATCAAGTAGTTCAGTATATGTTTCATCAAAGCGCGATTTTGTTGAAGCCTAATATTTATGTCTGATTCTACATGTGCAAGTGTTGAGTAAAAGGAGTGATTATTCACAATGATTATTGCAAGTTTTTGGGTGGGATTTTCAAAATTTTGGAGGTTTTTGAAAAAATATTTGATTTTTTTTTGTGTTTTTTAAGACATTTTACAAATTTTAGGTTTTTTTTTTTCAGTTTCATAATTTTTTTTAGTGTTCTTTTAGGACATTTTATGATTTTTAGGGATTTTTTAGGACATTTTATTATTTATTTTTTTCATTTTTTTAGATTAAGGTAAAAATAGGTTTTGAAGGGACCCAAAACCCTTAACCAAAAAATAAAAGATATTCAAGTAAGCACAACTAGGTTTTACAAGGACCTAAAACTTGTAGTATGAATGTTACAAAACTAGGTTTTATAGGGACCTAAAACCACAAAAAAGGACTAGTAAATGAAAGTAGATTTTACAAGGACCTAGAACCTAGAGTTGAAACAAAAGGAACAAAACTAGTTAAGAAACCCATACTAGAGACTAGTTACCAGAACCACCACCACCAGCTATTGCAACTCCTTGATCATTTTCACCACCTCCTTGACCAACTCCACATTGTTTTAGATAATGTCAGCAATAGATCCCCTATTTGCCTTAGTCATCTTCTTCCTTGAACTCTATCTTGTTCTTTTGCTTGGCTTACCAGGAGACATGATTTCCTCATTATTTCTCTTACCTAAGCTAGCAGTAGTTGCATAGATGCTTGAAGTGACCTGTTCCATCTTGTTACCACTCTCTTTGATCAAAAGATATAGCTCATGTTCATATTCTTTTAACTTCTCTAGGATATTGCCAACCTAAACTTCTAGCTAAATGATCTTAGCCAGGTCAGTTTCCTAGTCCTGTTGCATTTTTCCTATTCTCTTTTTCATATTCATTAATTCATTGTACATCCAAGAATCACCTTAGAGAGAGGAGTTTTCCTTGAGCTTGGCAGTGTAAAGGAAAGAAAGCATTGCACCCTTACTGGTAGAGTCATCCTTCTCCTTCCTCGTATCTTCCTCCACACTCGTAGCACCCTTACCAGTGAGGTCATCCTTCTCCTTCCCCATATCTTCCTCCAAATTTTCCTCCCTAGCTTTCTGGGGTTGCTCACTCTAGTTTTTATCCTCTTCTCCAACATTTTTTGACCCTATATTTTTGTCATAAACTTCCTCAGCCTCGTCCTTTCCAGACTCACCTTTAATGCTAGGGTAACCCTCCAAGTTTGAACTAAATTCCCCCATTTTCATATTCTCCTCATTCTCCACATTCATTTCATCATTTTTGTTTGAATTCTTAGACTCATTAATTTCCTCAGCATTTTTCTAAGGTGTGTCCTCCTTTAGAATTTTCTTTTTCACACTTACCCCGTCATCTCCCTTACTCTTCCTTGAATATGTTTCACTAATAGAACCTCTCTTTTTCTTAGAGGGTAGGGAAGATATGATGGCCTTACTTTTATAGTAATTCTCGATTAAAAGGATTGGCCCTTCATGTAAAACTAGATGAGAATATTTTTTCCTATGGGCTTGAAGGCTTTGAAGCAAGGAGAACCTCAAATAAAATGGAAAAGAAATCCTATCCTTATACTAAAAATGATTCAGAAACATAAAATGAAATTTTTGAACTCTTTTTGCCCTACCATCTAAAATGAAGTACTCATGAATGTAAGAGAGGACATCTCACCAAATAATTTTTATTTGACTTAGCTCATAAAAGTCACCATTTTTCTTCAAATTCTTTTCCTCCTCTTCTATCTTTAGAAATTTCTTGAATGCAGCATTAGAGATACTAGTTTCCTTGCTAAACTTTATGCCCTCCTTAGGAAGCCTCGTGACTTCGACAATGAAATCTTCAGTCAAGTGAGCTGTAATACCATGCATGGTAACCCTATCTTCGAACCAATTTTTAAAGAAGGCCTCTATGATATGTGGTTTGTAGCCATGAAGGCACTACAGGTAAGTAGTAGCATTACCCTTCTCTAGAATCTACCAAACAGAGGCTTTGGCCTTCCATTCTTTATAGTTCTTGGGTTCTTTTTATTTTTATTTTTCAATTTTTAAATTTTTTTTTTGTTGTTTCTTCAGGAAATTTTATGAGTTTTTTCAATTTTGTTAGGATTGTGTTTGATTTTTTTCAAGATCATATGTGATTTTTTTGAATTTTTTAAGGATCATATTTGATTTTTTTGGGATTTTTTTAGGAACATATTTATTTTTTTTGGATTTTTTAAGGATCATATTTGATTTGTTTTTCAAGTCTTTAAGGTATGTACATGATGTTGGCTCCAATCTAATTAGAACAATGAGTCCAGTGGACTAACCATGGTCATGAAGTTTTCCCCAATTCAAATTCAAAGTCATGGGATGCACATGTAAATGCCCCCAGACAAGACACAAGCTATATACACAGGCCAAGGACAAGGTATGTACAAACTAGTGAATGATGATGAAACATAAGATATCAACCAACTCATAGGCCATGATTAGAGACTAAGAACATCTCATAGTTAAAGAGAACAAATCTCCACAATCCATTGTATTGTATATATGCTTCTAGATTCGATTGTGTTAAGATTTTTACCATCTACGTTTTGAATCACACTACATCATCCATCATAAGGATGAAGAGAAAGAGAAGAAAAAAAAAGTAGTGTGATTTGAAAAATCAATGGCAAAAATCTTAACACAATCAAATCCAGAAGCATATATACACCATCTCATAGTGTTAAAGATGTGATCAAGGAAAGATGGAGAAAAACTAGATAGAATCCCAATAGATGGAGGAGCAGTGACTTGCTACATGTGGTGCTTGTTTCCTAAGTTTTCACTAGGGTACTTGCCCAAAGTTCCTGCTTGCCAAGTTTTCACTATTGGACAATTTTTTTTCTCTTTTTTCATCTTTTTCATGCCAAGATGCATGTTTTCTAGGTTTTCATCAAGGCAGACTTGTTGGAAAGAATCATGAATGTTGTTGATGAATGCTAAAAATGAATCTACTATCAATGCTACTAGCTGATAATCTTTGGACTCACAAGTGACTATAACTATGTAAGATTTGTTCCAATTTTGTAGCTAAACTCAAACCACTAAAATAACCTTGGGGTATACCATCATGTACTGCATTCAAGAAAATATCTACCTCTTGCAAATCAAGGCATCTGAGAATAGTTAGGTCAAAGGATCCTTTGTAGAGGATGTTATTGATGATGACATACTCAAAAGCTTGTTTGATAGAGGTTTAATTTTGGGTGTTGGATAAGTAAAGTAGTAGGATTTGGACATAAATAGTTAAATATAAGGAAGAATTGAGAGGATTAAGACCAAAAACTTTCCACATTAGGGTTGATCGAAAGAACTCAAGTACAAAAAGAAAAAGACTTTATGACATGTTGAAGACTAGAACACTTATATTCATGGCATCAACTTGTTCATTTTGTATCCTTGGGAGTTGCTTAGCATTTTCTTTTTCATGGTTTAATGACACCTTTTAGTTTTCACCAAGAGACCTATTCTTGTCATTTGTTCCATTTTTTCCTTTTCTTTTTTAGTTTTGCAACTAGAAGATGGAATTGACTCCCCAAGATATTCTAATGAGTTCAATTCTGTTGAAATTTCTTCTTTATTGTCACCAACTATAATGCCTTCATAGAGTTAAAAGGTGTGTAGAAGAGCATCATCATCATTGAATTGATCAAAGATCAGTGGTCCACACTAGTCCCAATCCAACAGTTCAGGATAACTTGAGCAGATATCATCATCAATGTTGAATGGGCTCTAGTCGAAGGTATATGTATGGGTATAAGATTCAGTAGTATCATTAGGGTCATGTTCAAAAGTTGGAGGACTTAGATACCAATGCATGTCAATCCAAGATTTAGGATGAGTTTGAGTGATAGGTGGAGTTATAGTAACAGATTTATTCTCCACAAGTAGACTATTAGGGTTAATAAAGATATGGTCAAGTTCATAAGGACTATCAAGATCATCAGTGTTAGGTTGGGTATCCTCAAATGCCTTTTCATCATTCAAAACATCCACAGTCTCACATGAGGTTACTTTAGTACTAGGAGGACCTATTCACAATGGCCTAAATCCAAGCCCTAAACTAGGAGGTGGTCCTTTTGTAATGATAGGCTCTATTATTCCTTTTTTTCTAAGATCCAAGACTAGTACATTCATCATAACCATTGTTTTGCATAATAGTAAACTGAGGTCCATACTTGTTAGGAGATATTGGAATGGTTTCTTGTTCTTCTTTTGCTTTCTCAATACAAAAAGATGTATTCTCATAGACATGTTCTTCAAGTAGGCCATCTCCACTAGTAAAATTGGTAGAAGTGGCATTTTGTGTACTAATCTCAGGCTTTTATATTTGTAGTAGTTGTGGTTTACCAGAAGATTTGGGAGAAAGTGGCAATAGTGGCAACTTCCCAATGTGAAATGCTTGAGACATAGAGTATTCTCAACAACCTTTTTCTTCAATATTTATCTTTTTCTTGGTCCTACTTAGGAGTATATTAGGGTACACATATTTAGAGGAATCTGTGGGTTGTGCTTCATTATTTACTAGGACTTGTTGTGTAGGGGTTCCTCTCATATAAGCATAAAGTTTGAAAAGGATCTAGATCACCGAGGATTGTAATTTCTATATCATTATAGGATAACTTGAGACATTGGTGATATGTGGATGGAACTACTTTCATGGCATAGATCCTAGGGTATCCCAATATCATATTACAATTCATTTCAATATCTAGGACTTGGAATAATGTATTCTTAGTAGTAGGAAAAAATCTAATAGGTAATATTATGACCCCCTTAGATAAACATTCACCATCATCATATGCCTTTGTTTTGATCCTACAGGAGGCATCAATGTCATCTTCAAAGTAGCCAATAATATCTTTGATAACTTGAATGGTACCAATATTAAGTCCTGCTCCACCATCTATCAAGACTCGTCTGACCTTAGCATTATGGACAAAGACTTCAAGTTGAAGGAGATCATTGTGGTTAAGTCTATCTCAAGGTCTAGAGGGTGTTTTTTAGTGGTGAATATTCGTAATTTTGTAAATTTTAGAAATTTTTTGCTACTAATTTGGCTAATAATTTAAGATTTAATGAAATTGAAATCACCACATTTTTATTAAATTTAGTTCTAAAATATTTTAAATCGTTGAATAATTTATTTTATTAAAAAATTAAACTCAAAGATTCACCACAATATTTGATACATGATTAGATTTGATTTACCTAAATATTATATATTATCAAAGAAATTAAAATTAATTCACCAATAATTATCATAATTATTAGTTACTTTAGGGATATATTACCAATATTTAGTTTTTACTATTGATTTAAAATATAATGTAATTATCCTCATAATTTCCATGAGATAAAACATGTTCAATTTTGATTTGTAATATTCCATGATGATTAGCAAACTTCCTATTATTATTGAGATTCACCAATATTTTCTACTCAAAAATTATGATTCCAAAATAATCGCCAATGCAAATAATATTTAAAATAAAAAAATTGAGAGACGATAAAAATAATTTTGTTTTTCAAAATAATGGAAGATTCGCCAATAATTTATATTTTTTTCTAGAGAAGGGTTTCTTAAAGTTTACCTTCCAACACTTGGGGAACATCGTGAGGTGAAAAAGTGGCATGCCATGATGTTGACAAGTGCCCTATCATAGCCTAAAATTGGGCAAAATAAATGCTATTAGGAATTATATACTCTTTTAATCCTTGGTCAATGATCTTCTAGTGCTGAGGGGATGAGTGTAGCAAATAAAGAATAGATATTGGTGCGGGGGTTATAATTAGAAGTAGCTATAGGTCTAGAGGAAGTTGTAGGTATAAGAGGAGCTAAATGTCTAGAAGGGGCTCCTAGTAAGGTAAGTTTTGTATGATGAGTAGTAACAACACAATGAGGATCTTGGTTCTTGATGGTAAATGTGGATACATGTGCATCAATCTCCTCAAAGCAATTGATAGTATAGTCATATTCAGTGTGGGTGTAGTTAACATTGGATTTTGCATTTGAATTTGAACTAGAGGCTTTCCCTTTATCATGGTCCACCAAAGGATTTTAGAAAATGGTGTGATTACTATTGGAGGATAATGACGATGAATCTACCTCAACCAAACCTTGGTCTATCAAGTCTTGAACTGCATGTTTAAGTTGAAAACAAGAAGTTGTCTTATATCCTTTTGTTTGATGGTAATCATAGAATTTATCATCATTTTACCAAGAAGGTTTTACCTTTAATTCATCTCTAACTGTTGGTAATTGTAGAAAGTTATTTTGGATCAATTTTTGTAGGACACCATCAAGTGGTAACCCCAATGGTGTAAATTTTTGGTCCTTATTTCTGGGGTATTGTTTGAATAGATTCTGAGTTGAGGTATCCAAGGTTTGTGTGTTTATTGTACTAGGACCCTTGATAGTGAACTTGGGTTGAGTAGTGCTAATCATTCGAGCATCAATAATACCATCATTTGTGACATTCTTGTTCTTAGAAAAGAACTTTGATTTATCATTATATGTGCTTGTGTTGTTGTTATCCTTATTGATCTTTAGGATCCCTTTGTGAATAAGGGAATCTTCAATGCTAGCTCCTTTTTAACTAACTTGAAAATGGTGCTAGGACTCTTGATCTTAAGTTCATACATCACTTTAGGAAATGGGTTCTTAATGCATAAGTTCACTTGTTGTTCTTCTAGGATATCCATTGGAACTTGACTAGTAATATTTCTCCAACATAGTAAGAATATCATAAATGGTTCTCTAGTATTTTTCTTTGTTGCACATAGATCAGATAATGTCACTTTATTTTTTATGTTAAACAAAAATTGGGATATAAATTTCTGCCAATTCATTCCAAGATTTGATGTTTCTAGATAGTTTAGAGTACCATTTGAGTGCTTGTCCACCAAGGATTCAAAGGAAATAATCTCATATGATATATTTATTCTTGACCTATTTCAGTACAAGAGGTAGAAAAATCTCTAATGTGGTCAAGTGGATTTCCTTTTTCTTGGTATTTATCAAATCTTGTTGTCTTAAAGTATTTTGGAAATGGAGGCATGTATAGACTTTTATCAAAGGGATTAGGACATAAATCTCGTTTAGTGTATAAAACTTTCTTACATTGAAATTCCAATGCCTCAACTTTCTTAGTCAATTATTTCAATTTTTGGACCATCTCATCATTAGGCATGACATAAAAAGTTGGCATTTTCCCTCTTTTTCTTTTGGGTCGACCTTTAACTTCAATGAGATTCATGTCAACTATGTCCTGATGTATTTGAATCTGAAGCAGATGGGGATGCATCACTAGGTGGTAGTGGTATGTTAGCACCATGGATACAAAATTATTGTTGTGGTTGTGGCATTTATTGTATGTGTTGTTGGGGTATCTCCACTTGTTTTTGGGTCTTTGAAAATGTATGATATTGTTGTTGTAGAGTTATTTGTTGAAACTATTGTGACACATACTATTGTTGGTATTCTTGTTTTTTTTCTAATTGTTGTTTTTGTGACATGTATCTTTGTAACTATTTATTTTGTGTTTGCACTTGTTGGCCATAGTTTTTTTTTTCACATTTTTTCTTGGTACATGGCATGTATGTCATGTAGGTTTTGATTGTGTTGTGTAATAGGAGGATTGTATGCTTGACTCATGTATTGTTGTTGTTTTTGTTCTTGTTTCTTTGGTTGATGACTATGTCTTGAAGGTATAAATAGCATCATAAGATCTTGAACCTTATATTTTTGAGGCTATGAGGTGTTGCCTTAAGATATCATATTCATTTGGTTTTGTTGCAATTATTGTTTCTATTTAGGTTTTATGCTCTTTGATGAAATTGGTGTAATGTCAATGAGACTTCTATTTTATTTCAATAGGCACACTTGCAACAATGGTTGTGGTTACACGAGATGCATCCATAGTCGACCCCATATTAGTTGAACATTTCATAGTTGGTAATGATAAAAGAAAAGAGGGACTTTGTTGAATTTCTTCTGAATAAGGTATATTAGGAATTCTCATTGTATAAGTATCCTTAGGTATCTCTTGTTGATGGATCATTTGATTAAGATCAACTTGTAATGTTCTACTAGGCTACCTTTGTGGAACTTTGTTGAGATTATTTTCTTCTTGAAGTGTGGGAGGTGCATCAAAAAGGGGATTTTTATTGATATGTCCAAAGGTAGTTCTTGTTGGAACCTCAATAGTTAATTCTTTTTGAGGTCTTTTAGATGTTACCTTTGTAGTTGATGGGTCGCAAAGTTATTTCCCTTTGTCTAAGTCTAAGTTGATCATAGGTTGAAGTTATTCCAAGATTAGATTGTCTTGATTCTTAGACTTATGCTCATCCAATGTAGGATTAAATTTTAATACTTCTTTAGTCATAATATGTTTGATGTTCTTTCGAAAAGATTTGTCTTGAAATGCTTTGTCCATTTGTTCAATAAGGATTCCAAACTCATCATTAGAAGAGTCATCATATGTGTTTGTCATGGTTTGTAAAATGTTTGAAGGTTCCATTTGTAGGTTTGAAGAATGAAAGATACTTGTGTTAGGTTTGTCAAGCTCAAAGGAACCACTTTGTTTGTCTTGGGGTGTTGCAGGTAAACTTCCATATCCTGATTACAAAGGTAAAAATATAGGTGCAAAGTTTGGTGGGACCAATTGGACTAGTCCATATGAAGGTGAAGTGTTAGGTGGAAAACCCAAGTTACACATGTCATTTGCAAAGGGTGAAGTGTCTACTGAATCTCTTGCAAAGGTAGGTTGTTGAAATTTTTGGGTGTTATCCATTGGAGGATACATGCTTATAGGATTGACTTGTTGATGCTAATATGTTTTCTTTTGTCTTGTCTTAGGAGCTTATTATGTTTCTACTTGAGATGTGGACATAGGTTGATATTTACTTTGTGGTTCTTTGGATAATTGAGCCCTTGTGAAAATTGGCATGATATTCTAGTATGCACCTAAGTGAGAGGAATGTATGCCAACTAAGTTATTCAAGATTTTTTTTTTTTTTTTTTGGGATATAAGGTATGAAAATGCAACTAAGGTATGATTGTGCAAAGATTGAAAATGCAAATGTTGTTTGAGTTTTGACTAAGGGATGTAAATGCAAAGTAAGACATGGTAAGGTCTAAATGTTGTCAAATGTTTGTTACATTTTGGACTAAGGTATGAAATGTAATTATTTTGGATTTTTGGAATTTTGAAAAATGCAAACTAAGGATATGTATGATTTTTTTTTGGATTTGGACTTAGATTTATGAAAAATGCAACTAAGGAATTATGAAAAATATTTGGATTTGGACTTGGATTTATGAAAAATGCAACTAACAGAATATGCAAAATGTATTTATTTTGGATTTTAGATTTTTGGGAAAAAGAAACTAAGGTTTAAGTATGCAAGTATGCAAAAGGTTGATGTTGTTGGGATATGATGAGTTGTGCAAGCATTAACCAATGAAAAGTGATGGTTTTTGAAAGGATTGGAGTTGACAAATTTGATATTTAAATTGTTTAGATATGGTTGGTTTTGGAAAATGAACTTTTATTTTTTTGGATTTTTGAAGGATAATTAAAATGATATGAAAAATAAGTGGTTATGAACCAATGTTTATGCAACTAACGGCTGAGATGATTATGAAGTTTATATGAAAACTAAAATGAGGGATCAAAATGAGGTTTATGCAACCATGGTTATGCAAAATCAGGATAAGAAAGCTAAGGATATGCAAACTAAAGTTTGGAAAAATGAGGTTTATGAAAAGTGAAAACTAAGGTTATGAAAAATGCAACCAAGGATATGCAAAGGTTTTGAATTTTGATTTAAAATGTTTGGAAAATATTAATCAAAGAGTGTAACCTTATAAGGATGAGTGATGGATCTTGACTAAGAAAGAAATATCAAAAGGACAAAATGAAAAAAAGGACCAAGTCAAACTCATAAAGACAGATAAAATTTGACTCAAAAGAATAATGATAAAATATAAATGACAAAGACCAAGGTCAAGATCCTTTACTCATCCATACAAGGAAATTCTCTAAGACCCATATTTTGTTCATATTTTTCTACCAAATTCAAAGGTCCTATGTTTAAAATGAGGACTAAAGTAAAGATTATGAGAGATATGCAAGGACTTAGGCGAAAACAAAAAAAGGAGGATATGCTATGGTCAAATTGAGGACCAAGGAATGAAAAAAAATGCAAAGGCCTAATGAAAATTGTAACGAACCAAAGTGCTAAATGCAAGTTATGTGAGGATCAAAATGAGGACTAAGGACTAAGGGATGCAAAATGAAAGTGAATAATAGGCCATGCAATATATCCTAAATGCAATAAAATGATGAATATGCAAGATGAAAATGAGTTCTAAGGGTCATGCCAATGAACACTAAGGCTACAAGTTTCCATGTTTGTGATTGTTTCAAACATTGACAAGTGTATGTCTGCAAGAATGTTTCAAGGGCCTCAATGTGTTTTTTGTGAGAGTGTAAAAGTTTTTTGCAATTATCTTGATTAATGACAACACTCATGTAAGACATAATAGACAGAATGGTTGTTGTTAAAAATGAACAAACACACTACAACCTAGGATGAAAGGACAGTATCCACTAAATTCTTACTAGAACCAAAGTTCAACCACACTTATCTAGAGTGGAAAACATAGAATCTTGGTAGCACAGGCTCCCTCTTACAGTGCACTCACTTCTTGGCCACACCAAAATCCACTTCCCAAGGGACTATTGTCTCTACTAAGGATCGTGAAAGTGTGAGATGTATTCACAAGCATGGGTGACCCCTTCAGCCAGTGGATAGAAGGTTTTTGGCCACTAAAACACATTTTTTAGTACAAGAAACTCTATTCAATAGGTGGATGATAAAACCTACAAGAGGTCTTCCAACCTTGAGAACCAAGGTTGATGCACCTCTAAGGATATTAGAGAAGAGCTATCACCCAACCACACCATCGATTTGGCATTACTCACAATTGAGCCTTTATATAGTAGTTAGAGTGGAGACCTGGCTTTGACCTATCATTGCTTTGAAGTCGTTCCCTGGCATATCCAATATCACATATCTTAGTCCAAGGTAGGCTTCTCTAAAAGAATTATACAGATTTCTCTTATACCCAACATCCATGAAGGTGAGGGGAGAGAATACGTCTATATAACCCTTTGGGATTTTTAACATTGCTAAAATACCAAATAGAATAGAAAAGTTTATTCTAGAGCACTAAAACCAGACATTTGCTAATCTACTAAAACTCACACACAATGTTTTGACAAATACACAAAGTCTTTGTCATACATCTTGCATCAAACGCATTGGTGGTAGTTTTTAGTATTTATCTTCATCAATTGAAAATGGACATCTTGTCCTTCCTGCATAAAAAAATAAAAAATCTCTAAAAGATTAAAAATTAGTTTCTAAAAGAAAACTCAAATCTATTTTAACAAAAAAAATAAAATCTTAAAGTTAAGTTAGACTAAAAGAAAAATAAAATTGAAACTAAACTAAAAATTAGATTTAAATTAAAAGCTAAATTAATATCTAATATAAGTTAGAAAACTAAAATTTATTTTAAGCTAAAAACTATATATTAATATATTCTTAATAACTAAATTAGAATCAACAAAGTTAAACTTACCTATTTAAATCTAATCTAAAATTAAATTTAAAAACTAAATCTAAATCTATTCTAAAAATTTAAAACGAAAACAAAAAATAGAAAAATAAGAAACAAAACTAAGTTACACACTTTAATAAAAAATCTGAAAACTAAGTTTAAGAAGAATAAATCAAGTTTCACGTGGCATTTCTAAACTTAAGGTAAATTAAGTTAAGAGATCTAATCTTAAAAACAAAACTGCAATGGAGGATGTTAAGTGATACAAAATACAACTCACTCTTTTCAATTAATGGATTGCAGATCTGATTTGTAAAAATAGTGCAGCACTAACATGGGATAAAGAGCAACAAAATGCCAACACATGCAAAGTGATAGATTTTTTATTCTTGATCAAATACATTTCTGAATTTTGACAAATAAATTTCAGCTTTTAGACATGCAATTTCAGATTTTCGAGACAAAATTATTTTAAACTTTAGATTTAATTAAAATCAGCAAATTCATTTTGTAATTTCAGATTAATTGTGACACAAACCAATCCATGATAAAGATTCATTTGGCATCTCATTTATCAAATATAAATGACACAAATAGAGTCAAGACATTTGAACTATCTTATGAAATAAGACAAAGCATAAGAGTTCTTTCATCCTCCTAATTAGATCTATGTGTCTTTGTTGTTCATTTTAGATTTTCAAAAGTAAGAAAATATGTAACAACAAAGTTAGACTCCAGTAATGCTCCAAGCGTCTTCCTTGCACCTACACATATAAGAAGATAAAAGAATATTAATATTGCATGTTCACATCGGGTTCACCATATGTAAGACTAGAAAAGTGGTAAATTTGCATAATGAAAGAAACCACAAACTTTCAAATAAATGCAAACCAATATAATCTACCATTGAAGCCATTGAAATGAAGGTGCATAAATAAACATGAAAAATACGAAAAATAACCCCTTCACATGATGCTCCAATGTTATCCTTTTTTCTCCATAAAATTGATGTTGATGCAGCTCTAATTGCCAAGATGCACCTATAATTGAAAGAAAGATGATGATATAATAGAAAGATGATATGATAGCAAGAATACTTGGATTGTGTTTAGTTTAAAAAGTGCATAATGGCTCAATTTATAGGATTTTGAAGCCAAACGTAAGAAGTTAAAAAAAAAATGCAAAAGTGAAAGATGTCATAATTATGTTTGAAACTTAGAAATTGCTGTGAAATTTATTTTTTTTGAAAAATTATGACACAATATAACAAATTATGACAATGTGTAAGAATTGTGCATATAAATTTGTAAGAAAAAATGGAAGAAGAAAGTGTAAGAAAAATGCATAGAAAGATTTAAGATGTGTAAGCTAAAAATAAGGAATGTGTAAGAGTGAGAAATTTTGAATTTTAAAAACTCATAATTCCCTCTAAAATAGAAATTAGAAATAATAAATTAGGATTATGAAATCAGAAAAATGAAAATTGAAATTGAGAAAATAGAATTAGAATTTAGAAAATTAGAAATTAGAATTTAGGAAGATGGGAAATTAGAATTAGAATTTAGGAAATTAGGAATTCCCATAATTTATAAAAATGGAATCAATTAAGGGTTAGTAAAAAAGAATAATTAATAAGAGGGGATAACATTAAATGATTAAGACATAGGAATAGGCTATGGGTTATCGAATCCTATAGGAGAAATTAGCAAATTGATTGGCCAAGATGATGAAATAAATTTAAGATAACCCTATTGAAGGATTGTGATGAAAATCCAAATCAAATGTGATGATATTAGATTGATTAAAGTAATGATCGAATGAAATAAATTACACTAGATGAATGACACAAAATGATGACTTGTCAAGGACACATGACAAGGGTTGATGACATATGACATTTAATGATCATTGTAAATGCCATAAGAGTGATTGAAATTGATTGAAAGGATTGATCACAATAACATTAACAGACATAGTCAATACTATTAAGTTGATTAAATAAAGATATGATTAGACATTGAAGGACTCAACAATGTTGAGGATCAAATTGATGAAAAATGATGATATGCGAAGGACACATGACATGAATTAATGAATGTTGATAAGGTGCTGAAGGATGTAACAATGGCTAAAGGATTAAATTAATAAAATGATGACATTGAGATGGGTTTGAATTTCTTCTAGGATGATCTTCATTTTCATTGAATGATGATCAAGTTGGCCAAAAGATCAAAGTTAGTGAAATGAGAAAATGAGACAAGTTAGGATGCGAAGGTGATGAAAGAGTAGGCATGAACCATTTTTGAGCATTTACACCCATATCCTTTCATTATATTTGACTCAAATTTTGAAGTATGTTGCTTTTCTAGATGTTTTGAGAAATATAATTGATAGTTACTAGGTATTTGTAAATGAATTAGTTTATTGGGAATCCTTAGTGGGTAATTAAAATAAATCATTGCTTTCTCAAAATGGTAATCCAAGTTCAAATAAATCTTTTCTTTTGAGAAATAGCAAAATAATATTAGTATGGCTATCAAATTTTAGTTTTATTGTACATTTTATTTTGGGCTTACACTACTTCATATTGATTCTACGTAAAGGAATATGAATGAAGACCTTGTGTTGGATCAAACCACAACTAGAGCCATTTTTCTCTATTGCCTACTCCCTTAGAGTAAATATTGATCTACAATTATGATACAATTTATAGTTAAAATTTTTGGTAATGGACTACAACCATATTCCTTTTTGAGAGCATTTTTCAAGTTTTTCTAATTGACCTCTTCAACATACCCCATTGTGCCCTAAGTTATGATTGCTAGTAAAATATAATGAAAAAAATCATAATTATATCCTCTTGCTTCATCCACAATAAGGGAAGACATATGTTATTTAGTCTTAGAGAGACTGTAGGAAAAGTAATTGTATATTTGGAAAAACTCCATTCCAAGAAACCAATGGGTTGGATGAAGACATAAGAACAACATATAGAAGATATCCATCAATGAATCTACCATCCTAGTCATCAAAAGAAATTTGAATCAGGGATTAGTATTTAATCAAATTAAAAGACTGGATGAAAGCTCAACATATGATTACTTGGAATGTATAAATAAAAGGGAAAGGAACGTGTCCCTTTGATCAAGGATATGGTTGTTGGGGTTTAAGCTATATATTGAGAACTAATGTTATTCTCAAGAGAGTGTAGAATTGTCAAAATTTCAAATGGTCAGTTTCTCCTGGAGCCAAATGCCCACCTACCCTAGAGCATAGAGCAGAGAAGGAAGAAGATTAGTAGATCAGAGTAGAGGTGAAAAAGAATATTCAAAATAGAGTTCAGAGGATAGAAGGAAGGTTCAATTTCAGTATTTGCAACAACACATGTTGAATCTCTCTATCATTCTATGAAAATTCATATTTTTCCCCCCTATGAAGTAGTGATTGCTCTAGGCATTATTATATACAACCTTTGTGCTACAAGTTTAAGATTAGTTTTATTAGTTGAAGTATTTTGTAGTTTCTGGTTGAAGCCAAATGCTCCTAGATTCTATAATAGTTTAACCTAGTTGAATAGAAAGCAAGAAAGTAGGCATACTAATCGACCTAGTCATGTTTGTTCATTGTTTTCTACTTTCTATTCATTATTGTATGGTGCTTAGTATTTAAGAAGTTCATACTTGCAAGTTGTGTTGTTACCCTCTCTGTGGTTTAATGTTGGAAAAGCTCAGATTGTAAGTCTATAGATAACTCACATGATTCACTCCTTAACTAAGCTCTTCCTCTATCAAATCAGTTTGTAAAAGGTTTTTTGTTTCTACTAAGTTCATCGACCAACTATCTATCACTCTTACCAAGTTCACTTGGTTCCTTTATTGACCGAGTTCATCTGACCTTTGTGTTGGTTATGTGTTGAGCTTGCCAAGTTGCATGTTCCTTTGGTGACTAATCTCACTCAGCATCCTCTTATGTCAACCTCCCTTTACTACCAAGTTCACTCAACTCTTTAGTGTGTCGAGTTCACTCAGCACCATCTGCTTGTCACTTGACACCTTCTTGCACCGAGAAAAGCTGTCACTTGACACCTTCTTGTGCTGAGAATTTTTTAGGTTTGTGAAGCTATTTTTTCACATGGTATCAAAGATTTGAAGCCCTGCATCCACATTGAGTTAGGGCATTTGTTTTATGGGTATATTTTACATGCCAAGAGATGCAGGAAAGATCTAGCAATAGCCACCATCCTTGAATGGACAAAATTGTGATACATGGGCAAAAAAGATGAGAACTATCATGGTTGCTAATGATTTATGGGATTTTGTGATCAATGGATTAAATGATGTTACCATCTCTGCACTATATGCTTCCCTCACAAACCCACAAAAGACTTAGTTGAAGGAGTCAAGAAGAAAGGATGAGAAAGCATTAAGTCTAATTGAGGCAACAATGATAGAGATTGTCTTTCCCAAGATTGCAACAAAAAATTACTCAAAGGAAGCACAAGATATCCTTGAGACAAACTTCAAGCTAACTAATAAGGTCATATTAGTGAAGCAATAGATGATTAGAAGGGAGTCTAAGAACCTTCATATGAAGGAAAATGAACCTATTGTAGAGTTCAACTCACAAGTCTCCACTTTGATAAACCAATTCAAATCAAATGGAGAAGAATATGAAGAGAACATAATTGTAGAGAAGATATTGAGGAGTTTACCTTAGAGATATGACAATCTCATGGTGACCATTGAGGAAGAAAAGGACCTCACCACATTGACCATGGATGCATTTATAGGAACTCTTCAAACCCATGTGCACTAGATCAATAGATTAACAACAACTTCCCAAGAGTAGTCTTTCAAGGCTCAAGAGAATTCACAAGGAAGGGGAGAGAAAGAAATGACTCCAATAGGGGGTCAAGAAGTAGAGGTTGTGGAAGGAATGGTCAAAGGAATGTTGGTGCAGAAAGCTCAAGATGAGCTAGCAACCAAGAGGGAGCGAACAACTCTCAAAACAACTCTAGAGGAGGTAAGAAGAATTACAACTCTAAAAGAGAAATGTAGAATTCTATTATTGTCATAAGTATGGGCATTATGCTAGTGAATTCTAGAATAAGCAGGGTGATTAGTCAAGACAAAATGCAAATTTGGCTGATGTGAACATGAGAAATGAAAATGATCCCACAGTCTTCATCATGTGTAACATTGGTGAAGAAGGCAACCCTGAGGTATGGTACCTTGATAACAGTTGCAACAACCACATGAGTGGTAATGAAATTTTATTCTCTTTCATTGATACGGCTTTCAAGACTAAAATTAAGATGGGAAATAATGGAACCATTCCCATAGTAAGAAAAGGATGTATAATGGTCTGCACCAAGCAAGGTGAGAAGGAGATAAAAAATGTATATTTTTCCCCTAGTATGAAGCACAATTTGATGAGTGTTGGAAAACTAATTTAAAATGGTTACAAGTTGTTGATGGAAAATGAAAAGTGTCTCATTCATGAGAAGGATAGGAGTAATAGATTACTTGCAGTAGTCCAAATGACAAAGAACTAGATGTTCCCTTTTAGGATAGAGACATGCTTCTCTTCTCAAGTCGGTGATGCACCTCCCAAGCATGCATGTACATCAATAATTAGCAATTAGCTCTTAGGAGCATGATTAAAGACCCCTCCAAGGTTTTGCATCTTAGGTATGGACATCTTGTCTTTGCTAATTCAAATTTTTCATCCAAGAAAAGAATGGTAGATGGTTTTCCAAGCACTGTAGATTCATGTGACAAGTGCGAGGCTTGTATTTTAGGTAAGAAACATAGGCTTACCTTTAATTATGGTAACTCTAGAAGGGAAATGGAACCATTAGAGTTGGTGCATTTTGATTTAGTAGGCCCTATGAAAGATACTTCTATTGGGGGGAGTACTTATTTTATGACATTCATAGATGATTTTAGTCCTAGGACATGGGTGTATTTTTTGGAAATAAAATTTGAAGCATTTAATAATTTTTTTGAATTCAAAACCCTAGCTGAAAAAGAATGTGGACACTATGTCAAGGTCCTTAGGTCAAATAGAGGAGGGGATTATACCTCCAATTTGTTTGTAATTTTTTGCAGGAAGAATGGCATTAAAAAGGAACTTATAGCCAGTTGTACTTTGTAGCAAAATGGAGTGGTTGAGAGGAAGAATAGGACCATTGTTGAAATGGTAAGGAGCATGATGAAAGCTAAGGGGCTCCCAACTAAATATTGGGGAGAGGCTGTAGTAATAACAATATACTTGATAAATAGGTGTCCTACAAAGTTAGTTCGAGATAAGATTCCTCTTGAGGCATGGTCAAGGAATAGATGTACAATTGAACACTTGAGAGTGTTCAAATGTGTAGCATATTCACATGTGCCAAAGGAACAAAGGAAAAAGAAAAATGAAAAAGGTGTGAAGTGTATCTTCATAGGGTACAACTTGGAATCAAAGGCTTACATGTTGTCCAATCATCAAGAAGGTTATCATTTCAAGACATGTGGAGTTTCTTGAAAATTAGTCATGGGATGGCTCTATAGATGAATCTTCAAGCACTTCAAGTAAAACACTGACCATTGAAGAAGAAGAAGAAGATATTGGTGATCAGAAAGCTGATGGAGCAATAAACATGGATAATTTTAGACAAAGGAAAAAGGGAAAGCATCCTTTAACATGCTGAGTGACAACTCCAAGTAGTTCAAGACAACCCCAAGCTAGTATGCAAAATAATAGCAGCAACAATACTAAGAATTTAGATCCCACTCTCACCTCCCTATTGCAAAGAAAGGCTAAGAGACTAAGGGAGATATACCAAGAAGAAAGGTAAGATGAAGAGTTTGATGAGAGTGTAAATTTTGCATTATTTTCTTATAGTGATCCTATTTAATTTGAAGAAGCTATGAAGGAAGAAAAATGGTGTAATGTCATGGATGATGAAATAGATGCTATTGAAAGAAATGAGACATTGGCATTAACTACTTTTCCTCCCAAGAAATAAGTAATTGGAGTGACATGGGTCTATAAGACCAAGTGCAATGCTGAAGGAAAAATAGATAGGAATAAGGCATGTTTAGTGATCAAGGGGTATAAGCATTAGTATGGCAAAGATTATGATGTGAAGGCATATGCCTCAGTTGCAAGAATGGAAACTATGTGTGCTATCATGAAAATTGCAACCCAACACAAATGGATGGTATATAAAATGGATGTGAAGTATTCCTTCTTAAATGGTGTATTGAAAGAAGAGGTATATGTGGAGCAACCACCTAGTTATGAAGTCTTGGGTGAACAACACAAAGTGTATAGGTTGAAGAGAGTTCTATGTGGGCTCAAGAAAGCTCCACGGGCATGGTACAATAGGATTGACTCATACTTGATGAGCAATAGCTTTAGCAAAAGTGATGGTGAGCCCACACTCTACATGAAGGAAGAAAATGGTAAGGTGTTGATTGTTGTCTTATATGTAGATGATTTAATCTTCACTGGAAATGATAATTTCCTAATTGGTGAGTTCAAAGAGGCCATGAAGAATGAATTTGAAATAACAGACCTAGGTCTCTTGAAGTATTTTCTAGGCATATAAGTAAAACAAATTCATGATGGCATCTTCATCTCTCAAGAAAATTATGCAAATTAGATCTTGGAGAGATTCAAAATGAAAAATAGCAAGGTGGCCCCAACACCAACAACAGTAAGTTTGAAGTTAAGCATGGAAGATCACAACAAAAGTGTGAATCCAACATTATACAAGAGTGTGGTTGGAAGCTTAATGCATTTGATAGAAACTCAGCCTGACATGATGCATGTAGTAAGTTTGATTTCTAGATTTATGGAAATGATAAAGGATTTCCCATTAGCAAGTGGGAAAGAGGATCCTAAGGTATGTGAATGATACCGAGGGATTTGGAATTTTGTATACTAAAAATAATGAATTTAAGTTGGTTGGTACATTGATAGTGATTGGGCTAGAAGTTTAGATAATAGGAAGAACACTTCCAGATATATGTTCAATATGGGATTGGGTGAAATTTCATATGAATCCAAAAAGCAACCTATTGTTTCTCAATCTACAACAGTGGCTAAATAAATAGAAATTAATGCAACAACATGTCAATTTATTTGGTTAAGGAGAATCTTGACAAATTTAAATAAAAGGCAAGAGGATGGAACCAAAATCTTTTGTGACAACATCTCCTCAATTGCACTGTTTAAGAATCTATTCTTCTATGGGAGAAGAAAGCACATAGAAATCATCTATCACTTCATCAGAGAGTTGGTGGAGAATGGAGATATAAATATGGAATTTTGTAAGTCTGAGTAGTAGCTAGTAGACATTTTTATTAAGCCTTTGGGCATAGAAACTTTTGTACAACTAAAAAGGAGTCTTGGTGTAGTCAATTTGGATCAGGAGTGATTATTTTCGTGTTTTGTCTTGGGATAAAGGGGAAGTGTTAGAATTTTCAAACAGTTGGTTGCCCCTAGAGCCAAACACTCATCTACCCACTTGACAACATTCAACTCGATAGGTGAGTTTGAAATCCAAAAGAGAGGGAAAATATTTTTGAAGCTAGACAAAAGGGATGAATTTCAATCATTCAATTAAGGAGAAGAAAAAAGAGAAGAAATAGATCACAGAGCAAAGAATGAAGAAGATAAAAAAATCAGAGAAACTTAGGTAAAAGAGAACATTTAGAATAGAGTCTAGAGGACAGAAGGAAGATTTGGTTTCAATATTTGCAACAACATGTTTTGAATCTCTCTATCATTTTGTGAGTTCATTTTTTTTCATGTGAAGCAGTGATTTCTCTAGGAGTTATTATATGTAGTCTTTGTGTTATAAGTTTAAGTTTAGTTTTATCAGTTGAAGTAATTTGTAGTTTCTAGTTGAAGATGAATGGTCCCATATTTTTTAATAGTTTAACCTAGTTGAATAGAAAGTAATAAAGTATGCATACTAATCAATCTAGTTGTGTTGGTTCATTGTTGTCTCCTTTATATTCATTATTGCATGGTTCTTAGTATTTGAGAAGTTCATACTTGCAAGTTTTGTTGTTACCCTCTATGTTTTAATGGTAGAAAAGATTAGACTGTAAGTCTATAGATAACTCACTTGATTCACTCCTTAATTGAGCTCTTCTTTTGTCAACTTGGTTTCTAAAATACTTTTTGATTCTATCAAGTCCACCAAGTAGCTATTTGTCACTCTTACCAAGTTCACTTAGTGCTTTCATCGACCAAGTTCACCCAACCTTTGTGTTGATTATGTGTTGATCCTACCAAGTTGCATGTTCCTTTGGTGATTAAGCTCACTTGGCATCCTCTTGTACTAACCTCCCTTTACTACCGAGTTCACTCAAGTCCTTAGTGTGCAAAGTTCACTCGGCATCATTTTCTTGTCACTCAACACCTTCTTGTGTCGAGAAAAATTGTCACTTGGCACCTTCTTGTGCTGAGAAATTTTTTATGTTTGTGAAGCTAATTTTTCACAAGAACATCATCATCAAACAATATTGGAGACAATGGGAGAAAATCCATGAAAAAAATTTAAAAAAGAGTCTAGTCAACCATTAAGAGGAAGAATTATGGGGGAAATTGGAAGACTAGGAAGTTAGCATGAGTAGAATCTTTGATGATAAAAACAAGTAGATCTCTTGAGGACACTGGAATATTATCCAGTCAATGAAAGAAATTACAATCAACCTTAACTTCCAAATGATAGGAATGTGGACTCATATCTCAATCAAATTATATTCAACACATTAACATGAATAAAAATGTGAATTTTTAATTATTTGGGGTAGTATATATTATCATAGACAAGTCATTCTAGAAGTAATAAGGTAGAAAGAACAACCAACAAATAAAGAACATTGAATGGAGTTCATGGAGATGAAAATAAATAAGCTTGCATAAAATTAGGGTATGATTATATTTGAAAATACATTCATTAACGCCTAATCATTCAAACTCTATCCATATTCAAGTACTTTAGAGGAGGTTAACATAATTTAAATAAGAGAAGTATAGAAAACATATGCCAAAACTAATACATTATAAGGGCTGGATTGGTTTGAAGTACTTTATAGACTAATGTGATTATTTTAGTCAAGTGAAATTAATCCACCATTAGAAAGATACCAGCTTGTATCTACATATATGGAAACATCCCAAGAATATCACATACACATAAAGAATAATTATCACACAGTGATACCCAATTATAAATCAACCCTCATATCAATTCATCAATTAAATCAAAACTTCCTATTAGTATTCGATTTGAATAGGGAAACCATATGTTTAACCAAACACATATTTATCTGCAACATTCACATACAATATTGAGAGAGGGATAGAGATAGACCCTATTAAGGACATTACATTTACATAAAGTTAGGGATCATATTAGATACAACAATTTATATTAGTATAGTTCTTTGTCCTACCTAAGTATTTAGAGGAAATCCCCAATTGAAATATTCAGAAAAAAGCACTTGTTATTTCTATTTCTCACATATACTCTAAGAACTTAAGGGAGGTACTTCTTTCCTATCATTAAAATTTATACTCAAAGATAATAGTTTACAAAGAAAATTTGTTGAACATACCACATACACACATAAATTTATCAATTAATTAAATCATCCATTATTGAAATAAAATTAGATTTTATAAGGCAATCATTATAAATTCTCAAGCCCTCATATCAAGGGACATTATAACTAACATTTTGACTTGTGATGAAAATGGTAACATCCAAATGTTTACCAAATGGTGTTGTATTTCTAATCAAGGATAGTGGGAGTTAAGGATGGATCAAGTTCAAAATCCAAAGATAAGGATGAAATGAATTCAAGGAAATAAAGACAAGCATGACTTGCAAGAGATGACTCCAAGGACAACTTTTACATCCAAGTGGAAGGAAACACACAATAAAGACCTTGGTCCTTTTAATATATATTTAGTGAGATATTAAGTATTTCAAAGAAATATGTACAAAGAGGATGTTGAAAGCATGTGATAAACAAACAACCCTCTTCCCACAGGCAATGTAATGGACTTAGCTGATATTTAAATGTGCCAAGAATTATGATTGATTATCAAGCCAAATACCCACTCCAAATGGGATACAATAAATGATATGATGGATGCATTCAACATTCCCTATTTCAAGGTTGACATTTGCAAGAAAAGAGAGTAGGCCTTGAATGACTTTGATAGATGGTCAAAGAGCTACATGATTCTTGTCAACAATGAATTTGCAAGACCAATATATATGTTACTACAATTATCATTCTTTACATTTCCAAATGCCATTGTCGTCACACCATTTCTAATTTAAACATACGAAACAATAATTTGAACAAATTTTTTAACCCATATATGCCATGTGAAGATCTTTTCCAACTACAAAAACTATTGACAACTTTGGACAAAGTTCAAGCTAGAATGAGACACCTAGGGACAATATAGGATCTGGAATAACAACAAGCAAAACCTAAATAATTTCCACAAACTAGTAAACCCCTACACATTGGTAAACTCTATTGTGCCAAATTGATTCCTCTTAAATAGCTATGCAAATCCAAGGCAATGGTTTTGTCAAGAGCCTGTCTAGCAACAAAAATTGATGCAAACACTACAATGAAGGAACGACACACCAATTTGTAGAAGATGCTCCAAAATATGTTTGTCTCAAAGGAATGCACCGACATATTTTGGTGGTGTCGAGTGTGTATTAAAATAAAATGATTTAGGTATTTTTCTTTTTCACCTTATATTTTCAATATC
The DNA here is from genome assembly GCA_028749045.1 of Cupressus sempervirens. Lineage (NCBI taxonomy): Eukaryota > Viridiplantae > Streptophyta > Pinopsida > Cupressales > Cupressaceae > Cupressus > Cupressus sempervirens. The sequence continues at coordinate 636,016,328 of CM053789.1, read as the reverse complement.
ATCTAAATATTAATTGCACCATCTAAATTTGGACAACATTGGGGACACTTAAAAAAAATGTCAAAGTTACATGGATATGCCTTTGTCATTGCAAATTGACCTCAAATGTTGTAGTGTGTGAATCTAAAAGTATGCTACTGGTTGCTGAAATATTTATGGATGATATTATTTTTGGAGGAAATGGCATGTTATATAAGACATTTTCTAATCAAATGAGTGTGGAATATGAGGTGTCAATATTTGGTGAGATCATTTTTTTTTATTGGAGTACAAGTTCATCAAACAAGAAAAGGTATGCATGTGACTCCATCTAAGTATGTGAAAGAAATCTTGAAGACATTTGGGATGGATGAGTCTAAGATAGGTCATACACCTATGGTGATTCAAGTGAAACTATCAAAAGATGACACTATTGGAGTGGTAAATGAGACACAATATAGATCTATGATTGAAAAGCTATGGTATGCTGTACATAGTAGACCGAATATTGCACATATTTTTGTTATAGTTACAAGGTTTTCATCTAATCTAATGGAGACATGCATAATAGCTATGAAAATGATATTAAAATATCTAAAAGGAACTAAAGATTATTGCCTATGGTATAAATAAGATAATGACTTTAATCTTAAAGTCTACTCAAATGTTGATTGGATTGGTAATATTGATGTTAGAAAAACCACAAGTGGTGGAGCTTTCATTTTAGGAGAAATATTGATATCATGGATAAGAAAGAAACATGGTTGTATTTCAGAATCTACTATTGAGGATGAATATGTTGCTACTATAATACATTTTTCAAATATTGTATGAATTAAGCAAGTATTGGAAGGTATGTAAGAAGAGATAACAATGCATGTTACTATTTATTGTGATAACACTAGCAATAAATATTTCAAAGAATCTTATGATGCATGCAAAAAAAAGAACTTATCAATCAATTATCATTATTTGAGGGAGTAAATACAAGAGACAAAATTTTGGCTTGAATATGTGAAGTCTAAATAGAAAATTGTAACATATTTACTAAGTCATTACCTAAGGATGCTTTTGAGTATCCAAGAGGTAAACTGGGGGTATTGTCCCTATCCAAAATTCACTAGATGAAGATGCATACTATATTAATTCATGGGTGAAAAAAAATATCTTTATGGAGTTGATGAAGAGAGTTTACACTTTAGAAATATTTTCTAAGTTATGAAGATTATTGTGATGAAATTGATGTGAATTGTACATGAAAGGTACAAGGATACCTACAAGGTTTTGTAAGTTTCATATTATAATTTATAATGACCTTTGGTATTTCTATCAAAGAAGGCTATAATGAGTAAGGGAGATGTATGTCAAAGGAGGAGAAGATTACCAAATGGTGAATTATACCCAAAGGGGGAGAGAATTGGTTTAAAAACATGGAGAACCAAATAGAGAGATGAAATAAGTGACTATCAAAGTGAAGTTAAATAGGAAAATTGAATGAGATCATCATAATCTTAAGAGGGGGAAATGTTAAATATTATTGGTGTTGAAGATATACCAAGATACAAAGAACCTAAAGATGAAGACAATGAGCTAAAAATTTGTATTGTTTTCAGTGCATACATTTTATTATTTTTTGTAATGTTTTGTAATATAAAATCATATTTAATGTGTTGCCATCAATTCTAAAGGGGGAGATTTTTAGCCCCTACTGATAATGTAATTAGTAATGCTATGAATGTATGAAAAGATCCATGTCAATTGTTATGTTGTTATTGATGAAACATATTAGTTGCCTAGACATTATTATAATTCAATTAAGCACTATATAATTTGATTGATGAAGAGGATTTGAAGAAAGGATGTTGAAGATAGAGTTGATAAGCATGGTATTCAATGGGCACTTGAATAAGTTGGAAAGTGATAATGTAATGTTGGTTTATTATTTTATAATCATGTAATATAGTAATATATTGATGTACACAAGCTAAAACAAGTGACAAGGTTAAAGAAGGATGACAAAAATCACCGAGTGACTATAATGTTCACCAAGTATTTGGAAAAGTTAAGTTGGAATTTCAATATTGTTTGAAAAAGTCTAGTATTGACCAAGTACTATATTACCTAAGTGAAATGGTATGTTCACATAGAAACAACTAGAAGAACAAGATTGCAAAGATGGAATCTAAGGCAAACTTTTGATGAAAATATAGAATGTTCAATATGTCCAAAGGCATGAGTCAAATTTTGTTACAAAATCAATGAATAAGAAAATTCAATGAATATTTGATGATGGAGATTGAAGAAAGATAAGGATGGACAAGTTTCTATTTTCTAAGAATTTAGATTCATTGCATTTGGTGTTAATCTAGGATCGACAATTATGATAAAGCGACATAATTTGGAAGAACAAAGATAACTATTTAAGGAGATGTTCAAGATAGTTATTTTTTCTAATTGAATGGTGAAAAGGGTGTTGGTTCATGTTGACTTTTATTCTTAAGGTGGTGATTGTGTGAAGTTGTTGAATGATGAAAAGATAGTTGAGCTAAGTAAACTGAGTAGGGTCGAAAGGAAGGAGAAAGAGAGAAGGAGTGGATCAGTGAGTCAAGAGAATAAAGTAAAGTGATCGAGCATAAATGAGATCTAAATAAGAAAGATAGTGATATATGTTATAGATTATTTATAATGTTATTGACTAATTATTGTAAAAGAAAATATCATAAAGCTAGTGGACCCAACATGTCAGTGAAATCCTATATGGTAACATTAATTTAGTGATGTTTGTAAGTCCTTTAGAGAATACCACTCTTTAGATATGATCAAGGAGTGATAAGGTCTATATGATATTTTGGTTAAAATCCTCTAACAAGGTTACATTAACAATGTGCATGTAACCTATAATAAGGTTGGATCTTAGTCGAGCTCACTTTAAAGGAGTAAATTTTTTAGGTTGCTGGTCCCATGTAGTTTTTTTGGCTTTATAGGGTTTCCATGTTAAAAATCTTGGAGTTGCAAGTTAATTTTCATATTATTTTTATTTTAATGCTACTTGGTAACAACTTAGTTAATGGTTGGTAACAACTAAGTCTTATTACTATCAGTCGGTTATAACATAACAATGAATGAATAGTTTGGAGTAAAATGATTGAAAGAGTTAATTAACAAGTTGAATGAGTATACTAAGTGAACGATTATGATGTTTGTCGAGTTTTTTTGGTACTAAAATTGTTTGAAGGGGTTGTAGGATAACTGGACATAATTGACTCACTCCCCAGTTATCTAACAATGTTGTTTGATTTTGATTACGCTCGATTTTATTTATGTTGGTTTCATGTGGATTTAACTATGTGATTTACTTGATAAGTAGTTTAATTATGAATTTTAGATTAATTTTACGATATATAAATTATTAAATATTATTTGATTAAAAAGAAAATATTAAAATATGATGATATTTAATTAATTAAATACATGTTTAAAATTAAAAGATTTAATTTAGAAAATTGGATAAAGAGAATTAAAACATTAACTATTTAATAATGATTTATAAAATTATTCAATTAATAATAATTGCATTTAAATAATAGGCTTTAATTATTATTAATTCAAATTATAAATTATGCTTTCAAAAGTGCTTGCACTAAGTAATAAAGTGGAGGAAAAGAAAAGGGAATTTTATTTTAATACAAGATTGCCTTAAGTATGCATTAAATGATTAAATAAATTAAAGTAATCATTTTGTGGCTTTTTATAAAATTAGAGAACATAAACCCTAGATAGAGTTAAGGCTCCTTATTAGAGGATTTGTAATTCATTTTCTACACACAAATTTTGGGGGAGTAATTTGGGAATTGAAGTTAAATAATTGTTGAAAGATTAGGAGTATTTGAATTGCATATGTTCACAAGATTGTTTAGAATTTCAACTGTCAGATTGAGGTAGGGTTTGAGAATCCCCTTGTGAAAATTATTTTGAAAAATTTGTCTACTTCATATCTAATACATTGCTAAAATTTATTTGATGATATTTTTTGAATAATTATGTTTTTCATTTGAAAAATAAATTTTGATTCATGTATTGTTTGTGAAACTCTATGAGAAGTAAATAATAGAATCATTTTCCTGATATTTATATTGGAAAATCTAGATTTGAGCAACTGGTAGAAAAATCACATTGAAATTTAGAGGAATTAGAAAAGTATAATTTTTATATTCATCTCAAAACCCTTTTCAATATTAGAATTTTAATAGTAGAAAACTGGAGAAGAATTAATACATTCCAAATAGAGAATGCAATATATTATGCTTGCATGTTTTAGAAAACTATAGGAATGTGAAAATAATAATTACATGTTTATTTTATTTTTAAACATAAAAATTAATTTTTCAGATTTATAATAGTAATATTTTTATTAATTAAATTTATTTAAAAAAATATTATTTATTTATTTGAAAAATTAATTTAAAAAACTATTTTGTTTTTCTTATAAGTGGATTTTAATATTAATATTTTTAAAACTTTTAGTTGGATATAACTTGTTATATATTTATTAATACAAATGAAGTTATAAGTTAATAAATATATATTTATGGTTTACTTATATATTAAGAAATGTTATAGTGGAGTTCACTATATAGCTACTCCATAGTATGTAGCTTGAGTCTACTTCGTAGATTTTATATTTGCCTCTGGTGGTGTATATATTGTTGGAGCTATTGATTGGTGATTTATTCTCATATATGATAGTCATTTATTTGTTGGTTATTGATATTTTATTTGGATGTTGGTTATGTAGGTGAGTCGGTAGAAGTAAGTTTACAAGAGTGGTAAGTTTAAGGTTTGAATCTCTTAACATATTTTTACATCTTTATTTATTTTAATTTATAAATCAATTTTGTTATTTCATTTCTATACATAAACACACAACACAAATACATACATACATAGATGCATACATATATATATATATACATATACATATACATATACATATACATATACATACATACATACATACATACATACATATATATACATATATATACATATACATACATATATATATATATATTTACATATATACATGTATATATATGTATATATACATGTATATATATGTATGTATATGTATATATATGTATATATACATGTATATGTATATATACATATATATACATATATATATACATATGTATATGTATATATATGTATATCTACATATATATACATATATATATATGTATATATAGATATACATATATATACATATACATGTGTATATACATATATATATACATGTATATATATGTATATATACATGTATATATATACGTATATATATACGTATATATATATATATGTATATGTTATACACACACACACATGCATCCCTATATACTTGGATAACTATATATATTAGACATAAAGATGAAATTCAAATTATAGATATTATAGAGGCTTATACCTTTTATTTCACACAACACATCACCAACTAATGTGCAAGCACATCTACACATAATTTCATGATATATCATATATTATTATAAGCATCAAGTGGGTTGGTATGGTTAGAATCCATGAACCTATAATCCTCATATAAAAACCACATAATTATATATATAAGAAATGTATCTCTAATAATATCATGCAAAGTAACATCACATCACCTATCACTAACATAAAACATAAATTTGATATCTTATGATAAGTCTCAAATCAAGTGACTTGGGTGGCACTACATCCTCCTCCCCTAGCACTAGGCTTTCACTTGAAAGTCAACAAATAAGTATGGATAAGATGTCTTGTATCTATTATCATACTCCTAGGTGGGAGAGGAACCATCATTAAGGTACCATTGAGCCTTGACCTACTCCATAGTATGAGCTCTAAGGTGTAAGATTCTCTACTTGAGTATGCGCACTAGCTCCAAAGCCAGCTACTTATCTATGACCTATAAGGAATGCAAATACAAAACATGAGAAATATCAAGAATATAGTCTCTAAGCATAGGTATATGAAAAACATCATGTAGATAAGCAAGGGTACGTGGAAAGGTAAGATGGTAGGAAACAAGCCCAATCCTCTCCAAAATCTCAAACAACCAACTATGATGCTATTTAAAATCCTTTCCCATCTCTAATTGGACTCTTCTATGGCCTCACTTTCAAAAAGGCCATACTACCAACTATAAACTTCTTATCAATCCTATGGGAATCCACATATTTATTTTTCCTATCTTGTGCTATCACCAAATGTTCCTTGATCCTTTGATATTATCTTTCCATGTCCTAAAGAATCTCTATCCCCATACTTACTCTATCCTCAAGGTGATCCCAACTCAAGAGAGTATGACAAGGATGACCATACATGGCCTAGAATGATGCTACACCAATAGATCTATGACATCCATTGTTGTAAGAAAACTCCACTAGATATAATTAATCCTCACAATGGCTGTATCAATCCATAACATACATTTGAAGAATTTCTTCCAAGACTAGATTTACCCTCTCTATTTGTCCATCTATTTCAGGTTGATAAGCTGAATTGAAATTTAGATGTGTACCTAAGGCCTTGTGGAGTATTTCCTAGAGCTTTGAGGTGAATACATGATCTCCATCCAAAATACTCTTCTTAGGTATCCCATGAAGTCAATCCACATTCTTCATGAAAGTTCTCACCACTGTAGTAGTTGTATAAGATTATTAAATGGGAACTAAATTTGATAGCTTTATTAACCTATCCACAATTACCATGATAGAATCATGTATTTGAGGTGTCAAGTTAAACATAACTATTAAGTCCATGGAGATAATATCCCATTTCTATTTAGGTATAGAGTGAGGTTGTAAGAGATCTATTAAGTGTTGATGTTCTTTCTTCACCCTCTATCACTTTGAGCATCTGGCTACAAAATTCAGCTATATCTCTCTTGAGGACTACCAAAAAGTACATTTCTTTCAAGCTTGTGTGTATTTTATAAACTCTTGGGTGTGCTAAGTATGGTGCTTTATGCACCTATAATAAGATAAACCCCTTGAGCCTCTCGAGAACATTTATTCTACCTTGATGTCTTAAAAACCCATCTTCTTCTAAGTGGTAACCAACAAACCTTCCTTCTAGGTTCATTCCAGAATCTATAACTGACTTAACTTCTTGATATCACTTGTCAAAAGGTAATCTTGTAGTATCATGTTCTGTTTACCAATATTGAGATTGAGGGAGGAGACATCATTTCTATACCTACTGAGGGCATCTGATACAACATTTTTCCTCTCTTGGATATATTTTACAATGAAGTTGTAGTCACAAAGGAATTCCATCCATCTTCATTGCCTTGCATTGAGCTTTGGATTAGTGAAAATGTATTAAAGTCTCTTGTGATACATATGCAATTTGAACTTATGCCCAAAGAGGAAACATATCCATTTGACCAAAGTGTGAACCACTACTACAAGTTCTAATTCATGGGTGGGGTAGTTAAGTTCATGATCTTTTAGTTTTTTGGACTCATAAGAAATTGATATTCCATCTTGCATGATATTTTCCCCTATACCTTCTAAAGATGCATCAGTACATACAACAAATTCTCTTATCAGATAAGACACTGCAAGAATTGGAGCACTAGTCATCTTTTGATTAAGACAATGAAATATTGCTTCACATTTTTCCAACCAAATGAACTATTTTTCCTTTCTTTGGAGGGACATAATTGGGAGAGCAATTTTAGAAAATTCCATAAGAAACCTCCTGTAATACCTAGCTAGACCCATAAAATTTATTCCTTTAGAGACATTGGTAGGGGTTGGCTAGTCTACAATTGCTTGTATCTTAGAAGGATCCACTGAGATACCTTCCCCAAAAATTACATGCCACAAATATTTAACCTTTGTTTGAAAGAATCCACACTTCTCCAATGATATTGAGTGAATTGTCTTAGATGTTTCTCATGCTCTTCAACGGTTTTGGAATATACAAACATGTGATCCCAAAATAATATGACAAATTTGTCCAAGTAATTCTTGAAGACTCCATTCATCAAACTCATAAACACTGAAGGTGCATTTGTTAGTCTAAAAGGTACTATTGTAAAATTTTAATGACCATATCAGGTGCAAAAAGTTTTTTGGTGAATATCTACTTCTTAGATTTTGAGTTGATAATACCTAGACTTCAAATCAATTTTAGGAAAACTTTTTCCCCTTTCATGTGGTCAAAAAAATTATTAATTCTAGATGAAGGATGTCAGTTCTTAATGGTGAATTTGTTAACTTATCTGTAACCAATGCACAACCTTAAAAATCTATCCTTCTTCTTAAAAATTATTACATATGCTTCATAAGGTGATATACTAGGTCTAATAAACCCCTTTTCAAAAAGTTCTTCTAGTTGGATTCTTAATTAAATCAACTCTTAGGTAGTCATCCTATAAGGTGCCTTGGAGATTGGTTCTACCCCTGGTACCAAATGAATGTGAAAATATATGTTCCCTTTTGGTGGCATCCCTAGGATTTCCTTTGGAAAAATATCCATGAACTCTTCTATTAAGGGATGGTTAAGTTTTGTTTCCTCCATCTTTTCTTGGGGGTCATTAACTTTTACAACAAAAATTTGGCATCATTTATTTATGATTCTCTTTAACTACATGACTGATATTATTCATAGTGGAATGGATATTTGTACCCCTATGGCTTTTCTCTCCTTTTTGAATTATCCCTACAAAGGATCTCCTTTTTCCCATAGTCTATGTTGGATTCATGAGTGCCCAACTAATCCATGCCCAAAATCTCTCCATAAGAACCTAATGGAATAACCTGAGGGTCTACCTTTGTTGAGAAATGTCCTAGGCTTAACTCACAACTCTCTATGACTAGGTTTGTGGAAATTTTAGCTCCTTAAGTCAATTCTCCTTGCCACTTTTCAACTTATCCCTTAGCCTCTAAACCACACAAATTTACTAGAGTAGAAAAAATGAAGGAATCTATAGCTCCTAAATCATATAAGATAGAAATAGTTTTTTTCTTTAACACACCTTGGGTTTCCAACACTGTACCCTAAAAGTCTTCCTGATGCTAGTCTATAGCTGCAAATATACAATGCGAGCATTCTATATTTCCAACTGTGGGTTCAAAAACTACCTACTTCTATGAATAAGTTTGATTTGTTCTTTATGAGCAACTTGCTGCAAAGTGGCCTTGTTGTCCACATAAAAAAATACCCTATATTTCTACCAAAATTCTAGGAGAGAGTAGCATTGGATTGTTGAACACTCCCTTTACTATAATTCTAAGAGTTTTCTCATAAATTATATTTCCTATTTGTCTTATCATTGGAATGCTTCCCCTTACTATCATGAAACTTTTTCATTTTCTAGAAACTCTTACCTCCCTTATAGGATGATTTTTCTAAGAATCTATGGCCCCTTGATTATTTTTTTTATTGTTTTGAGTTTTTTTGGCTTCCTCCATGACCTATCATCCCTCTAATCACATTCCTTTCAAATAATAATTTTTTAGAAATTGCATTCCTTAGAGTTTTTGGTCAAAAATTTTCTTATCCTCTTGATATCCAAACACTGATTCCCCTGATGAAGTGTTGTACTAACATAGGAACATCTTCCTTATATCCAGAGAAAGGTTTAAATTCAAAAAAAATCATTTTATATTTTTCTACATTCATGTTATTTTGTTTGATTTAGTGGAAATCTTCTTCTCTACCTTATCTCTATTGATCAGATAGATATCTATCCCAGAAGGATTTGAGGAATAACTCCTAAGATATTTCATCTATGAAAATTTGCAACATTTCTTCATCCTCACACCATAAATTTGATTCCTTATATATTTAAGTGCATTATTGAAAATATAGCCTTTAAATTATGATTTAATGGGTGCATAGTAAAACATCCATCTAGGTCAAAAAGCCAAGTTTATTTTTTTGACCCTCCTTTGTTCCGATATAACTTAAGTATTTGCAACTTGAGTAAATATTTCATCTAGGTAGAAACTAGTTTTTGATGGTCTTCAAAAATTCTTCTCCTAGGGATCCTTTCATGTTCCCTATGACCACATATATGGGGTTGATTAGCTTCTTCCTAATTCATTCTATTTTCCATTTTAAATTTAGTCTTTGCATCATTTTCTGCATTAATCTCCTAAGTTGTATGGTGTAGGAGCATACTAGGGTTCTCTAAGGTCCTAGTAAAATTTTGGCTTGTTGAATCTCGCATGAGTCAAAGTATGTATTAAGGACCTCATGAAGAGCCTATGTGTGTTTTTACATAATTTTAATTTGGTTTGGAGTCTAATAGGGAAATTATGCCAAGTTTTGCTAAGATATGCCTTATAGTGGCAAAAAGTTGTCAAGTGGAAAAAATTGGGCCTAGGAGTCAAAATGATGATTAAAGGCATGGAGAGTCTTTTTTAGAGTCTCTATATTTTTTAAACACCATTTGGAAGAATTCCATTACATTGCAAGGAAGCAAGCATTTACACAAAGTTGTAAAAGTTGCCAAAAAGTTGTCATGTTGCAACTTTTAAATTTTTTCAACTTTCATGATAAGTTTTTCATGCGTACGGAAAAGATCCTCTAAAGAATTTCCAACACCTAATAAATATTTTGGATGGCAATATCAAGTGTATTTAAGCCCTTTTCCACCCATTTTGAAAACGTCAAATGTGAAGAAGTTAAAAAGTTGAATGAGAAAACAACAAATTTCACCATGGCAATATTGCATGATGAAAATCTTGTGTATAGTGGATTGAAATTCAATGATTTTTGAGCTCTATACTTAGTTTATATTATTTAGAAACTATCTTTGTTCATTGAAATTTCATTGGTTGGGACTAAGTGATTTACCAAGAATGGGTCCTAACTTCATTTCCCATTGTTGAATCTATACAACCTCTTGGAAAATGAAGTTAGAATCAATTTACATTAAATTATATTTAATTAGAGGATAAATAAAGTTAATTTTAATTGGAAGCCCTATGTGAGTCCATGACCAACCCGACTAGGTAGTAGTCCTGATAAAGGTATGAAATACTTGGAGTGAGACTAATGATCAAGATAGTCATTGAAAGATAAAGAACAAGGTCTTAGGATGGTATATGAATAATATCAAACTTTGAGAAATTTTGAGAGTAAAGTTATTGGCATGCTCCTTGTTGGTGTAAATAAGTATTTACTTATTACACTTACTTAAGTTTACTTAGGTTTATGCATTATTTAATTATTTTGCATTATTTTATTATTTTTATTTGTGAGACACTTAGGAGTTTGCACACTTTTTTGAGTTTTCATGTTGACGACACAGGAGTACGCAACTCTATTTTAGCACATGGTGTCTACAACACTGTTTTGTGTGTCACACCCTTGTAGGCTTATCCTCTCATCACCGCACTTACTTCTACGCTTAATGGAGGATAACCCATATTTTGTGGACATGTTCTTGGTTGTATGAAACATCATGGTGTTTATTACGAGGCATTCTAGATGTATCTTAGAGGCCTTTATATATAGGCACTCCTAGTGTACTTTTACATTGCATGAATCATGGCATATTGAATATATCATCGTTTTGATCATACTCTCTCTCTCTCTTTGGTCTACTGTCTGCTTGTGTTTGAGTTCTTAGTTCTTGGGTGAATTTTTCCCTTAGGAAAATTCTTACATGGTATTAGAGAAACTTGGAGACTTTCTCATCACATGGTCATTTTGAGACCATGCTTGCTTCATCACCTCAACTCGAATCTAGAGTACTGTAGAAATTAGGAGTGTCTAGAGCCAGATTTGACCTCGCCATTGCGTTTGAAATGTTGAACCAGTGAAAATTGACTATAAACTTGGCTATCTTAGCCTAAAGTCAACCATGAGGCAAATCTTTTTTGCAAATCAGAACCTGGAGGCCTCGATTTGCACAACGGGTATGATCTTTTATTAGATCTGTAAATTAATTATTCAGATCTGCATACTTTATTTTTCTCTACTATTGTATTTTCCGTCTGCTATTTTATTTTCCATCAGAATATTAGCAAAAATTTAGAGAAACTTTTTTTTAGCAGACCTGGGTAGTGACACCCTAGAACTGCCATTTTTGGAGGATATTTTTATTTGTTCATAGGGCAATTTTATAATAGTAGGCCATACCAGTAATATACTGGCAGCCTTAAACATTAGAGGAATACCACAAATTTTGGGTGGCACTCTATATTCCTGATGACCGCATCAAGCATAGCCAAGTTCTGATCGACAAAAAAGCCCACAGCATTGGCAACTTGCCTTTGTTTCAAGTGTCACGGCTTTCTCTTTTTAAATAGCACTTAAAGCACACCCACATTGCATGTGGGATTAAACACAAAAAGTTTCGGCACCACTCGTGTGCAGAGGTTTTTCGGCCCACTACTGCACTTCCAAACTTGTAGTCGAAGTCCACCATGTGGTAGTCACTCCTGCTGCCATGCAATCATGTGGCATCAAAAGTCTCCAACCCACGTGCACGAATAAAGTATTGACACGTTAAATTTTGCCGACTCCTCGCCCACGTTACTTGCCTACTGCACAATGACATGTCAGCAGGAGACACATCAGCTCGCCAACTCATCTGGGACTACCACATCACCTATGGAACCCAATGATTTTTTGCCACATCATCCATATGGATTAAAACATGTGAGTCTGTACAGTACAGATGCACAGTTAGTTGACACGACACTCAGGCAGACTGTCTTTTTGCTAACGTCAACAGAACATGGTGTTAAAATTGACACCCATCTAACTGTCAAACCTAATCATTTTTTAACTGCCTCAATGGCCATTTGACCATCAAATTTAGACTATCAGTTTTCCTTCCAGACCCCTCTCTAGATTGCTTTTCTGTTTGGCAGCCTAACTTTGCGAGCCCATAACTTGGACATCTGGACTCCGATTTGGGTGCAATTTTTTTTTGAAATTGGGTAGAATTTCCTAAATTTTCTAGTGGTGGTGCTATTTTCTGATTTTGGTGCATAGATTTTGCAGAAATTACATTTTTTGGTGATTGTACCTGCATAATCTTGGATTTTGCAAATTCAGAAGCTCCGTTCAGGCACATTTGGTCACTTTTTAGGTTTTTTTTTTTTTGAAAGTACATATTTTTTCATCTACTTTCTAGATCTCAAGTCAAATTTTAGGGTTGTGTGGACCAATTTCTCACTTTTAGAACTAGGCCTTCTTTGGCATTGTAAAGCCTTGATTCTTTTTAAGAATTATTGTAAATCTAAGCTACACTACTTAAGTGACAGATTTCAGCTTCATAAGGTAGTTGTAAAAGTAAAATCATAAAATCCACTTTGTTCATTTTTGAAAAGTGGCCCATTATAAACGCACTACTTATAAAGTGACAAAAGCATCTTTTTTTGGGGGGGTCTTTTCATTGAGTGAAAAGGCGGGGTGTGTACTGTGTTTCTTGTGTCTCTCTATTGTGCTCTTTTCATTTTTGCATCATGGGTTTTAAATGTTCTCCTCTAACTTCACACAACTATTCTACATGGAAAGATATTGCATGGAGTAGATTAATGGAAAAAGGATATAGTCTTTATGTTGATGGTACAATTACTAAACCTACTGATGATAAAGAACTCATTGATTGGCAAAGACAAGACCAACAGGCTTTAGGTGTTATCAGGAGTTGTGTACATAGCGATCTTCTCTTCCACATTAAATTTTTTTTAGAATCTAAAGAAGCTTGGGATAAATTGGAGCAGTTGTATAGTAAAGTGGATGAAGAAAAGTGATTTCAAATTGAAGATGATCTACTTCTCTTGGATCTTAAGAATTATAACACAATTTAGGATTACATCATCAAAGTCAATGAGTATAGGGCACTTCTCAAAGATTGTGGTAATCCCATGAAGGATGACAAGTTGATTCATCATATCCTGAAGAGGCTACCTTTTGAGTATGCCAACTTTGTTTCGAGTTTTAATACTCATAAGTTGACCATGGGATCTGCTTACCAAAAGCCTTCCTTTGATCGATTTGCAGACATGTTGATTGTTGAACAATCTCACTTGGTGGATTTTGGACTTCTCAAGTCATCAAAGACCAAAGCCTTGGTTGCTAGTGATGATCACAAATCAAGTCAAGGGGGGAAAAGCAACAAGAAGAAGAAGCAGTGGAAGCAAAAGACACAATTTGAGACACAACAATCCTCCTCTCAACAAGGCAGTTCTTCTTCAAACAAGAAAGAAAGTAATGAAAAGAAGGACAAAGTCTTTTGTGCATATTGCAAAAAGCTAAATCATGACAAGCATCATTTCAAGACAAAAATAATCGATGAGTTAGAAAATCTACTCAAGAAGAACAAGATTCAAGTGCCAGGTACTTCCAAGGATTCTACTCCAACCTCTTCAAAAGGTAAAGGTCAAGCACTTATGGAAAACTCAAGTTCTTCTTCAGAATGGATACTTGACTCAGGTGCTTCTTACCACATGGGTTCTTCAAAGGAAGAATTTTCTTCATTGAAGCAGTCAAAGGTACCACACATCTTCATGGGAGATGATACAAAGATGGAAGTTGAAGGGAAAGGACATGTGGAAATGGAAAATGGGGAATTCAAAGATGTTCTCTACATTCCAAATCTAAGCTCCAATCTCCTATCAGTTTACCAAATCACTGACCTAAGAAATGGTCATAAGGTTGAGTTCCTTCCAAATTTTGTGATGGTGTGAAGTTTCAAAGATGACTCATTGGTAGTAGTGGGGAAAGTCAATGATGACAAGAGTATTTATTCCTTCTCCCACTTTGTGCCCAAGAGTCCTTCCCAAGCCTTGTTAACTCACTCTACTTCAAACATCAACTTATGGCATGAGTGGTTTGGTCACCTTGACTTTTGCTCTCTTCAACAACTTTGCTCAAAACACATGGTCAATGGTCTACCTAATATCAAATTTTCTAAGGGAGAGTGTTCATCATATGAATCTCAAGGAGAAGTATGATAAAGGGAAGTCTTCTTGAGCTCTAGTTGTTCTTCAGCTAGTTCACATGGTATTAGTAGGACCCTTTGCAGTGACTTCAGTCAGCCAAGGCCGCTACATACTCATATTTGTTGATGACTTTTCCAGATTCACTTGGATCTTCTTCCTTCATCATAAGAATGAAGTGGTTCATAAGCTTCAAGACTTCAAGACTCATATTGAACATAAGTTAAGGAAAGCCATCAAGGTACTAAGGGTGGACAATGAGAATAGATATGTAGACCCATGGAAGAAACAGAGAAGGCATTGAAAGCGCTTTGTCCCACATTGGGTGGGTGACAAAGTTTTTTTAGTTTAAATGCAAATCATTTCAAATGTTATAATGTCCAAAGAACTCGTGGCTTTTGGAAGCCAAGGAGCATGTAGTGGGGCCCGTGGTCGACCGACCAGCTGGAGGAAAGAACAATAAAATTTTGATCGAAAAAGTGTGTAGATTGAGGATGACATCAGCAAGTTGATGCGTCGAAAAAAGTAGAAAATATGGTAGGTCGCTAACTCACCATCAGAAAATGGTGAGGTTTTTCGATGGCGACATAGTGCCCTACCGAAAAACCTCAAAGTTTGGAAAACAGAGGTAGGTCCCATGTGGAGGTGATGTGGCGGTGTCAGCAAGTGAAAATTTGACAAGTGGCAGTTGAGTGTACTGGTAACATGGCGGCTAGATAAGGTAGACGAGTTTGACAATGACACATGGAAAAGGTTTATGAGGTGGCACACATCTCAAGGTGCTAATGTGGAAGAAGGTGACACATGTTGCAATATCGCTATGTCGCTACTGACATGGCAGATGTTGACTCCCTTAGCGATATAGCGAGTGCCTAGGTGGTGGAACCAGTTGGTGATGATGTGGCACCCAGTAATATAGACATGAGCCAATCACAAAGTGACATGTGGCACTGTTGGATCGTCAGAGCAAATCAGAGGTTGACAAGTGGAGCTTTCTGAGAGGTTGAGGGGATATGACTGTAAAAAATTAAAACATAAGTAATTATAAGTAATGTTTTTATAATGATATCCTCTTCTCATGTTTAGTTAAAGATTGAGAATATTTTGTTTCAAAAATCAATAATCTATAGTTCATAATATAGTATTTCTAAAAAAGTTGTCAATCTTTTGGCATTTTAATGTGGAACTATGAACAGAGACCTGAATTTCAAATGAGCATAACTAGAGCAATTTTTAACTGAAATAGGCACTCCAATATACCATTGAAACTGAGAGAACCTAAATTTTCCAAATTTGAGGTTTGTTCTTACACAAGTGCTCACCAGTTTGAGCTATAGGTCAATTTGTAAAATCTAGGGCATTAGCGACAGAACAGGCTAAGTTCTTCATTGATGATTAAGATTGGTTAGAGGATAGTTTTAAAGGTCTGTTGTAATCTAAAAGTGAAGAAAATCAACTTGGGGTTGTTTTGTTGTCTTCTTAAGACCATTTAAACTGATTTGTTACTTTTTCATGAGTTTCATTTTTACACCAAAATCAGTTACTTTTCTCATCATCAAATTTTGAGATATTTTGATGCCTTTGAGAGGTAGAATGAAGAGGATCTGATATGTAGTTATAGAGAGAAGTTAGAAAGAAGCTTTTTTTCTTAGAGGGAAGGATTTCTAAAGGGACAAGTGTTAATTACAAATTTAATCTAGGAATTTCCTTCTCCATACATATTCTTTCTTCTTCTTTGAAAAGTTGTTGGTTGGTTTTCTATTTTCTAGTTCTTGGAGCTCTGCTCAGGCTGTGAAAGCCACACACCCAACATTTCTCTCCTGTATTGAACATCATTTCATTTTTATGCATATAGTCCTAGTTTGTTAGGTGATTTGTGAGTTATTATCTATGCATCTTTCATGTATTCATTTTCAAGGAGAATGAATAAAATATAGCAAAGGTTTCCAAATTCAATTTGAATCTTGTCTTCTGTTTATGGATCTATATTGTTTTCTAGTCTATGATCAAAGACCATAGATTAGGTTGCATTTTGTTTTGGAATGTATTTGATTAAAATGTCTTGCAGATGGAACAAAGAGCCATGTAATTTCTTGGTGTTTATCAAAGGTTTTATAGATTTCATGAAAGGATTGTCTGAGTATGAGATTCAAATCTGAAGCAGATGTTTGTTCACAAAGTGAAGGATAGATCAAGGATCTTGATGTAGGAATTATGTCATAGATTTATAGGAGATGTATGGTTATAATTCATTTAATTTACCAATGGATAAGACACTAATCAGAGATAGGATCATTAGGTTTTTTTGCTCATACCCGGGCCTTGCTGTTATCAACATATTAAATCATTTCCCCCTTTTATGTTGAAAGCTATTCAATGTTAACCCACACTTAGCTTGCTAGTTTCATGAGTTATGTTCTTAGCTATTTCATACTTGTGATTCTTGGTTAAGTATAGAAGATTTAGGAGTTTTTATCTTCTTTACATTAGATTCAGTGTATGCTTTGATAACTAGTACCATATAAAGAATCTATAGGTCTACCCGCCTAGGTTTTGCAGAGCTTGAAGTGCAGAAGGAGTATAGCCTTATAATTGGCCTAGGTTCTTGGTGAAGTGTGTCCATTATTGGAGATAGATGCCCATAGACGCATTCTTGCGTTGCATACTTGGTTGTTTAAACACTGTTAAATCAGGAGCCAACAAAATGGCGACTCTGCTGGGGAAATAAGATGGCAATCCATTTTGTTGAAAGGACAAGAGTCTCTGGTGTTCATTAAAAATTTCAGTCCTATTTTCAGTTGGGTTTTGCCCATCCAAGTCAGCCAACAAAATGGTGACTTTGCTGGGGAGTTGCATTCAGAGAGAAACAAAATCTCTGGCATGAGACAGATTGAATATAACATATATATAGCAAGAGGCATGTCTTATTTTCCTTGCTGAAGTTTCATGTTCCCCAGTTGAGCTTTATTCATGGACCGCAGTATGTTGTAAAACTGGATGAAAATTATGTGCTATGACTATTATAGGTCTATCTTCAATCAATTTAGTTTGCAAATACTGTTGAGAAAGTTTCAGAGTCAAGAATTCATTTATAAAGTGTAAACTCTTTTCAAGATGTTAGTGATCTACAAGTTTCTCTTACATTGCAAGTCTGGTTCAGATTTGTCAAGTGCAAAATTATGTTTTATTTCTCACAAAGTGTGAGTGGTGACTCTCAAATCTCTGTACCAGTTTGTTCCTAGTTGATTTCATTGCAAAATTTTGAAGGACATTCAGTCGTATGGGCAGATCTGAGACTGTTGATAGTTTCTTGAAAAGGAATTTTAAATTCTTGATAAGTTTTTAAAGTGCTGTTTGCAATCTGTTGTTATAAGGAATTGAAGTTTAAAAGGTGAATCATAGTAGTGATCTCTTTATCCTCTTGAAAGGAGGTGGTGGCTCTACAATTTTTTGACTAGTGGTGTGAAGGAATTTCAGTCTTGCACCTATGCCAGATCAGTAGATCAACGTTTTCAATCAGCACTTGAGGTATTTTGGTTTTCATGTTTTCTTTTCATGGAAGTCAAATGTTAGAATTAGTGCCTCTATTAAGTGATTTTCAGCACTAGAAATAAGAGGCAGAAGTTTTACTTTAGGATGGAGTCAGATCTCAGATCTGAGATTAGTTTGCCAAATTTTGAAAGTTTAGAAATTGTGAATAATAACATTGCTATGTTGAATAGATTGGTTTACAAAAGGATTGTCAATCTTATAAGAATTGAGGTAGGAAGTACTCAAGGTTTAAGTGCTGAACAATATTATTTAAGGCTTAAATCAGTAATTAGAAAGATGCATTTTCATTGTAGACTTGAGGAATCTTCCTTGGCTAGTGTTTTCCTTGATGTTCTAGTACCCGCTTCAGTCAATTGGCCAGCACCTATAAGATTACAAAGGTTTTTGCAAATTGAAAGATTCATTGAGGAGATGGAAAGCGATGATTATAGATTTCATGACATATCTTCTAATGATAATGAGTGTGCTGAAAGTCAAGGTAGTAATGAATACAATGAGTCTGTAGAGAAAGATAATTTGTCTTTTGAATGTGAAGATGTGGATTCAAATGTTAATGAATTAGGTAATAGCAATCAGCATGAAAAAGATGGATATAAAAGAGAAGATAAATTTTGTTACAGTACATATGAAGTTGAAGAAAGTTGTAACAACAGTAGATCTAGTGATTTCCATGATAAGGAAGAATGTTGTAATAATGTTGATTTTCCATATTGTTACACTAAGGATCCTATTGTTGTAAGTTCTTCATGTTATCCAGGTGATAACCATAGCTGGGAGAAGGTTTGTGAGGCAATCTTCTTGAGCTCTGATTAAATCTCAGAATTGTTGGCTAGTGAATTTGAAAAGCACATAAGTATTTCTGAGGATCTTCATATTTTCTCTCATAATACCTTCTCATTCAATCAAATCAATTCCCAAAAGTTTGATGTGGAAAAAGAGGTAGAATCCAAACAATCCTTATCAGATTTTGGAGGTGTAGGTGACAATTCATCAAATGTCTTTGCACATGACGATTTGTTGGATGTAGAGAATGTTAATGAAGGGAACTTTAACACTGTTTCAGATTCTTTTTATATGTTGATCTTGCTGAACATTGTTTTGATGTTTCATATGATGAAGAGGAAACCAGTGAATATTGTCAATCAGGTTATAGATTTTCTTCATGCACTGATAAGTCTTGTGAAGATAAGTTCAAGGTTTATTCTGACATTTAGTTAGAGGAAGAAGATGATAGTGATCAACATAGTTTAGATTAGTACTTTCAGAATGAGTTTTCAATTTTGGTGACTAATTAGTTGTTTGAATGTGAAGAGGTTTCAAAAAAGGATAAATTTGATTCAATGAGTAACATGGTTGCAAGTAGGCAATGATCAGATTTCACATACTCTTCATTTACGGAGGCACAAGGTGAGTTACAATCTGCTCCATGTAACTCATTAAATGAAGTTGAATATGAGCACTTTGTGTTTCCAGTTGAAAGAATCCATGATTCAGTCAATAGTGATCAGTTTCAATTTGATATCAGTTGTTATGGTCATGCTGATCCATTTTTTCATAGTGGGCAAGATGAAGAAAGTATGTTTGATTTTTATACGCACTATGAAGATGATGATAGTTTTGTTTTGCCTATTGAGCTGATTGCAAATGTTGATATGTTGGGTGAAACAAATGATAATGATAATTTCAGCTTACCTCAAGGAGATGTAAATGAGAATTAGGTTTTTGACAAAGGTAAGAAGTTTTGAAAACTTTCCGGTGGCCTAGGGCCATCGCTTGTACATAAGTAGAGTAGTTTCCCTATTTTCAATAAAGTTGTTCAAGAGAGTTTTGCTGTTCAAGTGTGTGGTCTACTTCTCCCAGAGATCTAAAATCTTGCCTTGCCTACAAGGGACATGCATCCCCAGACAGAGCCACTGTTGGGACTAAAAATTGCATGGTCAATTTTGAGAACCATTGAAAAAATAAGCCCTTAAACGCTTTTAAAGTGCATTTGTACCTGGTTGTACCTGTGAGGCCCCTAAGATGTTTAATGTTTCTAAGACCCTCCATTTAGTGCATTTATGTGTTTCATGGTGATAAACTATCATTCTGAACCATTTTGTATAGTCTTGTTTTGAGCTAGTTCCAAATTTGTTGAATCACCTAAGTGTCAAACAGCTATAGGAGGTTGTGTTTGCAAGTGAATATCTCACACCCTAATATGTTTTAGGAATCACCACTTTGGGAGTGTCTAGTATCCATACTCAAGAACCTAGGTTTCAAATTTCAAGTCATTTTGAGTTCATTTGACTAGGTTTTGAATCCCTCAAAGTTGGTTAGTCACTGTTTTCATGCTTTTGCAATTAAATCCAAATTCTGGGAACCCCTATTTGACAAGCCATAACTTTGACCTAGTTGACCAAAATGCTAAGATTCTTTTTGGGTTACATTGAAGATGTCAAGGACTTGTTAAGTTTCAAGTTTTAGCTCATGACAAATCCATTTGATCAATTTTTAAACGCGATTCCAAACATAATTTTTATCTTTTTACTAGGGTCAGCAGTTGCAAATTTTTTAGCACCCCTGTTTGAGATGTTATAACTCCAAATTCGTGATAGGTGAGATTGAATGGATTGTACCCCTGTGTTGTACTCTAAAAATACTCCAAGTGTGTCAGTTTTTAAGTCATGACGAATCCATATGCACACTTTTCTGGGTCAATTCCATTTCCAAAAATCATTTTTCAGTCAGTGTTTCTAGTTGCAACATTCTGAGTAGCCTACTTTGACTAATTGCCATTTGCACCCTGTTATTTTTCATGAGCCCAAATTGCATATTCATACTCACCTCATGATAGAGATTTAACACCCTAATTTTTGTCTTCCCATGTGCCCATCTGCCTAGTTTTTCGAGCCAAATCCAAACCCAATTTGTTGTTTTCTAACATGTTTGCTTGTAGGTAATTCTGAGAAGGCAACTTTGACAGTCAATATCTTTTGACTAGAAATTCGTCATGAAATGAGATCTGACAGGGTAGAAGTATGTAGAGAAAAGATTCAGTGTGTCAGTTTTCTTATCCTAATCAGGTGTTCGGGTCAGTTTTTAAAGGTAGTCAATAGACCTCCTGGCATTAGATTCATAATCGACAGAAAGTGACATTGAGTTTTTAACGATCAATCTGTGATCAAAATTGTTTCCAATAAGTCTAAGAAGGTCAGTAGATCAGTTTAAAAGTTTAGTTGTCTAGAAATGAATTTTTTTTTTAGCTGGACCCACTTTGGGGTCCAACTAAATTACATTAGATTGATAGAAACAATGTGAGGTTTTATAGTGTTCTAAGGGGGGATTTAGAGTGATAATGGTTTTAAAGATAAATTGACTATGCAGTAATCATCATTTATAAATCAAAATATTGTACGTGGATAAGTGAATGCATTTTGGGGTTTGATGTTTGTCATGAATTGTTAGATATATTTATCACTGTGAAGTGGGGAGCATCCACAGAACATAACATAGGAGAAACATCCAAGGCATAACTTCCCTTCACTTCAGTTTGAAGCTGCATGGTCTTTGATAACCATTGCATCAGAAAACTCAGAACAAACAAGAGTTGTGATTGATCATGGACCTATGTTACAATATTGTGGAGCTTCTTAGATCCCCTAGATTTGATGTACGTGAACATGTATGGGATCTTGCAAATTTGGATGGCAAATAGAAATAAGTTTAAAGTTTTAGTCTTAAGTCATGATGCCTTTATGCCACGCCAAGCTCAGTTGATTGATATCAGATGACTTAATTTGTAATTTTGGCAAGCAGCATTTTTTAAAAAGAAACCCACACTTTTCTTATAAAAGATAGAAGCCATATGCAATATAAAGGGAAGGCTGCATGTTGTCTTTGTGAGCGTCAGCATGCATGACAATGTAGATGGAGGAAATTTCCTTCCATGTAATTTTTCCTTCAATTTGTGTTACACATTCATTGAAGTACCTCTATAAGTTTTGTGCTGGAGAGCCGAGAGCAAATTTTTAAAGGCAGTTGGAAGAGCAACGTGAATGAAGAGCAATCTGGCATTAACCCATGCCAAAGGCAAGGACAACCCACAGACTGAAACAAATATATTTGGAGTGCATTAACACAATGCAAAGAAGACAGAAATCACGCCAATCAAGGGTGGTTGCTGCAAATAAAATGTAGAGCATCAGTTCCCATGTATCATGCATAGAAGACAGAACCAACGACATGATTAAAATAGAGGAACGTAGGCATTAAAAGAGAGGAACCCCATTTTTCAAAGGGAGACACCATTAAAATGCATGGAAACCAATGAACCCACAACAAACAAGAATAGAAGAGGGAGGCGCTATGAAGAAAATCAACGCCATGGGAAGCTCAGGCAACAGATATAAAAGATACCCTATGCTAAATAGAAGAAGATCTTCTGATTTAGAAGGAGACTCCCACATTCTAGAGGAACCCACGCATACAAATGCAGAGGGATAGTGTTAAATGAAAAGGAGAGTCACAACATACAAAAGGTTGCCCACAACACAAACACGTCAGGAGAAAATACAGCAGTAAAGAAGCCCAAGTCAAAGGCATAGCCATCGTATGAAGAAAGTGACAAAATGAGCTGGCAACCAACAACAAGGAGTAGCTTCAGTGAAAATTCCCACACTTAAGGCAATCCACGTGGTTAGCATTCTACCCATGGAAGAAACAAAGGAGGCATTGAAAGCGCTTTGTCCCACATTGGGTGGGTGACAAAATTTTTGTAGTTTAAATGCAAATAATTTTAAATGTTATAATGTCCAAAGAACTCATGGTTTTTGGAAGTCGAGGAGCATGTAGTGGGGCCTGTGGTCAACCAACCAGCTGAAGGAAAGAATAGTAAAATTTTGATCGAAAAAGTGTGCAAATTGAGTTTGAGGTCAGCAAGTTGATGCGCTGGAAAAAGTAGAAAATCTGGCAGGTTGCTAACTCACCATCAGAAAATGGTGAGGTTTTTTGATGGCGACATAGCACCCTATCAAAAAACCTCAAAGTCTGGCAAATAGAGGTAGGTTCAGTGTGGAGGTGATGTGGCGGTGTCAGCAAGTGAAAATTTGACAAGTGGCAGTTGAGTGTATTGGTAACATGGCAGCTAGATAAGGTGGATGAGTTTGACAATAACACATGGTAGAGGTTTATGAGGTGGCACACATCTCAAGGTGCTAATGTGGAAGAAGGAAACACGTGTTGCAATATCGCTATGTCGCTAATGACATGGCAGATGCTAACTCCTATAGCGACATAGTGAGTGCCTAGGTGGCAAGACCAGCTGGTGATGATGTGGTGCCCAGAAATATAGACATGAGCCAATCACAAAGTGATACATGGCACTGTTGGATGGTTAGAGCAAATAAGATGTTGACAAGTGGAGCTTTCTGAGAGGTTGAGGGGATATGAGGGTAAAAAATTAAAACATAAAAAATTATAAGTAATATTTTTATAATGATATCCTCTTCTCATGTTCAGTTAAAGATTGAGAATATTTTGTTTCAAAAATAAATAATCTATAGTTTAGACTATAGTATTTCTAAAAAAGTTGTCAATCTTTTGGCATTTTAATGTGGAACTATGAACAGAGACCTGGATTTCAAATGAGCATAACTGGAGTAATGTTTAACCAAAATAGGCACTCCAATATACCATCAGAACTGGGAGAACTTGAATTTTCCAAATTTGAGGTCTGTTCTTGGACAGGTGCTCACCGGTTTGAGCTACATGTAAATTTGTAAAATCTAGGGCATTGGTGACAGAACAGGCTGAGTTCTTCATTGATGATTAAGATTGGTTAGAGGACAATTTTAAAGGTCTGTTGCAATCTAAAAGTGAAGAAAATCAACTTGGGGTTATTTTCTTGTCTTCTTAAGACCATTTTAACTGATTTGTTACTTTTCCCAGAGTTTCATTTTTACACCAAAATCAATTACTTTTCTCATCATCAGATTTTGAGATATTTTGATGCCTTTGAGAGGTAGAATGAAGAGGATTTGATATGCAGTTATAGAGAGAAGTTAGAAATAAGCTTTTGTTCTTCTAGGGAAGGATTTCTAAAGGGACAAGTGTCAATTGTAAATTGAATATGGGAATTGCATTCTCCATACATATTCTTTCTTCTTCTCTGAAAAGTTGTTGGTTGGTTTTCTATTTTCCAATTCTTGGAGCTCTGCTCAGGCTGTGAAAGGCACACACCCAACATTTCTCTTCTGTATTGAACAACATTTCATTTTTATGCATATAGTCCTGGTTTGTTAGGTGATTTTTGAGTTATTATCTGTGCAAAGGTTTCATTATTCATTTTCAAGGAGAATGAATAAAATACAACAAAGGTTTCCAAATTCAATTTGAATCTTGTCTCCTATTTATGGATCTGTATTGTTTTCTAGTCTATGATCAAAGACCATAGATTAGGTTGCATTTCATTTTGAAATGTATTTGATTAAACTATCTTGCAGATGGAACAAAGAGCCATGTAATTTCTTGGTGTTTATCAAAGGTTTTACAGAGTTCATGAAAGGATTGTTTGAGTACGAGATTCAAATCTGAAGCAGATGTCTGTTCACAAAGTGAAGGATAGATTAGGGATCTTGATGTAGGAATTATGTCACAGATTTCCAAGAGATGTATGGTTATAATTCATTTAATTACCTAATGGATAAGGCATTGATCAAAGATAGGATCATTAGGTTTTGTTGCTCATACCTGGGTCTTTCTATTATCAACTTATTAAATCATTTTCCCCTTTTATGTTGAAAGCTATTCAATGTTAACCCACACTTAGCTTGCCAGTTTCATGAGTTATGTTCTTAGCTATTTCATGCTTGTGATTCCTGGTTAAGTATAGAAGATTTAGGGGTTTTTATCTTCTTTACATTAGATTCAGTGTATGCTTTGAAAATTGGTACCATATAAAGAATCTATAGGTCTACTTGCCTAGGTTTTGCAGAGCCTGGAGTGCAGAAGGAGTATAGCCTTATAGTTGGTCTAGGTCTTTGGTGAAGTGTGTCCATTATTGGAGATAGCTGCCCATAGATGCATTCTTTCCTTGCATACTTGGTTGTTTAAACACTGTTAAACCAGGAGCCAACAAATGGACCAGCTTCTTCATTGGAGCAACTTTCACTTGCTAGCATTCTTATTTTGGGGGGGGAGCCTATTCTGTCTCTCTTCCTTCTTTCATTCTCTTATGTATATACAGGATGACGTCGTAATGGGGGGGGGGTCTTGATTACTCCATCCATCGATGTATCCTTACTTATCTCTCTTTTTGGGGGACAGTTTTTCCCATG
This sequence comes from Cupressus sempervirens, assembly GCA_028749045.1. Taxonomy (NCBI): domain Eukaryota; kingdom Viridiplantae; phylum Streptophyta; class Pinopsida; order Cupressales; family Cupressaceae; genus Cupressus; species Cupressus sempervirens. Next base: position 635,990,521 of record CM053789.1, on the reverse strand, counting down.
AGGTTTTCCCTCTTTCCCCACTTTATGGGAGATTTGCATCTTCATTATGTACATGGGTACCTAATATGGCCTAGTAGCCAAGACCCATTATGCATCTTCATCCTAGTTCGTAAGCTTAAGGGCATTCCCCTAAGTTGCACTTAAGGGGGGGTGTTGGTGTAAATAAGTATTTACTTATTACACTTACTTATGTTTACTTAGGTTTATGCATTATTTGATTATTTTGCATTATTTTATTATTTTTATTTGTGAGACACTTAGGAATTTGCACACCTTTTTGAGTTGTCATGTTGACAATACAAGAGTACGCAACTCTATTTTAGCACATGGTGTCTACAACACTATTTTGCGTGTCACACCCTTGTAGGCTTATCCTCTCATCACCGCACTTACTTCTGTGCTAAATGGAGGATAACCCATATATGGTGGACATGTGCTTGGTTGTATGACACATCATGGTGTTGATTACAAGGCATTCTAGATGCATCTCAGAGGCCTTTATATACAGGCACTCCTAGTGTACTTTTACATTACATGAATCATGGTATATTGAATATATCATCATTTTGATCATACTCTCTCTCTCTTTGGTCTAATGTGTGCTTGTGTTTGAGTTTTTAGTTCCTGGGTGAATTTTTCCCTTAGGAAAATTCTTACACTACTAAACCCTTGAAATCCTTTAAAATACTCCTCATTTTGGATTAGGGTATGTACGAATGTTGTCACAGTATGGGACCTCTAAAATATTTTACCCAATCCAAAAGGGAATCTCGAATGGGTGTTAGTTGCTAAGGTCCTTAAGGGAATTTTAGAGTTAAGTTCCTAAAATAAGAAAGGTAGACCTAATTATGTCCTAAAAAGGATTCTAGGAGATTGAATTAAATTAATGAGATTAGTAGGGAAAATTTGATAAAATATGAATTCAATACACCATCCAAGACACAATTATAATTTTAGGAGGGAAGCCTCCATACATCTTCAAGTCACTTCAAGTATCCATATAGGCATGAATCAATAAGGGTCTTCTTAGCAAGAAGGCTTAGGAGTTCAGCTTAAAAAAACCTTGGTAGGAACACCTTGACAAGGAGACTAGTTGAGATGGAGAAAGCCTCATTAGGGTTTCTAAGAATAATGGTATGGTTATTAGGTCATCTAAAGGAATTGGATATCTTGGTGGAAGAAGTAAAGTGATAGGTGTTTCCTATCAAATTGGTATCATAGCCTATAAAGATTTGGAGAAGAGGAAAAATCTATGTCATACCTAGAATCTATATGATAATCCATGATGGTAACTAATGCAAATTTTTCCAAGAAAGTACACAATTCAGAGTTAAAGGAAAATCTTCCAACATTGTTGGCCAAGATCGGATAATTAGCCCTCAAGATAGAGGAAGTGACAAGAAAAGTCACTAAGAAGGAAGAGTAAGGAAATCTCAAGGTGGTATTATTGGAAGATGAGGTACCAATGCCTAATCTTGTATTACATGAGAAAAATTTACTCAATTCTATAAAGTCTTTAAGTGGAAAATACCTTAAAGGTGTGCCCCTATGTTAGCATGAATACTAATGGTATTCCTTTGGGGGAGTATCCTAAGCATTGATAGAATATTTGGGGAGATTGTTAGCATGATTGACATCTTGCATTCATGATTGTGTTTGTCATTGATGTCAACTGTTGAAAATATAAGAGGAGTAACTCAAAGGGGTAGGCTAAATCAGTTACTATAAAAATAAATCCTAGATCTCTTAGATGTTAGTATAAAATAAGCTCTGAACTCTACTAATGCTTGACAAACACAAAAAAATGTTATAACTCAATAAACACTAAAATATCTCAAAAAATAATTAACATGAAAATCTTAAAATGTTATCTTTGATTACTATTACTTTAATTTAGTTGCAAACACATAAGAGAAATAGCATGAACACATTTGACACCAAGATTTAACGTGGAAACCCAATTTGGAAAAAACCATGAATTGCAACTAGTTACTGATTTTCACTCTTCTAAAGTGAGCCCTGTCAGGAGCCAACCCTGTTAAAGGTTACAAACCACACTGTTAGTTGTGACCCTATTAGATGATTTAATCATCTTGTTAGGGGTGGCCTTGTTAGAGGCCTTTGGAAAGCTCAATAGAAATGCCACCTTGTTATAGGATTTACAAATAACTATTAAGCCAACTCTATTAAGAGATTTAGATCACTACTATAATGGTTAAAGAGTAACAATGACATGACCTGATTTAGATGCAACTGAATTGCTGATTATAGATCTCAATTCTGGCTTGTATACTTGATCCTTCTTGATTAAATATATCCTTTTAGCTCTACAATGATATTCTTCTTATCCATCTTATTTTCTTCCTCTTAGCATCATCAAATCTTCAATTATCTTCCATGCATTTTTACACATACGCTTTCTAAATCTCAACTTGACCTTATATTTATATCTTTCATATTGTCAAGTCCTCTAGAATACAACTTAAAATAATTAATATTCATCTCCTCAGTTAGCTAGAACCAACAGACAATTCAATTGAACTTAATATACCAAAACAAGAAAAAGCTTCGTTAGCTAACCCTGTTTAGCAGACACTAACTCAGAAATGATTTTCCCATGATTAAAAAGTGAACTCAGTCAACATTGCATACTCACAAAGTTCCTTTGGTAACTGAGTGAGATCAGTTAACACTGGTTCCATCCAATATTTATTTCATTAATCGAGTGAACTCAGTTAACACTCAACTTCCACAAACTTTCCTTTGACAACTAAGTAAGCTCGGTAGACACTGTCTTCTAAACTAGGCAAACTCTGGAATGCTCGATAGACATAGAAAACTATCTTCAATGCCTGAGTGAGCTCGGCATAAACTAACTGGTAATGATATGACATTTTGTGTAACATCAAAGACAATGCACAATTAATCAATTATTTCAACAATCTCCCTCCTTGGCTTTGATGGCAACACATGTCATAATACAATAAAATTTTTTTAGAGAAAGAATAAAGTAAGGAATTATCCTTAGTTTCATTCTAATTCTCATCCATGAGAACTCCCTCTTTCAGTGAAATTTTTTTTCTTTCAGTTTCTCCCTTTGTTAGAAAGCTTTTTTTTTCTTACAACATCTTTTGATAGAAAAATCTACCTTTGATATCAAACCAAGTTCATTCTCCCTTTTTGACATAATTAAAATTTTATGAGATATGATAGTAAACTTCTCCCTCTTTAACATCTCATGCCAAAGAAGATGTTTAGTGAATATCAATATACTTCAAGTATGGATTCATTTGTAATATGGCCTTGTTAATATTGTACCAATTGATTGATCTTCAACATGCTCTGGTTGATGCATTAGTTAAACTTTATTTAGTGAGCTTCAGATAGGGGAATTACCCCTAGCTTACCTCTTAGATATAGAAATGCATCCTTAGGTAATGAATTGGTGAATATATTTGCAATTTGTTCTTTTGTATTCACATATTCCAACCTTACTTCTTTATCTTGTACCAATTCTCTCAAGAAATGATATTTTATAGCAGTGTGTTTTGTTTTGATATGTATCACTAGATTCCTTTGATATATTTATTAGACTTGTGTCATCATAGTATATGTCTACATGATCCTTGATCTTTGTCTTTATACCTGCCAATAGTTGTTTGAACAAAACAATATTAGAACAATTGATTGTTTTTGCCACATATTCTACCTCCATTGTGGCTAGAGAGATACAATTATGTTTCTTGCTTGTCCAAGACATTAGTCTTTTACCAAGAAAGAATGCTCCACCACTGGTGCTTTTTCTGTCATCAATACTTCCTGCCCAATCAACACCTGTGAATAGTTTTAAATCCAAATTGCCTCCTATTTTGTACCATTAACTATATTCTTCAGTACCTTTCAGATATCTCATGATTCTTTTGACTGCCATCATGTGATTTTCTTTGGGATTGACTGAGAATCTTTCCACCATACCAACTACTAATGCAATATTAGGCCTTGTATGCACTACATACTGCAATTTTTCAATCATTGATCTATATGTGGTCTAATCTATCTCTTTGGAATCATCATTTTTGAAAAGCTTATGTCTTGTAGACATAGGAGTTCCAATTGGTCTTGAATCTTCCATTCCAAATTTCTTTAGTATTTCCTTGATATATTTAGATTGAGTAATGTAGATACCACCTTTCTTCTACTAGATCTACAGTCCAACAAAGAATTTTATCTCACCAAACATAGACATCTCAAATTCTTTACTCATTTCTTCTAAAAATGCCTTCCACAAGTCATCATTTCCTATGAATAACATGTCATCAACAAATATTTCTACCAACACAATCTTCTTGTCTAGTCTTTCTTTGATATACAAACTACTATTATCATTTGTTCTTTGAAAACCAATTTGTACCAAGTAGTTATGAATTATTTCATACCAAGCTCTGGGAGCTTGCTTGAGACCATATAATGCCTTGTGTAATTTCTAGACCATGTCTTTTTTTCTAGCATCTACAAAACCTTCAAGTTGTTCAATGTAGACTTCCTCATCAAGAATTCCATTCAAGAATGCAAATTTTACATCCATTTGATAAACTTTAAATCCTTTGTGTGTTGCATATGCTAGTAAAGTTCTAACACCTTCTAATTTTGCAATAGGAGCAAAAGTTTCACCATAATCAATACCTTCTTGTTGAGAATAGCCTTTACATAACAACCTTGCTTTGTTTCTGAAAACTTTTCCATCTTCATTTAGCTTATTTTTTTTGTGCCAATTACATTTTATCCTTGGGTCTAGGAACAAGAGTCCAAGTTTTGTTCTTCTCTATCTATTCTATTTCTTCATTAATTTCTTGAATCCAACTTTCATTATCCAAAGAATCTTTAAAATTTCTAGGTTCAAATTTAGCAGGTAAACATGTACCTTTCAATTTGTTTCTTGTCATCGTTCCATTTGATTTGTCTCCAATGATCTAATTAGGTGCATGATGCCTTCTAACATATCTTGAAAAATAGGTTCTTTAGATTTGGAGTGTGTTCAATGATTTCATCATGAACTTTAGTATTAACCTTGGGTCCCATTATTTATGACTTGGGTCCATCAGACTCGGCCTGCTCTTGTAGTTTCTTGGTAGCCTCTGACTATGACTCGAGTCCTTCAGACTATGACTCAGATTGAACTATCTACAACTTAGTAGCTGTTGGAGATTTTAGGGACTTGAGAGGTGAAGCCTCCTTTCTTTTAGATAGATTTTTCAAGGTATCAAGTTCATAGTAAACAAATCTTCTGTAATCCTCTGGCTCTTTTTTGCTTTCTTATTCACATTTTTCTGTGAACTCATCAGTTCTCACATGTGCACTTTCTATGATTTTATGAGTAGAAAAATTTAAACATTTATATGCTTTACTTCTATAGGAGTATCCTAAATATGCCTTCATCACCTTTGACATCAAATTCACCTTTCCTAGATTCTTTCAAGATATAACATTTGTTGCCAAATACTTTCAAGTAGATTACATTAGGTTTGTAGCCATACCATAGTTCATAAGGAGTTTTATTCGAGTCTTTCTTTAGTTGTACTCTATTCAACATATGTATTGCAATGCTGATTACTTCAACCCAATATTTGATTGCAATATTCTATTCTATCATCAATTTTCTTGCACAATCCATGATGGATTTGCTCCTTCTTTTAGCTATACCATTTAGCTGAGGTGTACCAGGGGCTAACACTTGTCTTTTAATTCCTTTTTCAATGCAAAATTCATTGAATTAATTAGAAATGAACTCACCACCTTTGTTTATCTTAAATATTTCAACTTCTTTCCTGTTTCTTTTTCTACTCTTGTCAGATACCACTTAAATTTTTGAAAGGCTTCAAATTTTTCTTTTAGATATATTATAGTTATCATTCTAGAATAATCATCAACAAAAAGAATGAAAAAATTATTTCTACTATAATTCTCTATTCCAATAGGTCCACATAAGTCTGTATGAACAAGCTCTAAGAGTTCTTTTAGAATGATAGTTCTTACTTTTGAAACTAGTCTTCCCATGTTACCAATTTTATAATTTTTGCATAGACCCATATTAGGTTTTCTTAAGCTAGGAATACCTCTTACTCTTCTGTGTTTTCTTATCTTAACCAAATTATCAAAGTTTACATGACAATCTTTTGTGCCATAACCAAATTTCTTCTATTTGAGCAATAAAACATGAACTTTCACTAAGATCAAGATAGAATAGATTACTTTTGTTTGTTTTCCAGATCCAACCAGATTTCCTTTTCCATCTAGCAGTTTGGCCTTACCATTCATAAATTCTACCTTGAATCAAATGTTATTCAACTATGCTACACTTAGTAAATTGTGCTTTAGTCCTTCAACCCAATAAGAATTATCACATATAAGTTTATTGGTAAAATAAATACATCCTTTTTCTTTAAGCAATAGGGTTCATTGTTCCCAAATCTCACACTATCACCATCATAATATTCCATGTGTTCAAAATTTTTTTTGTCTCTAGTCATATGATTTGGGCAACCACTATCAATAATCCATGTATCATTTTTACTAACATGAGAGATAAGTGCCATCTTATCTCCTTCATCATTAGATTCATCTTTTATAGCAATATATACCATTTCATCCTCACTATTATCAGAATCTTTAGCCATAAAAAAAGATTTCTTACCTTTGTCCTTGTAGTCTTTGTAGTCTTTGAATTTATTCTTGCCTTTGTACTTGTTTCTTTTCTTTTCATCCTTGTTTTCTCTATTTGGGTACCTTTGTACTTCTTCACAAAAAAAGCAAATTAGAGGAATCTTACCTTTGTACTTCCCTCTGCCTTTGGAATATTTCTTTGCAAGTAGGGCTTCAAGAACTTCAAGATCACTGTCTAAACTTTCTTCTTCTTCATCACTTTTAGATTGATTGGCCTTTTATTTCTTACCCTTTTTCTTAAGTGAAATCTTGGCTTCAAATGCGGACTCAATAGCTTTGGAACTAGGAACATAGTTGTCATAGTTATTTAATTCAAAAGTTGTCAATCTTCCAACTAGAGCATTCAAAGTTATTTTATTATTTGGATCACATCTCATCTCTTAAATAATAGACACTCTAATTTCATAAATAGGAAGAAGGTTTTTGAGTACCTTGCTCACAACTATTTTGTCATCAATATCTCCTCTAGATAGTTTGATTGCACTCACACTTTCTTTGATTCTCTCAACATATTTTACAATGTTTTCATCTTCTCTCAGCTTCATCTGATCAAAGTGTCCTCTGAGACTTTCAAGTTTAGCTCTCTCCTCCATAGATTTGTTTCAATTTAATCCAAATATCATAATCTATAGTACAACCTTTGACTTCATCAAATTCAGCATAATTAAGAGCAGATGCAATGTCAATCATCACGATGTTATGATTTTTCTTTTCAACAACGTCTTTAACTGATAAGGTTCTAGTGGGAGTTTTGTATTCAATATCAAGATAATTATAGCCTAAATCACTGATGGCTACTAGATGTGAACTCATAAGTCCTTGCCATGCTGCTAAATTGTCTCGATTCAACTTGGGAATCTCTCTTCTATAAAACATCCTAATCTTTAGCTTAGGTCCTTGAAACCTTCTTTGCAAGCACCAAATAATCTAATACCAATTGTTGAAAATATAAGAGGATTAACTAAGAGGGGAGGGGTGAATCAGTTGCTGCAAAAATAAATCCTAAATCCCTTAAATGTTAGTACAAAATAAGCTTTGAACTCTACTGATGCTCGGTAAACATAAAAAATGTTGTAACTCGATAAATACTAAAATAGCTCAGAAAATACCTAACATGAAAATCTTAAGATGTTATCTATGATTACTATTACTTTAATTTAGTTGCAAACACATAAGAGAAATAACATGAACACATTTGACACCAAGATTTAATGTGGAAACCTAATTTGGGAAAAACCACCAATTGCAACTAGTTACTGATTTCCACTCTTCTAAAGTGAGCCTTGTTAGGAGCCAACCTTGTTAAAGGTTACAAAACAGGCTATTAGTTGTGACCCTATTAGAGAATTTAATCACCCTATTAGGAGTGGCCTTGTTAGAGGTCTTTTGAAAATTCAATAAAAATGTCACCTTGCTAGAGGATTTACAAATAGTTGTTAAGCCACCTCTATTAAGAGATTTAGATCACTGCTACAATGGTTAAAGAGTAACAATGACATGACCTGATTTGGATGCAACTAAATTGCTGATTACAAATCTCAATTCTAGCTTGTATACTTGATCCTTATTGATTGAGATTATCCTTTTAGCTCCATAAGGATATTCTTCTTGTCCATCTGATTTGCTTCATCTTAGCATCATCAAATCTTCAATTATCTTCTATGCATTTTTACACACACACTTTCTAAATCTCAACTTGACCTTATATTTATATTTATATCTTTCATATTTTCAAGTCAACTAGAATACAACTTAGAATAATTAATATTCACCTCCTCAGTTGGATAGAACCAACAAAGAATTCAATTGAACTTAATATGCCAAAATAAGAAAATCCTTCGTTAACTAACCCTGCTCACTAGACACTAACTCAAAAATGATTTTCCTTTGATAACCAAGTAAACTCAATCAATACTGCATACTTGCAAAGTTCCTTTGGTAACTGAGTGAGCTTGGTTAACACTAGTTCCATCAAACATTTCTTTCATTAATTGAGTGAGCTCAGTTAAAACTCAACTTCTACAAACTTTCCTTTAACACCTGAGTGAGCTCAATAGACATATCATGATGTCAATGAGTGGGCAAGGCCTGAGTTTTCACATGTGAGAAGTTTCAATTACTGTGAGCCATAGTTTTTTGTAATTATGAAAAGATGTAATAACTTAATGAGGTCCTATTATAATTAATTGAGAAATCCTCAAGGCTGACTCAAAGAATTATTTTGAGGATATGGTATAAAAGAAGGTTATTTTCCTCTTGAAGAAGTGTGAAATGTGTGTAAGTGCAAACTATGAAGTGATATGAAAAATTGTTAAATGTGAGTAAGCGATCAAAGGGGTCAGTGTGATATAAATTTGAAGATCTAGTTTTGAGATTTGAGAAGTATTTGCTATGATATTGGCACAACAAGAGGATAGAGAAAGATTAAGAGCTATGGAGTTCACTTTTATTTCTATTATTCTAAAAGAAATAATATGTAGGCTAGTTGAATAGTGAGTTTGATGGTCTTTCCCCTAAATTTGTTTGGATAGTAGGTCCGTCTACCTTCTACAACTCCTAACATAGTCAACACAACTCCTAATAGGGTTGTCCAATCTCCTAATAGGGATTCAAAGTCTCTTAATGGGGACTGATATATACTAAATGCATTTCATTGGCTCCTAATAGATTTTTTCCTCTTACAATGAGCTTTTATATTAGTACATCATTTTGTAGGTATCATCCCCACCAGGGTTTTCCCTCTAATCAAGGATCTACCTAGTTAACATATATGGTGAACTATTGTGTATGCATATCTTCTTATGGTTGTTGGTTATATTGATCACATGTTTAAAGTTTAAAAGGATTGATAAGAGTTATATTGATCTAATAAATGGTTCATCCCCTAGCTCTCAGTTATCTTGGTGGGCTTTACTTTCTAACATTGGTATCAGAGCATCAGGTCCTTAAAGGAAAATCTTAAAAAATTAAGGAGATCAATGGTGGGTCATTTAAGTAAAGAAATTCCTAAGTTTTATGGAATTAACTATGAAAGAGAAGATGGAGACACATCTTCTATGTATGGGTCTAGGATATTGGTTGATTATGGACAAAAAAATATTGAAGAAAGAAAACTTGAAGAATGCAGTAAAGCTGAAACAGATCTTTATATGTGTGATATGATTACCAGAGAAGTACTTTTGTCAGCTCTTCCTAAGAATAAATAGAGTCAGGTGAAATCCTTAGATTTATCTCATTAAATTTGGAAACTTTTGGAACCTAATTTTGAATGTGATAAGTATGCTAAGAGAATCATATTAAAAAATTGTATATAATTGTTTCAAGAGGCTAAAATGATGGAAAATGAATTTTTAGGAAGCTATATTGGAAGAATATCAAATTTTTTTGCCAAAATCAAGCCTTGTAATGAAGCTAAAGATGAATATGAGATCATCTGGAAAATCTTAAAAAATTTGACACCACCATTCAAGAAGATAATGCAGATGATTAAAAAAGTGATACCTTGTACTAAGAAACTCACCAAAGAGACCCTTTCTCGAAGATTGGAAGCAAGAGAAGTGAGATTAAAATAGGCTAGAGATTTTCCCAGAATGGAAAATTCTTTTAGTACATTAAGTGTTTGCCCTTCCTTGTCAAGAAGTGTGAGCACTAGTGGTTATTATGCTAGTAGAAGAAAATCTAGATCAGAGAAAGATAGAAGGATTGAAGAAGGAACTACCTTGCTTATAAGGAAAGAACTAGATAGTAAGAAAATATTTAAATGTTGGACTTGTAATGAATTTGGTCATTATGCTTCTAAGTGTCCTAAAAGAGTGAAAAGTATAAAAATAATTCAAGTCTAGAAGGCCTAGAGAGTGTTTGTATGCAAATGAAGATGATGAGTTTGATGAGAGAGTTTAGAGTGAAAGTGATGATGAGTTATGCTTTGTGTAATCACCCAAAAATGATCTAGTAAATTATAAGACCCCTTTTTCTCTTTTAAACTTATTCTAATGGTAGACCATAAATCATTTATCTTGATCAAATCTATTTATTTAATTATAACCTATGGTTTTACCACTTTATCCTAAGTCTCTTATTTAGTTAAAAGAACTTCTCCCCTTTTAATTAAATAAAAAAGTCCCACTTCACACTTATCCTAAGTGTGTACACACAAATAATTATTCCTATTTTAAAATTAAAGAAAAATAATTTTTTTCTACACATGAATGCACGATGATTTTCTATCTAAGAAGGAATCTTCTATTTTCAAAATAACTTTAATTCTCATCCACACATCTTTTGCCTCTTAAAGTTAACAATAAATCTTGATTACATGAGATTTTTGTGTATATGAATCACTGAAGATTCATTCTCCTCCCTTGATTATGTCTCTTTTGCCTCTTAATATCATCCATTCATTTCTCTTTAAAAGGAGGATCTCTCCCTATTCTTGCATGGGTGAAGGAGTTGGAACTATCATCACAATGCTAGTTTTAAGCCTTGGAACCTTTGAGTCTCATTTCATTCTTGGTGTCTTGGATCACTTGAAGCTTTCCCTCATCTTGCATCTTGGACCTTGTTCATCATGGCTAGGTTAACATCTATCCATCTTGCATTTCAATTCCTAGAATAGCTTGTTGTCCTCATTGCATTGCATTGCACTTTTACTTTCACCATAGCTAGGTCTTGCATCTCATTTAGATTAGATCTTGCATTTTATTTGAATCTTTCATTCTATGGTACATGTTGTAAGGGTTGGTTAATTGGGTTCACTTGAGAGCCATTATCTTATTGTTATTTTCCTACTTTAGCCTTACACATCATAGATAGGAAGCTATAGGTTGATTCTTGAGGAGCTTATCATGGGTTTCCTTAAGTGTAATGTCCTATAGAAGCATGTGTACATTTTTCACACACATTTTTTGCACACACCATGGGGCTGGAACAAGTTTCTAGCTCTATTTTTTGCATTTAACATTTATTTTTCTTTCTGCGATGATGAAATAATACTTTTGTGTAGCATTTTGGTGCTTCCATTCTTTGTTTGGATGCATCTACAAGTTCATGCAACATGTTTGAACACTAAATTAGTTGTTTTATTTCATCTCTTAGCGCATTCAATCAGTTTTGTAGCATTTTTATTTTTTATTATGCAACTATCGTAATTTTGTCAATGAGGTTTCAACGCATTTATAGGCAATTACAACATATTTGATATATTTTACAATGCATTTGAATATTTAAAAAATATATATCAGTATCCTTGTAGCACTTTTGAGCATTATTGTAGCACATTTGAGCATTCTTGCAATGCTTTTGAGCATTCCTGTGGTGATTTTATGCATTCCTATAGTGCTTCTGAGCATTCTTGCAGGATATTTACTTTGCATGTTGCCATTTTTCTTCTACAAGGTGTTTCATGCATTTTGGTGTATTTTAGCACATTTGTGACTTTCAATTGCATATTTGTGACTTTTTGTTGCACACTTGAGAGTTTCCATTATGCATTTGAAACTTTTTTTTGTGCATTTGAAGCATTCTGTAGTGCATTTGAAACTTTTTGTAACACATTTGAAACTCTCTGCATCACATTTACAACTTTCTATTGCCCATTTGAAACTTTTTGCTGCCCTTTTAGAACTTTCTATTGTGCATTTGAGACTTTTTGTTGCACATTGATTTTTTGTTGCACTTTTGAGACTTTTTGTTGCCCTTTTGAATATTTGTGTTGCACATTTGAATAATTCTATAGCGCATTTGAATTATTTTCAGCACTTTTGTAGCTTTCTATAGTGCTTTTTCTTCTTTTTGTAGTGCTTTTTATTTCTTTCTAATGCACTTTTAAGATTTCTATAGCACTTTTATTCTCCTGTGATTAAATTTCTTTCATTTCAAATCTCAGATTTTTTGACAGTTACTAAAACTAGTTTTGTAGGGATTACATTTAATTTTCATTTGATACCCTAACTTGGTTCTTTTGTAGGGTTTCCTAAATCACTTGCTAAATTGATCATTAAAAAGAATGCATGCCAACAAGGTCTATTAACATTTTTTTGTAGGGTTGCTCTAGGTAAAAAATAAATCATTTTTCATTTCATGCTTTCATGTTTCTATTGTGCTTGCCTAGTTTAAGATAGATTTCATTTTTGGATAGGCACATAATTACTTGCTTTACTAAATATTGTCACTTGGTAGGAGAGTATGCTCTACACCTTTTAGGTGAATCAAAAATCTTTATGCATATGTTTTTCCAAGGTAGAGTAAGGGGTACATGAACTTTTTCAGTGTTTTTGAGGGAAGCAATTGGAATAGGAGAGTATACTCTTCATCCTTGAGGTGAATCATAAATTTTGATCTCCAAGAGTGGATCCATTTTGTTGAAGACATATTACCTTTAGTGGGCCTACTCTTGAGAGATCAAGAGGTATGACCCAAGTGGGGACAAGCGAACCCAACTCTTTCAACCCATTATAAACTCAAGGTAATCAAGAACACAAAAGCTTAGTAGATGTAATACTTGTCTTCATCTAGTGGAAGTACTTGTGGGATTATGACCTTGAGGAAATCACTACATGGGAATTATTAAGGTACTCTTGTGGTTTCAAGGTCCATTACTTATCATATGATATGGTGTCTTGTATTAGGAGCAAGAGGGGTGCTATGAACAAAAGCCCTTACTAGACACCTTAGGATTAGAGACCACCCTATTTTATAGTTTAATATCTTGGCGTAAGGATCAATCCTAGTGGACTTCTCGGATCACCCTAGGACTTGACTCACCATATGTGTCTCTTCAGATGGGGAAACCTATTTATGACAAAGTGAATATCTATTGTGTGAAACCATTTTGTGTGAGGCAATGAGGCATCAAGTTATGGGCCAAGGTATTATGTATTGAGTCGATTCCTTTAGGTAGAAATTACTTACATGTGCTATACCAATGGAAATATTTTTAACATACACATGATAGTTGTTGCATAGGGTTAGATTTCTAGGGAAGACAATTTCTTGTCTTGGTAAGGTTGCTTTCTCTCTTGCTAAGTTTTTTTCCACGATTGTATGCTTTCAAAACCCATATTGTCTTCAAACCTACTGGAAATAAATATTCAAATATCATTACATAGTCTTTTAGTCAAAAAAATCATCAACCTAGGGTTTTAGCCTCACAAAATTTTCATTTAGTATTTTCCAATGAAGCATCACATAGTACTAGTTTGTTGTACTATTTTTGTCCAAGTTGTAAAATCTTTTGGAACACCTTGTTTAGCCTGAATTAGGGTCTAATTTTACTTGGTCTATAAAGCCTTCCCTCAATCCTTGTTGGTATTTGGAAATTAATAAACATTTTTAGAAAGTTTTTGAATTGGATTTGTTCCACAATAACATCTTGACTATATCCTCACTTGGAAGATTTTTCTAATTACTATCTCAATTTGGTTACCTTACTATCCCTAGCTATCTTAGCTAGTGATTTAATAAACTGTCTATTTTCAGCAATTCACAAGTTTTGTAAATTACTTGGGCACATTGTTAGACACACCACATATACTAGATACTCTTTATCACTACTTACTTGACAAATAGACACTTAACCTCTTGATTTTAGACACCAAGTTGTCTTATGTTACTTATTTGGTTTATAATATTTCTCTTTTCATGCTTGTCACAACTAGATTTCAACTTGGTCAAGGTATTCACACCTTAGACTTTGGAGAATTACCCCTCCTAATAGGTATCCACATCAACAACAAGTTTTAGAATCTATCTTTGATAAGGAAGTGAGAGAAGACACTTGGTTTGACCCCACTAGTCACTTTGGTAGTGGTACTATTACACCTATTTGTTGAAAACAAATTGATACAAGTATGATAAATGTGTTCAATAATTGTTTTATCATCGATGTCAGACCTTCTATTTTCTGATAAGAAAACTTCTTATATGATTTAAGTACTATCATTAATTTGATTGATGAAAAGGATTTGATCAAATGATGTAATAATAGCACCTAGAGGAAAGGTTGAGTTATGATATGAAAAGGAGTACAAGAATCAGCTAAGATAGTGATATCATAGTGCATTGATAATCTACTTAAGGTTGAAAATATTGGTTTTAGATTACGGTAAAAATAGGTTTTGAAGGGACCTCGAAACCCTTTCACATCCTCAAAAAAGGAAAAAACAAGCTAACCAATAGGAAAGAGCCCATAAACCTACTAAAAAGTGGTATCAAAATCAAGTTTTTAGGGACCTGAAACCACTAATAAAGTCCAGATAAAATACCTAGGTTTTACAAGGATCTGGAACCAGTAGTATAAGAAAAAAACTAAAATCCAAAAAACAAGACCAAACACAAGAACCAAAAGAACCAGCCAGTAAACAGGGCCTGCACAGGAACCCGACCAGAAAAGAAGACTCAATAAACTATTGCAATTTCATAATCATATTCACAGCCTCCTTACCAATCTTAGCCGTATCCTAGATGGAGTTAGCAACCAAAGAAGCAGCATCAATCAAAGCTTTTTTCCTCGAACTCTATCTTGTCCTCTTGCTTGGGCCCTTCGAAGATATGGTTCCTTCATTAACTCTTTTACCCAAGGTCGCCGCAGCTGCATAAATGCTTGAGGTAACTTTCTCCATTCTTGTTCCACTTTCCTTGATGAGAAATCTAAGATTCTGCTTGTAATCCTTTAGTTTTTTTTGGGATATCTCCCATTTGCACCTCCATGTGTTGAATAATAGCCCGGTTAGCCTCTTGGTTTTGTTGCAAGGTATCCACTTTCTTCTTCAACCCAATTATTTCATTATATAACCAAGAATCAACCTAAAGGAAAGAGTTAGCTTTTTGTTTAGCAGAGTGGAGGAAGGAGAGATTGGTTTCCCTCACTAGGGAGTCACCTGCATCATCAACAGTGCTATGTGGAACAAGGCCATCTTTATCAATATGAATCCCCCCATCCAACAGTTCCACCTCACTAGGGTCTGCTTGAGTATGGTGGCTCTATCCCTCCTTATCATGTCCCTTAGTCTCCTTGAGAGGAGTGGGAGCTTTCCCCATGTTTTCCTCCTCACTCAAAATGGCTAAATCATCATTTTGCTTCTCTTTATCAACTCCCCCAGACATGATATGAGTGTCCTCATTTTCAGACTTGCTTTGTTTCGAATTCACCTCTGTAGTATCTTCCTCTCTCCCCTCCTCATTATTGTCTTTCAAATTTGGGTAACCATCTAGGTTAGAGCTAAACTCCCCAGCATCCATCCCCTCATCTTCCTCAGGGACATCCTTATCAGAGCCATTAGTGCTTTCCACCTTAGTATCCTCTTCCTTAATTTGTCTTCGAGAACTGGAGGGTTTTAGTTTAGCCTTTATTATATTTTTAACACTCTCATCCATTTTTCTTGTAACAGGATTAGGACTCTTATGCTTGGCAGTAGACGGGGATGAAGCAATGGACTTATTTTTACAAAAACCCTCAATGAGTAAAATCAGACCTACATGTAATATGGGTCGAGACTATTTCTTTTTATGGGCATTCAAACTTTGGAGCAAAGAAAATTGAAAATAGAAAGGGAAGGAAATTTTTTCCTTGTACCTAAAATGGTTAAGGAATACAAAGTTGAATTTGTGCACCCTTTTACTTCTTCCATCAAGGATGAAATATTCGCAAATACAACCAAGCATATCACACCAAATACCTTTTATCTGTTGCACATCATAGAAGTCGCCGCTCTTTTCCAATTGCAACTCCTCTTCTTTCATCTTTGAGAATTTTTTGTAGGCCACATTGGAAATATTGGTCTACTTTGAAAACTTGATACCTTTCATGGGAAGATCAGTGACTTCGGCAATGAATTCCTCAGTCAGCTTAACAGACACTCCATGTAGGGTAACTTTGTCGTCTGCCCAGTTTTTGAAGAAGGCAGTGGTGACATGGGGTTTGAATACATGCAACCAATCCAAGTAGCTGACCACCTTCCCTTTCTAGAGAATCTTCCAAACATCCTACCTAGCCTTCCAATCATCACATTTTTTGGGTTCCTGCTTCCTCGGTTCACCTCCCATTTTGCAAAGCAGACAAAAAACCAGAGACACCCAGATATCAAAAGCAGAGAGATAGAAGTGAGACCAATTTTTTGTGACATGATATCGAGGATGCCTTTTTGAGGATACGTGCAAAGAGCACATAGCCTTCACATGAATGTACCTCCTTGGGAATGCTAAACTAACAATCATAAGGCCACTCTTGCAAATCATTAAATTTCTAATCCGAGCAAATCTTTCCCACTCTGGAATGAATAATATCATAATTAATGATCGCTTTAAGATCCACATGTTTGTGTAAGTCATCGAGAGACCTCATCTTTTGCCCCATTTGTACTGTGTGATTAACTATCCAATCAGCAACCCCGTTGGCTTCTCTATAAGTATGGGAGATGACCACCTTTTCAAAATTTTGAAATAGGGTTTTGATTTTCATAACCGTTGCCTCTATAGACCAAGAGGTAGAATTTTTATTATTAAGGATATTTATAATATTTAGAGAATCACCTTCCAACCATAATTTGGAGTACCCCAAATCAACAGCTAAAATGGTAGTATAAAGGGCAACAGTAGCTTCAGCAATATGACTATTCGAGTGACCAATAGGGATTGCAACGACATCAATAACATTTCCCATATGATCTTTAAGAATGCCTCCACAACCTACTCTTCCTGGGTTACCCTTGGCTACTCCGTCAAAATTTCCTTTGATCCATCTATTAGGAGGAACAAGCCATTTTATAATCGATCTAGGATTATCAATTTTCAACTTAGGATCTTGAAATCTTAAAGGGTGATCAAGTTGGAAGGTCTGAGTAGGCTCCCTCTAGGACAAAAAATTCTCCTTGAAGGCTCTGATAATATTCTGACCAAGCACCCAACCTGGAAGATCTTTATTTCTGAATATCATGTTATTTCTTTCTTTCCATAAACCCCACCAAAGATGGGGGAGGGTTAGTTTCCAAAGAAATTGAGCATCATGATCCTTTGAGGGGCATCTCCAGCTCTTGAAAGCAAGCTCCACATTTTTTTGATGAACCCATGTCATGCCCCAAAATTTCAAAATCCTAGTCCAGACTTCTTGAGAAAAAGAACAAATCAAAAACATATGATCTCTATCTTCATATCCCTTTCTGCATAAAGAACACCTATTAACCAAATTTATACCTCTTTTTTGCAAATTATCAGAAGTCAAAATTTTGTTTTGGAGAAGAGTCCAAAAGAAAATGTTAATTTTGGGAGTGAGACCCTTAATCCAAGCTTGAGTCCAAAGAGGATGATTGTTCATATTCTTAGGAGCAAAGACAGAAGAGACTTTGAAATTCCCACTAGGGTCAGTAAACTAGATAATCTCATCCTCCAAATAAGGGTAAAGAGAGACAACATTGAGGGATAATTGAATATTATTGGTTGCACTAAGTAAGTTTAGAAGAAAAAGATAAACAAAGTTTGTTTGTCAAGCTTGACTGAGTGGATAGTATGTGCCAAGCAAAGTTAGTACAAGCCGAGCAAAAAATCAATTGGAGTCGAGTAAAATTCTATTTTAGTAAATTCCAAGTAAAATAGTTGATGCCTAGTAAAGTGTATTTGATATTGAGCATCAGTAAAATTTAGTTCATGCCGAGTGATTTTATAGAGGATGTCGAGCAACATAGTATGTCTCAAGCATTAGAAGCTAGTCAAGGCCAAGTGTTAGCATTATTTGGAAGATTGTGAATTTGATAGATTTGAGTTGACAAATTTATTTTATTGGATTATGTGAACCATGTGGAAGATAAGATTGATGAGCTGGTGGCACAAAATCCATGGTAAGCCATTTTGAGAAAAATTAAAAGAGGATTGAAGGAGAAGTTTTTAGAAAGAGATGAAATGAAATAAGGGGTAGATTCATTGAATCCTACCTAATCTGTCCTAACCCTAAATTGGATGATGATGAATGAGTGACAAAATATCTTAATTATCTATTTATAGGGATGGATGGTTAGAAGAAAAGGTTGTCATATGTGAGAACCTAAGGAAGCCAAGGAGTCTAGGGTATTGCTTCATTCAGTGACCTAAGTGAAGAGTCTGCATTGGCAAGTTAAGCAATAAGGCTTAAGGGTATGGATGCTTGAAGGGTGAACAAGCTATCAGAGCTAAAGTGTGTGAAAACAGAGTAGAATGGTGGACTAAAATAGAGATTTATAATCTATAAATAGAATTGTAAGTCATTATCAGATCAAGCCTTATGATTACTCTCTAATAATGGTATTGGTCTAGGGTAAATCCTTTGGATTAAGGTTGACCTAACAGTCATTTGTAAATCCTTTAACTAGGTGACATTCCAAGTGAATAGTCTAAAGTCCTCTAACAAGGCTCACTCCTAATAGGGTGATTGAAATTGTAAGGCCTTGCCCTGACCCATCGTAGCATAGTCGATACATTATTATTTTGATGCTCATGACTTGATATGTCAAGACACTATCAGATACATTGAACATATGATGTTATTTCATGTTGTGTGATGTTTACTTTTAGATATTTGATTTTGTCATTTAATGTTTTATGAATATGTATTTTGATGAAGTAAGTGAATGCAAAATTAACACTTTGATTATGTAATTTTAATGATTGAGAATATGAGTGGAATGAGATAAACAACTGATTATTTGAAAGATGAATGTTTTAATTTATGAGATTTTCCTAATACGTTATATACATATGTGCATGTGATTTTCTTGAGCTACTGATGTGTGCAATGAGTGTGCAGGATATTTTAGCTAAGAAAACTTAATGGAGAAATGAAACTGAACCCTATGTACCATTTGTGGGAACCTTGTTGTTGTATGTTATTTGTATCGTGGGATGTATGAATGTATCATTCTGTAATTAGTAAATGTTAATGTTTCATAATAGTGTTTTTATAGTGTCACTTGACACTTAGGAATTGTATATGCATTCCGGCATGTCAGTTAGGGTTAACCGAGTAACCTAAAGATCTCAGTCAGACTAAGTTAGTGCCCTTTTTGCTAATCAGTTTATAATCAAGGTTAATTACCCTTAATCTAGATTAGTGTTTAATCTACATTTTGAAGGTTGTTAGATAGTCCTAAAATTCCCTAGCTTTTGATAGGTCCCTAAATTATCCTAATGGGTATGGGTTGGGGGCATTTTACACCCCTAGCCCCTTTTGTTGACTTTTATGTTCACTTAAAAACCCAATTTTTTCTTTATTGCAAAAATTGAAAGTTTTCATCATGAGTTGGATGACCTTAACTTCACCTTGAGGTTAGCCTTAGGTCTAGTTGTTGGCCATTATAATATAGTTTTAATTAAATTTAGTTGTAGTTTAGTGTTAGTTTTTTTAAATAAAGTGGTAATTAGTATATGTCAATATTAGAAATTATTTTAGTGCTAGAATGATTTTAAATTTTGGATAGTAATTAGATAAGTTAGTTTTATTATTGGTTTAATATGTTGTTAAGTTGAGTTAGTCGATTTATTTAATTCATTTAAAGAAATAATTTTTGAATCATTATGATAGTAATAAGTGTAAAGTTGATATTGCGTTGTTGTGAAGGGTTAAAAAGAGATGTTAGCCAGTTGATTTTAATATTTCAAAATAATTAGATTTGTATTAATTTATATTGTTATCCGAATAATTTAAATGTATTATTCATTGATATTTTAAAAAGTAAATAAAGGTGACAATGTGTGAAACCTTTTAATAAATTGAAATTGGATTGCTTAAATTAAATAATTGATTTAACAATGAACGCTTCAATTTAACAACCTATTCCTACATGATTTTTTTTTTTAATATTTAAGTATTGATCAGAGACCTTGTATTTGTCTTTCAGTGTACCTATACCATAACTATGAAACAAACATATTAATCTTTGTGGCTTTAACTTTAAAAAAAAAAAAAAAAATTGTATATGTGTTTTTGCCCAATGTTTTGGGCATGACATTTTGGTATCAGAGCCCGTGTTTCAACACTAGGAACCTAAAACCATTATGCTTCTAAACTTAAACTAAACTTTACATTGTGTAGGATGCCTCTTGTTACTCATAGAAACTAACAAGGTAGAGGTTGTAGGGCGAGAGGGGTTAGAGTAGAACAGGAGGATGGACCACCACTACCTCCACCACCACCACCACTAAACCTGAATTAGGATATTTTGGATGCCCTTCAGACATTGTTTGGTGTAGTCCAGCAGAGGGTACTACCTATAGTGTAGCTAGGGTAGAATATATCTCGAAGGGGAAGTAGAGGGACTTGGAGGAGGCAGGGCTGGAGGCAGAGAGAGGAGTAGAAGTCCCCCACTGAGGTAGGTTGAGGGATAGGGTGAGCATGAGGGTGAGTCGATACATCAGAGAGGACCACCACTCGATAGACCTCCTAGACATATAGGAGATGATATCAGGGAGTTGATACAACTTAGGCCACCATTATTTATTGATTCCATAGAGGGAACAATAGCAGAGGCCTAGTTATAGAGTCTACAGTGGTGCTTTGGATTATTTCCTCCATGTCTAGTAGTCCATCAGCTAAGAGGAGATGCCTCTAATTGGTGGCATCAGGAGGAGACTATAGGAGGAGTGAGGATGGATACCCTCACATGGGAGTCATTCATGGAGAGATTCTAGGAGAGGTACCTGTCTGAGCACTTTAGATAGAAGTAGATAGAGGAATTTCATTCTTTATATCAGAGGGGTCTCATAGTAGCTTAGTATGAGAGTAGGTTTCTCGAGATCCTTCCTTATGTTGAATACATGAAGGACGAGAAACTACGAGTACATCACTTCATCATGGGACTGAATTTCTCAATCTAGGGTCTAGTTTGTTTGGCCTTCCCTACCACTTTTAGATAGGTAGTTGAGATAGCAGTAGTTGTTGAGGATACTTGGGGTAGACAAGAGTCACAGGAGTGGTCTCAGAACCGAAACTCTACCTAGCAGAAACCCCCTTGGAAAGGGAATCAAAACTATATAAGGGCCAACAAACTTAGTAGTAGAAACCACAGTAGTAGTAGTAGTAGAAACCCTCACAGGGTTATCAGGGCTCCAAGCCCAAGTAGTGGTAGTCTTTGGGTCCCAAGCAAGATTAGAAGGTACAGGCCCCACATTCATAGTCAGTGAAGACTCGTAGCCTTCTAGGGGTAGATATAGTGGATCTAGTAGGTCAGGAGGCCCACAACGGTCTAGATCATAGGGTGCATGATCTTATACCCGAGGACCATGCTACACTTGTGGTGGCATGGGTCATATAGCTAGAGAGTGTCCACAGGGATAGTCATCTGATGGCCAGAGAGGATATTTTTCAAAGCTGATAGTTGGAGACATGGGTAGACCCCACAGATTTTTTCCAACAGTTGACAACCGCCAAGCTAAGCATCAGGCCATAGTTATTGAGGCTATAAGTATTATACAAGGCCGTATGGTTGCAATTTTATTTTATTATGAAGCTATTGATTCTTTTATATCTCCATATGTAGTGGAGCATTGTGGGCTAGTGGCAGTTAGAAAGGATGTTAGTTGGGAAGTAGAGTTAGCCTCAAGAGCCAAAGTGTCAGTTAGTTCCATGGTGCATGATTTCCAGATGTAGATTGGAGACATGTCCACAATGTCTAATCTATGCATTACCCCTCTAGGTTCTTATGATGTAGTCCTTGGCATGGATTGGCTTAATGCCCACAGCGCTAAGATGGATTGTTGATAGAAGAGGGTGGAATGTGTGGATGAAGATGGTATCTCTAGAGTGATCTTTGGAGTAAAGAGACCAGTATCCCTTTGTATGATTTTTGCTATGCAGCTTAGACAATGCATGTGAGAGGGATGTCAATTGTTCGCTATCACCATTAGTGACAGAGGGTAAGATTTAGAGGGAGAGCCATCCCATAAAAATTTTCCAATCTTGCAAGAGTTTGCAAATGTGTTTCCCTCAGAGCTCCCTGGTATGCCTTCACACCTAAAGTAGTGGATTTTCATATAGATCTTGTGCCAGGAGCTGACCCTGTATCAAGAGCACCATAGAGGATGACTACCCATGAGCTTAGTGAACTAAAGACTCAGTTGGAAGAACTCTTAGAGAAGGGGCATAGTTGACCTAGTGTGTCACCTTGGGGTGCACCAATGATCTTCATAAAGAAGAAGGACATATCACTTAGGTTGTGTATTAATTATCAACAGTTGAAAAAAGTAACCATCAAGAATTGATATCCTCTTTACAAAATTGATGATCTCTTCGATCAGTTGCAGGGTGCTTGAGTATTTTCAAAGATTGTTCTGAAGCCGAGTTATCATTAGTTGAGGATTATGGATAGTGATATCCCCAAGACTACATTCTGTATGAGGTATGGTCACTATGAGTTCACCATGGTACCATTTGGCCTCATGAATGCTCTAACTATATTATGAGCCTTATGAATGGAGTATTTCATACCTTTTTGGATAAGTTTGTGGTCATGTTCCTTGATCACATTTTGATTTATTCTCATGATGAGAAGGAGCATGAGGAGCACTTGAGACAAGTATTGCAGATGTTGAGAGAGAATTAGTTGTTTGGCAGCTTGTCAAAGTGTGCACTCTACAGACTTGAGATACATTATTTGGGCCATGTCATATCAAGTGATGGTGTCTCAGTAGACCCATCAAAGATTAGGGTCATCATGGATTAGCCAACACCCACCAGTGTCACTAAAGTGAGGAGCTTTATGGGAATAGTAGGATATTATTGATGCTTCATTGTGGGATTCTCTAGATTGGCACACCCAATCACATCTCTTCAGAAGAAGGGGAAGAAATAAAATTGGATAGAGAAGTGTGATAGAGCTTTTCAAGAGCTCAATAGAGCCCTCATGAGTGCACCATTTCTTGCAGTGCCAGATTCTTCTATGGATTTTGTGGTGTGCACAGATGCATCTTTAGATGGTATAGGGGCAATCCTTATGCAGGATGGATGACCTATTTCCTTCGAGTCTAGAAAGTTGAAGACTCATGAAATCAATTACCCTAGACTCACAACCTAGAGCTTGTGGTAGTGGTTCATGCTTTAGTGAGGTGGTGAAACTTCCTTCTAGGTCATAGATTCGAACTTCATTATGACCACCAGAGCTTGCAGTACATATTTACACAGTCAAACCTTAATGGTAGGAAAAGAAGGTGGATGGAGTTCCTTTATGAGTACGATTTTGATGTTCATTACATCAAGGGAAAGGATAATGTGGTTGCAGATTCCTTAAGTAGAAGGTGCCATGAGATTTCATCTATGACTACTTGCACTGACTTGAGGGAGCGGATCCTATAGCACTTGCCAACAGATGAGCTTTATGCAAAAGTTAGTCAGATAGTGCATTCTCAGAGACCTTTGGAAGGGAAGTATTCAAAGTATTCTTTGGATTCCAATGGACTCTTGCATCATAGAGGAAATATGTATGTACCTTCCATTGAGAGTTTGTGCGAGCTCATTGTACTTGAAGCTCACAGAGCACCTTATGTAGTGCACCCCAGTGTTAAGAAGTTACATGCAGATATGAGGTAGTTGTATCACTGGCCAGGCATGTGAGTGCATATTGCTAATATAGTTGCAAGATGCCTCGAGTGTCAAAGGGTGAAGGTAGAGCATTGTCATCCCGATGGGCTTCTTTAGCCTCATGAGATTGTAGAGTGGAAGTGGGATGCTATATCTATGGATTTTATTGTTGGTCCCCCATGTCATCTCGCCACCATGATGCCATTTTGGTGACAATTGACACATTGAACAAGGTTTTCCATTTCTCACCCATGTGTACTACATACACAACACGAGACATAGCCCAGGTGTTTTTGTGAGACATTGTCAAACTTCATGGCATTCCTTGTAAGATCATCTCTGATAGAGACTCATTGTTCACTTCATCCTTTTGGAGAGAGTTGCAGGTAGCTTTGGACACTAGGCTCAATTTCAGTACACTATACCATCCTCAGACTGATGGTTAGACTGAGTGAGTGAATCAAGTTTTGGAAGACATGTTACGTATGTACGTGATGGACCATCAGGTCAAATGGGAGGAATACCTACATCTTGTTGAGTTTGCCTATAACAATGGGCACCATTCATCCATAGGTATGTCACCTTATGAGGCTTTGTATGGAAGACTGTGCAAAATACTCTTGAGTTGGGATAGGATTGAGGATTGTGTTGGGACTAAAAATTGCAAGGTCAATTTTGAGTACCATTGAGATTTTGAGCCCTATATATGCTTTTGATGAGTTTGTACCTGGCTATACTTTTGAGACCTAAGAGGTGTTTAATGTTTCTAACACCCTGCATTCAGTGTGTCTAAGTGTTTTATGAAGTTAAAGTGTCATTCCAAGTCATTTGGCGAAGTCCTATTTTGAGCTAGTTCCAAATCTACATTTTACCCTAAGTGTCAAACAACGACAGGAGGTTGTGTTTGCAAGTGAATATCTCACACCCAGAAATATTGTATGACAAACTGCTTTAAGAGTGTCTAGTGTCCATACCTAAGAGCCTATGTTTCAAATTTTGAGTCATTTTGAGTTTGTTTGACTAGGTTTTGAATCCCTCAAATTTGGTCATTTAAATTTTTCATGCTGATGCACATTGTACATAATTCTGGGAAGCCGTATTTGACATGCTATAATTTTGACCCAGTTGATTGAGATGTTGAAATTCCTTTTATGTTGCATTTTAGATGTCAAGGACTTGTTATGTTTCAAATTTCAACTTATGACGAATCTGTTTGATCAGTTTTCAAATGCGATTCCAAAGGCAATTTCTAAAAGTTGTAGTGGTGTCAGTATTTGTAGATTGATCAGTAGCCCTGTTCATGATGTTATATCCCCTGATCTATGATAGGTCAAGTCAAATGGATTGTACCACTATATTATCCTTTGAAAATACTCCAAGTGTCTCATTTTTTAAGTCTTCACGAATTCGTCTGCACACTTTTCCAAGCCAATTCCATTCACAAAAAATGTTTTTTGTCAGTGCTTTTAATCTACAAAATCCAAGTAGCTCACTTTGACTGATCGCCATTTGTGTCCTGTTATTTTTCATGAGCCTAAATCCCAGATTTATATTCACCTCGTGATAGAGATTCAACAACCCAATTTTCGTCCTTCCATGTGTCAGTTCACCCAATTTTTGAAGCCAATTCCAAACGTAGTTTAGTGTTTTCTGACATGTTTTATTTGTAGGTGATTCTGAGAGGGCAACTTTGATAGTGAATATCTTTTGACGCAAAATTTTTCATGAGACGAGATTCGACAGGGTGCAAGAGTGCAGAGCAAAGAATCAGTGGGTCAAATTTCAAAGCCTGGTCAGAGGTTTGGGTCAATTTTTAAGGCCAGCCAATGGACCTCCTGGCACAAAGTTGACAAGTTGCAGATAAGTGGTAAAATAAGTTTTGAAAGATTGTTCAGCACTTGAATGTGTTTCAAATCAGTATCAAGCAATCAATGGATTAGTTTGATGGTTCAGGTGTTTGGAAACGAATTTTTTTTAGCTGGACCCACTTTGGGATCCGACTGACTCCATCAAATTGGTAAAGCATTATGTTTCAAGATGTTTTCTTTTAAGTGGAGATTATAATGGTTGCAACAACTAAAATTCTTAGTAAGCACATTTAGTCATTTTGAATCAACCAAGTATTTTGGTACGCATGTACTTAAGATGTGGATTTTAATGCTAATTGACTAAATTTGAATTGAAATTTTGAAGCCTCTGAAACATAAGGAATGTATTTTTGAGGGACGGCTTTTAATCTGTTTCAAATGTGGATAAATATAAATGTTTTTTGAAAAGCTTGAATGGGCCTACTAATGACAGAGTATTTGGAAAAGAGAATGTCCTACACAAAAGCTTGTGCCTCAAAGCAAGATGCCTTCGTTCCTTTTCTCTAAAAGCCTTACCTCAACAAAGAAATAGTAACCCTCAGCCCTTGCGTATAATAGAAGAACCTGTAGTAGAATTAGAAATTTAAAGGCAAGGTTTTAAAATATAAACATAGAGATGCTGATTCAAAGAACAAACAAAAGGCAGTTGACTAAGATAAAAAAGTGCAAGTAATAAAAGGGGATACCAAACTGGAGGAGCCTCACATTATAGTAAAGGACACCCACAACAGACTTCAAAAGAGGAGGCACATTAAAACAGAGGAAGAATGAAGGACCACACAATGAGGAATGGAAGTCGAGCATGTAAAAATGAAATCCAATGCATGTGAAGAGGGGGCAATCTGCAGGTTCAAAACCATAGCCATAAAAGGCATGATCCATGTTTCAACAGGAAACCAAGCAAGTACAAAGTGCAAGGGGACATCTTCAGGAGGGAGACCATGCTAAAAGGGGCAAAGAATGTAGTCAAAGATGGAGGACACATTCAACGCAAAATAGGGAAACCAAAAGCTTTGAAAGCCAGCAGTCACAAAGAAAATAGAGCAGCAATCATAGAAGATGCTCACGCATGCCAGAGGGAAGGAGGCCACAACATTACAAAACATGAATTCCACGCATGTAAAAAGGACAAGTGGAACCTTGCGCTAATTGATAAAAAGAAATCACGCCAAGTGAAATTTCCCAGGCTAGAGGAGAGGCAGAACGTCCAATGTTGAGTAGTCTTGCACATAAAAGGGGGAGTAGATACATCAAAGGTAAGATCTGCCAGTTAAAAAGAGAGGAGGCTGCCACAAAAATGCAGAGTTGGAAAGTTAAAAAAAAGCACACGCCTCATGTTTTTGAAGCATCACTCACATAGCCAACAAAGAGAACCTTCAAGAAGACAAAAGCCATTCACAACATGGTAAAGGGAGTTCATGCCTGCAAAAAATAGAGTAACTCATGTAGGAATCATCCCACATTCTTGGTGGATGCATTTTTGGAGTTGTTTAAATACAACAAAACACTTCAAGTTATGTGAATTAAAGCTAGAGGCTTTTGAAAGTCATGATGTGCGCGGGTCCCAGCTAGTTGTATGATGACATCAGCTAGAGGCAATAAATTAAATTTTTAAATGAAAATGCACTAACGATGACACGACACAAAAAGTGAAGATTGCTTCAGATGCAAACACGTGGCAGGATCGAAGGCACCCGCAAAATCGCAAAATCAAGTTGCTTGCTGGTTAAATAAAGTGGAAAAGCGAGATTGCACCATGTGGCAGTGCGGGACCTAGACACGATGAGATGGTGTAGACAAGCAGGTTCAAGGCGGATGCGCAAGATGCTGCCATGTGGCAGATCTTGCGGTGAGCGCATTTTCACAAAATAAAGATGCAAGCCAATTAAGGATTGCGGGAATGCGAGATGCTCCCACCTGGCAGCAGGTCTGATGCTTGGTGATGTGGCAGTTGAGTGGTCCATTGATAGAAATGAACAAATCATAGAGTGCCATGTGGTTGGTCAAGCTAGTTTGACCTTAGATTCAAAAGGCAAGGGAAAAGGTGAAAGTAATAGAATTTTAAAAAAAAAAATTTCTCAAGCAAATTGCGTGCTCAGAAATTTTTTAAGTTGAAAGGGGGTTAATTCTAAAGTTTTAACTTTAGAGTTTTAAATTTTTTTCAAAATTTAAAATTAGAGTTGCAGTTAGACCTGAGTCCATTACTAGAGGAATGATTTTCAAATCGACTTTTAGGAGGTTTCTGATAAGAAAAATAGGTGATGTTATATATCACTGGAATTGTGAGAATCTAAATTTTTGGATTCTGGAGTTAGTTTCTACATAGGAAGCAGCTAGTTCAAGCTATATGAGGTTTTCTCTTAGGTTCCCAACTGGCAACTATATTCAGGTGACGAAGTTCAAATTTTTTTTATAACATGGTAATGATCTGAATAAGCATAAAATATGGCAAAAATGCAGTTAGGGTAAATTGTAACTACTTTCAAATTAGTTGAAACTCAAATTCACTAGCATTTTCATGAAGCTTCCAGATATTTTTGGTGACTCATAGATTTTTCATCATTGAACAAAGGATATTTTCAAGTTTGTTACAAGAAATGATGAAAATAAAATCAGATCAAAATGGTAGAGAGAAGAGAGAGGTTTTTCAGTTGCAGGTGATTGAATTCTAAGTGGACACTTGTTGTCTTTAGAACAGATCCGAGAATTATTTCTTGTCTATATCTTTCTTTCTTTGATCCATTGTAGTAGGTTCCAATTTTTTGTGGCTGAGAAACCAGTAGGTTCCAGTTTTGAGAAAAAACGACTCACTACTGAGACACCATTCTTCAACATTTCTTCTTGTATGAACAACAAATTAAGTTTTATGTAGATAGTTTTTGTCTATTAGGTGATTTGTGAGTTATTTTCTATACATCTTACATGTATTTGGTTTCAAGAAAAATAAATAAAGTGTAACAAAGGGTTTTAAATTCAGTCTAAATCTTGTTTCCTATTCATGGATGTGTAATTTCTTCTAATTTGTGAACCAAGAGCATGAATTAGGTTGCATTTCATTTTGGAATGTATGTGGTTAAAATGTCTTGTAGATGGAACAAAGAGCCATGTAATTTCTTGGTGTTTATCATAGGGTTTGCAGATTTCATGATGGGATAATTTGAGTATGAGATTCAAATCTGAAGTAGACGTCTATTCACAAGGTGAAGGATAGATCAGGGATCTTGATGTAGAGATATGTTTGAGATTTCCATAAGATGTATGGTTATAATTCATTTAATTGCCCAATAGTTAAGGCACTGATCAGAGATAGGATCATTAGGTTTTGTTGCTTATATTTGGGTCTTGCTGATATCAACATTATTAATCCAATATTTTTCCCTTTCATGTTGAAGAGCTATAACAAAATGCCCTCACTCAACTTGTGAATATCATAGCATTTGCAACTTGCTATTGTAGATCTGTGTTATTTCATGAGTTATTAGGAGAAATAAGGGTTTTATCTGCTTTATATTAGATTCAATGTATGCTTTGATAACTAGTACCATATAAAGAATCTACAGGTCCACCCACCTAGGTTTTGCAGAGCCCGAAGAAGAAGAAGAGTCTAGCTTTATAGTTGGCCTAGTGTTTGAATCGACATGTTAAAAATGGGAGTTAGCTGCCCCTAAATGTGTTTTGTTCTCATCTAGGTAATTGAAAATCGGTAATGTTTTCAAACACCAACAGATCGAGTATCAATTGGTCCTCAGTTAGTAAAGGAGATTGAGCAACAAGTGACCCTGATTAGATAGTGTCTGAGAGAGGCACAGGATAGGCAGAAGAAGTATGCAAATACAAAAATGATAGATAGAGAGTATCAGGTTGGAGATAGAATCTTCTTGAGGGTGTGACCACACAAAAGTTCGATTTGATTTAGAAAGGGCTCTAAGTTGGCACATCGGTTTGTTGGACCGTTTGAGATCCTAGAGAGGATAGGACCAGTTGCATACCATCTAGCTTTGCCACCTAGCTTGTCACGCATCCATAATGTGTTTCACATTTTAGTACTTAGAGGATACATTTATGATGAGTCTCATATTATAGATTAGGATGATTTGTAGGTGGAGTTGGACAGGCAGCTAGGGCTAGAGCCTATCCATATTATTGCTCGACAGACCCTAGCTCTTTGAGGCTGAGAGGTAGACCAGGTTAGGGTCCAGTGGGATTGTCATGATGAAATCACAACTTCATGGGAGGATGTAGCATGAATGCGATATCAATACCATTATCTTTTTTATGAACTCTAGGAAGAAGTTCATGCCTAGTGGGGGAGGATGTGAGGCCTCACCCTGACCCATCGTAGCATAGTTGATGTATTATTATTTTGATACTCATGACTCGATATGTTGAGACACTATTGGATACACTAAACATATGATGCTATTTCATGTTGTGTGATGTTTACTTTCAAATATTTTATTTTGTCATTTAATGTTTTATGAACATGTATTTTGATGAAGTGAATGCATAATTAACACTTTGATTATGCAATTTTAATGATTGAGAATATGAGTGGAATGAGATTAACAACTGATTATTTAAAAGATGAATGTTTTAATTTATGAGATTTCCTTGATATGTTATATACATATGTGCATGTGATTTTCTTGAGCTACTTATGTGTGCAACAAGTGTGCAGAATATTTTAGCCAAGAAAACCTAATGGAGAAATGAAACTGAACCCTATGTACCATTTGTGGGAACCCTGTTGTTGTATTTTATTTGTATCATGAGATGTATGAATGTATCATTCTGTAATCAGTAAATGTTAATGTTTCATAACAATGTTTTTATAGTGTCACTTAACACTCGAGAATTGTATATGCATTTCAGCATGATAGTTCAAGTTAATTGAGTAACCTAAAGATCTAAGTCAGACTAAGTTAGTGCCTTTTTTGCTAATCAGTTTATAATCAAGGTTAATTACCCCTAATCTAGATTAGTGTTTAATCTGCATTTTGAAGGTTGTTAGATAGTCCTAAAATTCCCTAGCTTTTGATAGGTCCCTAATTTATCCTAGAGGCCTAAAATAATGAAATCTAAGTACTTAAGGGGTATAGGTATGGGTATGGGTTGGGAACATTTTCCACCCCCCAGCCCCTTTTGTTGATTTTTATGGTCACTCAAAAACTTAATTTTTGCTTTATTGCAAAAATTGATAGTTTTCATCATGAGTTGGATGACCTTAACTCCACCTTGAGGTTAGCCTAAGGTCTAGTTATGTTAGAAGCCTCTAGAACTTTTGGGCAAGTGGGGGAGTTATTGCTTTTAGAGGTGGTTGAGTTTAGGATCTTATTTAGAGGCAATTTTGAGAGGGTTTTGGGTGTTCACCCAACCTCTAGTTTTAGAGTGGATTTCAGAATCGAAAGAGAAGGAGAGGAAAGCAAGCTCATCTCAAACTTGTTCAATTGCCATAACCTGATTTTTTGAAGGTAGGAATACTTCACCTCATTGTGTTCATGTTGTGTTTCATGTTTCAGTTTTATTGCATATGTATGTATGTGTGTGTGTTCAGTATGTTTGGGAGGGATGAGAAACTAGTTTTCTTAAATGTCTTTTGTTTGTGTTTTGTTTTGAATTTTTGAAGGGATTGTATGGGTGTATTGGCATTACTCACCCTCGGATAGGGTAGAAGTGGCCATGTGCGGGGGAAGGTCTTCAGTTCGACTCTAATAGTGTAGAATCTCTTCTTAGGACGAGAAGAGGGAGAGAGGGTAGGGTGTTATGGGCCCCTACTCATCAGCACAAACCACGTATGAGTTTTGGCATGTAAGAATGGAAGAACGAAAGTTCTTGAGTTTATAGCTCCGATAGGGCACCTATTTCGGTGTTGTGTCTAACATCTTCTATTGGAAAAATCCAACTTCTCCCTAGTTTGGTTCATTATCAAACCTGTTGTGAAAATTTGAGATGGGAGTGAATGTCTGATTTTGTCTTAATGTTATGATTGGTTGTCTCCTGGTCAGTTTTCATTCTCTCCATGACCACCGTGATGTATTGTAGAATTCAAAATAGATCCCTTGTGAAGGGCCAAGAAGGAAATTTCAAATTGTTATTGAAATTCAGTTATATTGAGGAGATTTCTCCTCGGGATTGAAATCCTGTGTAAAATATATTTTTGAACTCATTGTTGAAGTGGCAACAATGTCGAGTTTTATTACTGGTTCTTTCTCGGTGGAGCCTTTGAATCAGGAGGTCTAATAGACAAAGAGATTGAGAAATATTCTTGCATTTGAGTCTTATAGTATTTTCAGTTATATGCACATGTGTATTGAAAAGTAGATAAAATGGTGATGTGCAATTATGCAAATTTCAAGTTCAAATATGTTAAGAAAAAAAAAAATTCCTCCTTGTCTCAAAATTCCAATACTTAAAAAAATTTTGCCCCCTAAAAAAGAAAAACTGTCTAGATTTTGTATGAGGAAAAAAAATAAATCCTCCCTTTAAACAAGAATGTACTCTAAAAGTTTCTATATTAAAAAATTATATGCATTATATAAAAATCCTTTAAACTATTAAGTAATTAAAAATGAAAGAAAATTATATATATATATATATATATATATATATATATATATATATATATATATATATATACAAATGATAAAACAAATATCTTAAACTCTACCTAATTAACTTTATTCATTAATTATTTTGTTCTATCATATTCTTACCAACAAAACTTTAAAACATAAATTACTTCCTACTTTTCCTTGTTATATGTTGACAAAGGCCTTGGTTTTTAAAAAAAACAACAAAAAACACTCACGCAATGAGAGTCTATCATGTCAGTTTGGTTAGCAAATGACATTAACGGGCAGATTTTTTTAGAAAAAAGTGCAGAAATATTTATTAAGTTTGCCGACATTCCTTAAATTCTCCTTCGGCTGCATTTTTATATGGGACCACGTGGGGTAGATGAGTAGGGGGTGTGGAGTGGTTATTAAGTTTTTACTTTGGTTAGTAAAAAAAGTAAGTTAGTTACTAATGTTAGATGTGAAGTAATTTTTTTTATATTGTTTAGTTTTATTTAAATTTTACTTTAAGTTAGTTAGTATTAAGTAAAGTTTTAAAATATTAGTTAGTTATGTTTTAGGCAAGTTAAATATGTTTCAAATTTTAGTCATTAAATATAATTTTTTTATAGTTGGTCATTATAATATAGTTTTAATCAAATTGAGTTGTAGTTTACTATTAGTTTTTAAAAATAAAGTGGTAATTAGTATATCTCAATATTAGAAATTATTTTAGTGTTAGAATGATTTTAAATTTTGGATAGTAATTAGATAAGTTAGTTTTATTATTGGTTTAATATGTTGTTAAGTTGAGTTAGTTGATTTATTTAATTCATTTAAAAAAATAATTTTTGAATCATTATGATAGTAATAAGTGTAAAGTTGATATTGCAATGTTGTGAATGGTTATAAAGATATATTAGCCAGTTGATTTTAATATTTCAAAATAATTAGATTTGTATTAATTTATATTGTTATCCGAATAATTTAAATGTATTATTCATTAATATTTTAAAAAGTAAATAAAGGTGACAATGTGTGAAACCTTTTAATAAATTGAAATTGGATTGTTTAAATTAAAGAATTGATTTAACAAGTTTAACAACCTATTCCTACATGATGTTTTTTTTTTAATCTTTAAGTATTTATCGGAGATCTTGTATCCGTCTTTCAGTGTACCTATACCTTAACTATGAAACAAACATATTAATCTTAGTGGCTTTGACTTTAAAAATAAAATAAAATAAATTGTACGTGTGTTTTTGCCTTGTGTTTTGGACATGACAGAAATCCTTTAACTGGGTCACATTTAACAATGTGTATTGTAACCTTTAACATGGCTGGCCTTTCATAGGGCATTACTTTAGAAGAGTGAGAAAGAGTAGCATGTTACTGGTGGTTTTTCCCAAATTGAGTTTCCATGTAGATCATTGTGTTAAGTGTGTTATTGAATCTATTATGTTTTATGGTTACATTTCTATAAATTGATTTGATAATAACCTACAAGTTTTAAGTGATTTCATAATCTTATGGATGGATGCATGATGATAAATGTTTTATGGGTTTACTAAGCTGTAAAAAATTTTAATAGTACATCTAGACCTTGGATAACTAATCCAACCCCCTTTTAATTATTCTAAAGAATTCCAACAATTTGTATTAGAGCATTACTTCTGAAGAGGACTAGTTTGAAGGTACTAGAAGCACAAAGATAAACATGTGAAAAAGAGAAGTGCCCAAGCTTAATAGAGATAACTTTCCTGCATGGAAAAGTCTGATGAAACTACACCTTAGAGGACTTGGAGATATGCACAATCTACCATTACTATTGAGCATGTTGATCCTGTTGGAGCCCTAACTATTGAGGATCTAAAAAAGAAGAAAGAACACAACTAGGTAATGTTGGAGATTGCCTTTTCCCTAAGTTGTGCTGAGTTTGACGATATAAAAAGTCTTTATAGTGAAAAGAAAATGTGGGATGCTCTACACACCATCTATGGAGGAGACAATAATTTTCGAAGAGCCTCAGCTGAAAATTTCAGAGGTAAGTTTGATGATATGAGAATGCAAGAAGGTGGGAACATTGCTCAATATTGCTCAAGGATAAAAGATGTTGTTAATGCAATAAGAGGAGCTCCTGGTACAATAGATGATGATATAGTACTAAGCAATTTTTTTAGAACATTGCTACCTATATATGCTATTAGAGTTTCTACTATACAAGAACTAATATGTGTACTAGGGAATGTTCTAACTTTTGAAGGTCTGGTAGGTAGACTCACTACTTTTGGGCTAATCTAATTTTGATAATTACAAATCTAAAAATATTGAATCCACTTTCAAAGCTAAGCTATCATTAAAGGAACCTAATGAGAAGAACAAGAAGAAAAAGACAAAATATGTGTCCACTAACAGTGATACAGATGAGGAGGATGTTAATCAACTTGAAGCAATACTTGGCAAGGAGATTTCACAGAGGTAAATGAAAGTTTAAAGGTAAATTACCTATCATTTGTTTCAATTGCAATGAGGTTGTTCATATTGTTGCTAGATGTCCAAAGAAGAATAAATTTAGAGGTGGTGACAAGTGCAAAAATAGAAGAGATGAAGACAACAAAGATTAAAAAGACAAAGGAAAGAAGTTTTGCTACATTGTTGAAGAGGAAACATGAGATGAATTGGATAAACATGATGATGAAGTGGTGTATGTTGCAATGAAGGAGAAATTTGATGAAGATGAGGCAACTACACTTGTCTCTCTTTTGAACAAGAATGATAGATGGATCATTGACAATGGATGTTCACATCACATGATAAAAGTAAGTTCATTACCTTGAATTGTTATGATGAAAATAGTGTAAGATTTGGTAATGATGCACCACATTTGATAAAAAGAAAAGGTTCTATCAAACTCATAGAAAAGATTTTATGTGACAATGCTTACTATGTTGAAGGACTTAACTATAATCTTTTGAGTGTGTCACAATTGAACAATTTAGGACATAAGTTTGAGTTTGAAAACAAGATTGCTAAGATATATGATACTGATGGAAAACTAATTGAAAAGGGTGATCAAACTAGACGTAATCTATTCTACCTTGATATAAAGGATGCTACTTGTTTAGTTGTAAAATTTGATGATGTGTGGCTATGGAACAAGATGTTATATCATGTTAATTTTGATAACTTGATTAGTATCAGTAACATGAGAAAAGTTAGAGGGCTACCTAAGTTGAAGAAGCTTAATAATATAATGTGCAAATAATGTTAGTTAAACAAGATGAAAAAGGCAAGTTTTAAGAGTAAAACTCATACCTCTAAAGGAGTACTAGAGATTTGTCATACTAACTTGTGTGGACCAATTGAAGTGCAAGGCTAAAAAGGAAATAAGTACATTATGCTACTTGTTGATGATTATTCTAGAATGATGATAGTTATGTTTCTAAAATAGAAATATGATGCTTTCCAAATGTTTAAGTGGTACTTCGCAAGAGTTGAAAAGGAGCATTTTTTTTAGGCAAGAGGCTGGTTACATGGATTAACAAGAAAGAAAACTACATTTCACAATCTATTGCCGAGGTTGAATATGTTGTTGTTGCTATAAATTGTACAAATATTTTATGGATCAACTAGCTACTCAAAGGTATGAAGGAAGAAATTACTGAACCAATGATACTTTATAGTGATAATACAAGTGTTATAAATATATCAAAGAATCCTTCAATGCACACAAAGACTAATCATATTGAAATCAAGTATCATTACTTGAGAGAATTAGTTCAAGATAAAGAGGTGAAGATGGAATATGTTAACACAAAAGAGAAAATTGATGATATCTTCACAAAGACATTACCCAAGGATGCTCATGAGTATCTAAGAGATAAACTAGGGGTGATACCTCTATCAAAGGCTATCTGAGAAATAAGAGGAGTTCCCTACTTCAAACAAGTTGATTGGCATATGTTATAAATTGATGCAATGGATCTTACTTTAGGAGCTGCCTAAAGTAATTAAAGATCTAAAACTACAAATCAATCACAAGCATGGTGACAAAGGGAGAAACTAATGAGGTTCATATCTGCATATTAAGATGACAAGTCTTTGGCATTGTTGTCAAAGAGAGAGATAGTAACTGATCAGAAGAGATATTGAAGATAAACATTGTTAACAACACATAAAGGAACTAAACAAAGAGGGAGAAATCCTAACACACAGTATGAGGAAGAAATTTTGATTGCTGAGAAAGAAAGTGTATTTACTAATTACATATACCTAGTAAGAGTAAGATAATGTAGAAGTAGATATAAGAAGTAATTCAGAGGGATTCATAAGGATGAGTTGATTGTTTGTTGAAAGTTGCTGATAGAGGGAGAGATTTTAGTACAAGGAATTATTTTCTTTTTGGTATTTTATTGGTCTTATTGTTTAAACCAAGTTATTTTGGTTGATCAGTTTGGTTTGCCGTCAATGTCAAAGAGGGAGATTGTTGAAAACAGATTGATACAAGAATGATAAATGTGTTTCTATCATTATTTTGTCACTGATGTCAAACCTTCTATTTTTTGGTAAAAGAATTGCTTATATGATTTAAGTACTAGCATTTATTTTATTGATGAAGAGTATTTGATTAAACGATGTAACAATAGCACCTAAAAGAAAGGTTGATTTTAATATCAAAAGGAGAACAAGAATCATCTAGGATAGTGATATCATAATGCATGGGATAATCTACTTAAGGTTGAAAAGATTGATTGCACTAAGCAAGTTTAGAAGAATAAGATAAATAAAGTTTGTCTGCCAAGCTTGACCAAGTTGATAGTAGGTGCTGAGAAAAGTTAGTACAAGCTGAGTAGAAAATTAGTTGGAGCTGAGTAAAATTCTATTTTAGTGTATGTCGAGTAAAATAGTTGATGTTGAGTAAAATTTAGTTGATGTCGAGCACCAATAAACTTTAGTTTGTGCTGAGTGATTTTACAAAGAATGTTAAGCAATGTAGTATGTGTTGTGCATCAGAAGCTAGTCAATGTTGAGTGTTAGCATTATTTGAAAGATCATGAATTTGATAGGTCTGAGCTAACAAGCTTGTTTTCTTGGATAATGTGAGCCATGTGGAAGATAAGATTGATGAGCTAGTGGCATAGAATCCATGGTAAACTATTTTGAGGTGAATTCAAAGAGGATTGAAACAGAAATTTCTAGAAAGGGATGAAATGAAATAAGGGGTAGATTCATTGAATTCTACCTAATCTATCCTAACCCTAAATTGGACGATGGATAATGAACAATAAGATATTTTAATTTTCTATTTATAGGGATGGTTGGTCTGAAGCAAAGGTTTTCATATGCAAGAACCTAAGGAAGACAAAGAGTCTAGGTTATTGCTTCATTTAGTGACCTAAGTGAAGAGTATGCATTGGCAAGTAAGCAAAAAGGCCTAAGGGTATGGATTCTTGAAGGGTGAACAAGCTATCAAAGTTGAAGTGTGTGAAAGCCAAGAAAAACAGAGGACTGAAACAAAGATTTGTAATCTAAAAATAGAATTGTAAGTTGTTATTAGATTAAGCCTTAGTGTTGCTCTCTAATAATTGTATTAATCTAGGGTAAATCGGTTGACATAATAGTAATTTGTAGATCTTTTAACCAGGTGACATTCTAAGTGAAAGGTCTAAAGTCCTCTAACAATGGTCACTCCCAATAGGGTGATTGAAATCCTTTAATAGGGTCATTTTTAATAGTGTGCATTGTAACCTTTAACAAGGTTGGCCTTTCATAGGGAATCACTTCAAAAGAGTGAGAAAGAGTAGCATGTTACTGGTGGTTTTTCCCAAATTGAGCTTCCATGTAAATCATTTTGTCGAGTGTGTTATTGAATATGTTATGTTTCATGTTTACATTTCTACAAATTGATTTGACAGTAGCCTACAAGTTTTAAGTGATTGCATAATCTTATAGATGCATGCATGATGATAATTTTTTTATGGGTTCACTAATCTGTAAAAAGTTTTAATAGTACATATGGACCTTGGCTAACTAATTCACCCCCACCTCTTAGTTATTCTAAAGAATTCTAAAACTATTGACACACCCAGGTCCTCCAATGGTTTATCTTACACCATGGCTAGGGAGGAGATAGATAAATTACTTAGGGACACCTTTGAACAACATGAATTACAAAGAGAAGCTAAGAGATTCAACACTAATATCTTTGGGGCTCAATTTACCAACCCTAGAGAAAACATCTATCATGAATTAATAACATATATGGGCCTACTTAAGATCGTGGCTCTAGGAGTCACCATAGAAATCCTTTTAGAGATGAGAATATTGACAACCAATCATTTGCAAAATCTCAATATATTTCACATAGATCCTTACATGGAAGTGAAGTACACAATTGTGATGCAGATGATGAGGATCTTCTCAAATTTTAACAACATGACCATCTTCAAAAACTGATGATGAAAACACTAGAACAAAATGGAGATCAATACTTCAAGCATTTAGCCTCCAAGGGGTTGAAACTCCCTCATCACTTTGATGTCCAAATGCTGATCCAAAAGAAAGAGCCTTCACCTATGGAAATAATTATGCACAGAATTGATGATTTACAAAAAGAATTGACCAACTTGAAGGTAGAAAAGGAGAAACTCAAACCCTCAACTTTGGAGAAAATATGCACTTTTCTTTTTGACAAAATTCTATACATGACACCTTTCCCAAGGGATGTTGATATCCCAAAATATCACAAATATGATGGGAATGGTGATCTACATGATCATATAAGGTAATTTTATGCTATTAGCATGGAGCTTATGTATGATGACACTTATCTCATGAACTTAAAATGTCAAGCTATGGAGTGGTACACAACCATTACCCATCCATTAAATACATTTGATGAGCTTTTTCAAAGATTCTTGTAACAATATTGATACAATATTCAACACCCCGTCATCATGCTTGACTTGTGCAACATTAGACAAAACCAAGGGGAACCTTTTCATACTTTTTACAATGTTGGAGAAAATTGGTTTCTAGATATCCTTATCAACTTCCAGAGAATTAAAAGATATATATCTTTGTTTTGATTAGGTAAAAGAAGGGTTGAAGGGGACTTGAAACCCCAAACAAAAAGGAACCAAAGTTAGGAGCTAGTTT
Source organism: Cupressus sempervirens (assembly GCA_028749045.1). Lineage (NCBI taxonomy): Eukaryota > Viridiplantae > Streptophyta > Pinopsida > Cupressales > Cupressaceae > Cupressus > Cupressus sempervirens. The sequence goes on along the minus strand of CM053789.1, from coordinate 635,950,688 downwards.
TACAGGGATCAGAAATCCAAAATATCAAAGTAGAATTCAAAGGTCAATTTTATAGGGACTAGAAACTAAGTCAAGCTAGTTCTATAGGAACTAGAAACCAACATAAGTTAACAAAACAATAGGGACCAAAATTCCAGAAAAAACCTAGATAAAAACCTAGACTAGATCTTTTATAGCACTAGTAGTAGAAATTTTTGAGACAACAACCTCTTTAGGAGAATCATGAATATTGTTAATAGGAAGCTGGAGGTCTACTTTCTTATTGATTTGTCTAGTTCTTTTACTCAAACCACCAGCCAACAACAGAGCATGACCGGTCAAATTAGCTTCATCCAAAGAAACTTTCCCAATAGAAGCAACAACAACCAAGATGAACGAAGTAACATCCTAAATACCCATCTCACTATCCTTAATCAATTTTTTAAGGGAAACTTCATACTCTTGGAGTTTAGTTGCGATGCTCCTTGTTGGCCTGGCCTTTCAAGTATTAATTTTTTTTGAAAAATTTCTAGTGAAAATCCAATTCCCTATCAAGATTAGGGTTTTATTTTTAAATCTTTGTTGATCGTAGAAAAATCCCTAATTTTATGTTGTTGTTCCAATGTTAAGTCTTGCCCTAGAAAACCCTTTAGTTAGATTTTAAATAAGTACATAAGAAAAAATCATTTAAATGCCCCTTTATTTTTTTGGGTACCCTTTAATTTTAACATCCTTTCCTAACTTTACCCTAGGTATCCCTTTGAAATTAGAAACTGATATTTTGTTTTTAATACTAGGCAAGTTATGTTTTATGTTTGAAAATGTGTTAGTTCATAATGGCCCTCGATCTTCCTTTGGATCAAGGGTTGTTGCTTTGTCACAAAAGGAATTTGTAAGGTTTTTATCCTTGGTGAAATAGAGCCAAGATGACACCTATCCACAGGACCCAGTAACAAGAACAAGGTTTCAAAAGAAATTTTTTCACTATGGATTGGATGGTAGATCAATGAGCCTTGCTTTGTTGCCAAAGAAAGTTGCCCATTCTTTATTCATAGTGGCATAGCAAGGATTCAAAACATGGTCATATGGTCCATTGTCCCTTGCGACTAATGATGTGTTAGAGGGAGATGACATCTGTTGATATCCCATTTGTACTTTATGATAAAAGGCTAGTCTCTCAACATACTTTTATCCGCCGTTGATCTCAGTTTCAATCAAGGTTGTCACTATGTCATTATCTAGAAAAGCTTGGTCTTTACCCATAGCGACATAGCAAGGGCTTGACACATGTTAGGTTACATAAATGAATATTATACAAGTTGCTAGTGAAGTGGAAAAGGATACACATGGAAATTTTCAATTAGATTGGCTGCCAAGTTGGAAGGTTGAAGCCAAGTCATAGTGCATTTTATTTCTTAATTGTCAAATTTTTGTAGATCGATGACCTATTTTCAAACTCAAAGGGGAATGCCAATCTATTTTTTCTCTGCAACCCATTTATCAAAATTAAAGGCTTCTCATGCAAGCTAATATAAAGAATGTAGTAAAGACGGTCGAGATTTTTATCCTGCAAATAGATTTTTTTGAATTCCTGGAGCTTGGACCTATTGTAGAATCTAATATTTTTCCTGATTGAGCCATGCAATTTTTTGTATCAACAATTCATTGTAGCATTTAGAAAAGAAGTGAAAAGTCCAAGTAAGTATCTATGTCTACATATAATTGAAGAATTCCAATATTCTCCTCATTGTTGTTTCAATATGCCTCCAACGAAGGGTTTTTCTGGGAAGGTTGAATATGCTAGTAGAAATATTCATGATGATTTCTTAGAGAAATTAAGTGAATCTACTAATGAGTCCACCCAAATAAAGAAATTAGTTCCTCTAAACCCGAGGCTCTAAGTTGTAGATGGCTTGTTTGACAAGGGAAATTGGATTTGGGATGCTGCAACCTCCAAAATAGGGTTACAATTATTTAAAAGATGGTTTTCAAAGAGGAAATTATTTGCCTCCTATGGAAATATCTAGAATTTTGACCTAGCCAAGTTAGTAGTTCCTGGAGTCTTCATGCATTCAGACCTCTTCATTGCCATATCCCATAATTATGATCATATATCTAGGATAGTAAGGAGAATAGATGGGGAGTTTTTGGTGAAAATAAATGTGGAGGAAATACAAGAAGTTTTTGGAATGTATCATACAACAAATTATCACGAGGTCATTGATTTTCAGGGAATGGAAAAGGAATACTTGTCTTACAAGAATCAAATTAGGTAGGGAGCATTAAGAGGACACTTGGCCACAATTGGAAACTTAACTTTTGTCACAACATCAACCAAAAAGCCTTTTAAGAAACATGTAGTCAATTGTAGGGCTATATATATATGACTCTATGCAAGGTCTTTGGTGAAGACAATAAAGAATTTGTGCCAATAAAGTTCATGTATATAATGGTGCAAATTTCTTCCTTTGGAGTAGATATTATTTTTGAATTCATGTAGGTTTGATTGGAATTTTAAAAGACAAAATTGAAAAAATATTTAGGTTTTATTTGTTGTTAATGCATATGTTCCTATATAAGGGAGTTACATTTTTTGAGAAAGAGATGGTGTTAACAAGAGAACATGATGGAGAATCTCTACCAGTTTAGTTATGGAGTTCATATATGACATGGGATGTATAGGAAGCTAGTTTTGTATGATTTGTTATGTATTTTGAATCTAGATTGAGAAGCCTACTATTAAAGGATAACCCTATAATTCCCAAGGCATTGCTAGATTTCATCAGGCCCATAAATAGCCCTACTAACTTGAAAGTTTCTCACAATTGGGCAGATATTGTAAAATATCTAGAGTCAATTTTTTCAGGGTATATGGATTCCAAGAAACACCACATGTGCTTCCATACTAGGTACCTCTTAAGGTAGGAATGGCTGAGATGTTATGGCAACTAGGTGGTTTGGAAGAAGTAGAACTGACTGGTAGGTCAAGAGGCTCTACTTTCCCATCCTACACAGTAGCTCATCAATTTATCATTGCAAAAGGTGGTTGGTTGTTTTTGTATAAGATTTTAGACCCATACAAAATAGCAGTATCCCATGCCCATTTCAATGATAGTGAGGGGTTTTTTAATATATTCAAATAGAGGGCCAGGACTAGTACTCAATTCTATTTCCTAGAAGATGTAATAAGAAATGAATTTTCTCTCCAAGAGAAAGAAATCAAGAAAGAAAAGTGGAGAGTTTATTCTAGGGTTTTATAATTCATTAAATATTTTGATAAGGATTATAGCCCATTAAAAGATAAAAAGACATCAACAAACATAATGGATAAATTAATGATGGATTTCTCTAAGATCATGGATGTAATTAATGACAAGAAAACTCTTCTTATCAATACTCACCTTGATAAAGAAAGAGAAGTGATGAAAAGGTTATCTTTTACCCCTATAGTTGGATCAAGATAGGTGGTTATTCAAAGGAAATTTGGTTACAACATAATCAAGGATAGAGATCATGCAGTTGATAAAGGAAAGAAAATAGTTGGATCAACCAATATTGCTATGGAATAAAGGACTAAGGAGCTAAGGCCTAAATGGCATAAGATAGAAGAGAAGCAAATAGAAGACTACACACCTTCTCAATCCCCCTTACATATAGGAGAGGAATAGCTCACTAAAGAGAAAATTGAACAATTAGGATCCCAAGGGGGGGTGTTTATTACTATTGTAGAATTAGAGGAAGGAAATCTTCAGAAACCTCCCATGCCTAACCTAGAGTTAATTGTTGCTGAGTATAGAGGGAAGGAATTAGACCCTGTGGTAGAACAAGGTAATCATGAATTTCATTCAGATGACAATTTTGTCAAATCAAGAGCTTTCTACCAATTTCCTTGGAGAACTAATATTGAAAGATTTGAGGAAATATGTAATAAGAGGAAGGCCAAGCATCCAAAAATGGAGGATATAGCTATACAAGATCAAATAAATGATGAAATGATGTAAGAATTCAGAAGTTTGACTCCTAAAGAAGGAATAAAAATGATTAAATCCTTTAGAATTTTATTGTTCCCAAACTGGTATATTGTAGATGCCGTGGCTTTTAATATTGTCACCAAGAAACTAAGTGCTAAGGAGAAAATGATAAAAGGACTTAGAGGTGCTAAGGTCACTGAAGATCATACTTCTTTAGTGATCTAGTCTTTAAGAAGAGGATCAAGAGCCATTTTTTCTCAACTTGATGATACTAGATTGATTGGAAATTTGATTGTTAAGAGAGTAGAAGATACTTCAAATGATGAGGCCATAGAATTCAATGTTGAAATAGATAACCTCACATTAACCACCACCAAGAAAGAGAAAAGACAAATATTGGAGCTACAAGAAAAATACAAACAGGTTTTAGATGCTTACAATAAAGAAGTACATAAAAGAATTGAGCTAGAAAATAAGATGATAGGATATAAACCTAGAATAACTTATCCTCCTCATCTTCCAATTAAACCTTTCAAATCAACTCCCCTTGTAGAAATACCAGATACTCCATAGAGAACCCAATTTTATACGACTGAAGATTTTGAGGAGGAAAAGAGCAAATTGTGGACCTTGCATGTGGAGTTAGATGTGTAATATGAGGATAAGTTGAGAGATACAATTATGCATATGGTGGATAGAATTAAATAGCTTGTTTTCTATTACCAATTGGAAAAATTGATGAATATATGGAACAAGCTGAAAAAAATGATGTCATCTTAAAGCCAATTGTTAAAAAGTAGAACAATAGGGATCAGGATGTCACTATTTTATGTTTCTTAGTCATTAGTTTATCTTATGAACACATAGAAAAAATATAAGACATGACTAATGACCTCTCTGATTTTGATAATAACAAAGTTACACTGCAGAGGAGGATTATAAATTATTTCTCAAAATATCTTAGTTAGAATTTTGAGCTCTTTTCTCATGCACTCAAGGATGTGCATAAAATAAAGGACAAAGAAGAATGGGCAAAAGAATTGGATGATTTGATATGTGTTAGATTCAATAAGATCATAAGTGAAAAATGCCATATATAGTTTGCTAAGATAGTTGAAGAGACTACAAAAGGGTAGATATGTTTTGATTCCTTAATAGGGACTTTGATGAGATTGAGAAGCAAGGAGAGGAAGTCCTAAAGAAGAAGCAAGAAGTTTTGAACTTCAACTAGCTAGATGACATACTCTTTAACAAGTGGATGGTAGATTTTATTTAGACTGGTCAATTGTTGTCTGAGGAAAGTGATGAAGATGAGATGAATCAAGATTAATTGTAAATAATAAATGCACCACAATATACAAAAGAAGATTAGCCATTTGAAATAATAGAGGTAGTTGAACAAATTGAAAACTGATGATGTGGGAGTAACTGATTCAAGTATAACTATTGGCTTGTTAATGTATGATGAATTGGATGGCGAACTGTGAGTTAAAATTAGTTTTCAAATATCAAAAATGGCCCAGCATAGGTAAATCAAATGGTCACACAATCCAAGGAAAAAAAATTGCACCTAGGAAAATCATCAAGTGAAGCATCTTAGCAACAAGAAGCCGTAGTAGAAGTGCTCCCACAAAAAGAAGATTCATGATGAAAACATTTAGTTGCACAAATCGTTTTCTTTTATGATAGTAACCCTTTTTGTAAATATCTTTTTGTCTTAAGGATAGTTTTTATTCTTCTCCTAGCTTGAAGCTTGTTGCATCTCATGCTATATAAATGAGATCCCAAGGTTGGAGAAAGGATCTAAACTCTTATGTAATTTTTTAGTATTATGCTATGCTTACATTTGGACCATTTTTGTTGTTCATTTTGCGGGTATCTTTCTCTACAAATGTGAGAATACATAAACATTAAAGGATTATGTTACCTTGCATAGAATTGTTTTGAGTCTTATATCAGTATTGTGTGATTTTCAATGAAGATTAATACAAAGGAGAGTTACACCTACATCTATTTTCTCTCAAATTTTGTCTTCATTATTATTAGCTGGTTATCTTGAGATTGTATGAGTAAGGCTTATTCAATTTAATGAAACTAGGATAGGAAGTATATCCCTTTGCTATTGCTTTTAATTCAAATAATTAAGTAAATGCTCTATTGAGGTGATAGGATTTTCAAGTCAGTAAGAAGGATATGCATAAGAATGAGATTTCGAGTAAATTACTGATAATATTGTTTGTAATGCAATTGATTAGATCAAAGTAGTTTTGTTGACTCTAAATGACAATGGAGGAGGCACTGATCATTTATTTAGTTTGCATATGAAGAGATCATAGGGTTGCATCAAGAAAAGTATCAAAAACCAAATCAAGTTTACTTTAATGTATGAAGAATTTAATAGCTAGTTAGCACTTGTTTGCATTTAATGTTTGTATGTTGTAGTAAGCTATTATAACTTAGAATTATCTATAAATTTGAGAATAATTGTGACCAAATATCTGCTATAGGGGATAAATATTGTGAAAGAATATTAATAAGAATAAGAAAATGAAGTGTGAATATTATATCAAATTTTGAGCCCTTTTATCCCTTGGGTGCACCCTCCTTGGTGTTGTAGAACCCAAAGAGTAGAAAATCCTTGTGATTTTGTTGAAGTTGGGTCCAGATTTGAAGATTTCTTAGTTGAACATAGGACATAGCTAACCCTTAGACTAAGTTGCTTTTCATTATCTTGGTATCAAGTGTTTTGTTTCTTGGTAGTTTTGAAACTCCAACATTCCCAACTAGAGATTCTAGCTCCTCTACTTCTTACATTCCTCATCCAGCTTCACTTGAAAAAAAGGGACTTTTCCTATAGGGAAGAAATAGATAAGTGAATTTGTTTAATTTCATTATACATCTAGTTCTCCATCTCTAGCCCAATATTAGCTCTATCTTTGGCTTTATTCAGAAATTCTAAAACTTTATCAATATACTTTAAATCTTGGACATCCTTAGAATCATCAATCTATTGAGGCTTTTCCTTAAAGTCCTGGGATTTGGTCTTTGGCTCATTATCTATACTAGAATTAATATCATCATGACCAAATTTGGCTAGAGAATCAATTGTAGATATTGGATCAAGGGAAAGAATAGTATTAATAGGGGAGATCTCAACACTCTCTAAGTCAAGTGTTCGAGTAATTGGGTTAATTAACCCATATTTGTCATTAGTACCGGTCTCCTTCCAAATATTTTTATCATGCAAGACCTCCTTATTCACCATCTTTCCACTATCCTCTTTGATGATAACACCTTTGTTTTCAAGACTAGAATTGTTTCTTTTTATTCTTTTACACTTTGAGGAAGGGACATTATCCATAACTCTACCCTTATTAGAAGAGTGCTTACCTTTCTTGCTGACAATAGTAGGGGAATAAAGTGGAGAATCATGTATTGACATATCATCCAAACTAAGAGCAAAATCCTTGTTCTTAGAAGAATAGTCGTCACTCACAGTCTGGGCCATGTCATCATCCAAGGGAGCATTGACAACCTCCAAATATTTGGAGCTCTGATTAGAGTCCATTTCCATCACTAGAGCCCACTTGCCACTATTTTTTTTTTCATCAAAGGATCACCAATATTTTCATTGTTTTTTGGTGTGTCTCCCATTTCCCTTTTCTGTTTGCTACTAGAAATAGAGTGAGTAGGGATACTATCTTGAAAAAACTTAGTGATAAGCAAGATGAGACCCTCATGGATGATAGGTCTAGAATCCTTATACTTATGGCATTTAATCATAGTTAGGAGAGAATTTGGCAAGTAGTAAGGGAAGGGGATTCTTTTATTATAACAGAAATGATTCAGAAAAACAAAGTGGTATTGATGAACCTAGGAACCCTACCATCTAGAATCAAATACAATTTCACATAGGTGAGAACCTCTTGCCAGATATCCTTAATTTGAGTAAGATCATAAAATTTATTGACCTTCATTAGTCTTGCATCCTCCTAGTCATTTTTGGGAAAGTTCTTGACCACCTCTTCTGATGCTCTTTTCTGCTTGAAAAATATAATACCTTCACTCAATAGCCTAGTAACCTTAGCAATGAAATTAACATTTAGGGTAAATTATTTTCCATAGAACATAACCTTGTCACCATCCCAAGGTTTGTAGAAATTTTTTGTCACATGAGGTTGTAACCATAAAGTTTTTTAATGTAATTGGTCACCTTCCCTTTCTCAAGATGATGCCAAACTTCCTTCTTTTTCTAGTAGTGGCACTTCTCAAGTTCCAACTTTTTTGCTTCCACACCCATTTTCATAGAAAGAAAACCACTTTATAGAATGTGACTGAAAAATATTAGAGAAAAACCCCAAGAAATGATTAGTGTATTGCATGTTGAAAGCCCAAAGAACACTAATAATCTATGTGAGGTACTGATGAACATGCAAGCACAGAAACCATTCCATTTAAAATAATAAATGGAAGCATGGATGATATGATAAGTGGAGGCTACAAGCATATTAATATAAATTTTCCCTTCTTGAGATATGTTTCTTTCATAATTAGATTTAGCTATTAGATTATCATCCATGCTTAGTTGGTCAGTCCAAGTGATGATATCATTGCTTTGAACTACCAGGTTGGCCATCCAATCAGCCAACATGTTTGTCTCATGGTAGTTATGATATAAATGAACATTTTTTGAAAAAAATTAGGTCTTCTTTACTTTCACAAAGAAGGTTAGAAATATTCTAGGGAGGCTCGTGTTTATTATTAAGGATATTAGCAATATTTTTGGAGTCCCCTTCTAGCCAAAGGTTCCTACAACTAATATTCTTTGCCAGTTTGATCATATAATGTGTCCCTACCATATCAACTCTATGGATAGCAGTAATTCCAAGAGGAATAGCTAGAGCTCTAATGATATTGAAATTACAACTTCTTATGGCTCCTACACAACCAACCTTGGCAGGGTTCCCTTTGAAAGCCCCATGAAAATTAGCCTTAATCCCCATGAAAATTAGCCTTAATCCAACCATTAGGAGGAGATAACTAGATGGAATTCTCCCTCAAATTATCCTTTTTAACTCTATAGTTTTGACCAGGATGCTCCAAGTTGAGATTTGTAGAGGGCCTAAAATATGATATAAAATTCTCCTTTATGTTTTTGATAATTCTTTTACCAATGACCTAGGAGGGGGTGCTAGTATCTCTAAAGATTCTATCCTTTCTTTCCACAAGCCCTAGCAAATGTGGGGAAAATAATATAGCTAAAGGATGCAAGAAAATTCTCCTTTGAAGGGGCTACTCCATCTTTAAAAACTATTTGCAAGATTCTCCTAAAAATTCCATTGTATTTCCCAAAAATTCAAAGTTTCCTTGTAAACATCCCTAGCATAACAACAATGAAAAAATATATGTTTAATAGATTACATGTCCTTTTCTACAAAGGTAGCATGAGTTAGTTATGATCATCCCTCTTTTTCTAAGATTATTTATAGTGAGAATTTTGTTTGGTAGAGAAATCCAAAAGAAAATCTCAATCTTAGGGGTCAAACCTTTGGTCTAATCTTTAAACCATGAGAGACCAATTCTCTTTTCTTCAAAAAAGGAAGAAACTTTAAAGTTACCACATGTTTGCAAAGCCCAAATGACCATGTCTTGGGAATTGAGATTGATACAAGAAGCAAAAAGAGAGAGTTAAATAGGGCAAAGATAGATATCTTTGTAAATAATGTCATTCCTGAATTACATTATGACCTTAGAAAGAAACTTTTCAACTCTTTCAATGACATGGTTGAAAGCTCTTTGAGCATTGAGGATGTCTTGGTTAAGAAGGGAGATATTATTTTGAACAAAGATAAATCCCACAATGACAACAATCATGGAAAAGAAAAAGGAAAGAATTAGAACAAGAATAAACATGTTGTAAATGATGTTGTGCTTGATCTACCTAATACCAAGGAACCAACCTTCAATTTGGCTAGTGTATTTCTAGCTACTAAGAAACAAGAGGCTGAAAAGAAAGACAATTCTAATAGTTCTACTCATTTCAAGAAATTTTTGTCAAACAAGGATTCTAGGCCTCAGAGAAATTTTACACAATTGGTTGATTATTATGATATTGTTGGTTTACAATTTGTCTTCCTTATATTTTGGTTTATATCTTGACTCTAATGTGCCTAAAGTGGTGGAAAATACAATAGTAATGATAGAATGAGTCAATATAGCAATCTATAAGAGACCCTAGAATTGATATATACAACTTCCTTGTGGGATGAAAATATTTGCAAGTATTTTTTTAGTAGATCAGCTGATTGTTGGGTGTATGCTCTTAACTAAAGAGCAGAAGATGTATTTACCAGATTGTGCAAAACTTCAAACAATCTAGGCCAATTTTGGATTTTGACTCACAATCTCCATAGATATGAAAGAAAATGAGTCACTTTTAAAATTATCTAATACTTAATATGAAATTTATTCTATTTCTTGAATGAATGATAATAAAATGAAAGACTATCTACCAATATATAATGCATAAGAGGAGAAAGTATGATTAACTTAACAATACCCAAAATGCACAAGTGACTAAGATTTGACAATACCCAGATTGTTTCCTACTTAGTTCTTTCATTAAAAAAGTTCTAGACTTCTCATACAATAATGAAATGCATATGAACTAACATGTATAGAATAGGGGAATAATATTATACTATAACGAAGAAAGTAAATCTTACAACCCACTAAAATGAAAGAAATAAAACCAAGTTTATTTGCAATCTGTCAGTTTTCATTAACAACACATTTCATCCCAAGTAAAATAAAGAAACTAGATGAACAAAAAATTCAAGATGTAGATGCAAAATCTAACACAATACTCCTAGCTATAGGGGTTTTCCCACATAATAATTTTATGATTTTATTAACTTATCAAAAAGTTACATCTATTGGCCCTTGTTAACAATGGCCAGTTATGTTTAATGATTACATTACAAAAAATATATGAATATGAAAAAGCTAAAAATAGGATTGATTGAGTCATCATCCATTAAAAAGTCCAAGCCTATGAGAAGAACACCAAAGATGGCTACAATATTAGAAATTGAGATAGAGAAGAGGTGACACTTGTAAAAGAGAGTGTCAAGCATCAAAATTTATTTGGGGTCACAAACTTAGCCCTATATGCCTTTATTGCATTAGTTCATAGTTGAGCTCATCGACACCTAGGATGAGAATGTTATCATCTTGATTCATCCAAAAATCATGCATCTCTATCAACTCTTCAACTCTAGGGATCTTTGATTGGATCTTTTCTAACACATGCCTTAGAATTAAATCTACCATTGAGAGGTCCTAGATCTTTGACATCTAGAAGCTTGATGGATTAGTGGCTTCTTCTAAAAAAGCTAGAAATTTAGCTTTGATTCGATCAACGTCAACCAATTGACCATTATTGGTGACATATGATTGAGTATCTAGCACCTTTAGATGTTCAAATATCTTATCCATGACTTTCTACACTAAACCATGTACATATTTTAGCTCATTTAAAGTCCTCATTGAGCTCTCAATTATGAATTCTAGTGATTTCTTCCAATGAAGCAATGGTTCTTAGCTTTTTGAGAATCCCATGGGTTATGGAAGCATTGGTTTTCATATCAATTACCTCCTACAACAAGGTTTCTTGCTTTGTAAGACCCATTGGTGCTTTGTGCATTAAGGTTTGATGTCTAGACATTGCTTCTCTCAATTTATCAGTGTCTAATAGTAGGTTTTGTTGGAAATGCTTTAAAATTACTAAGAGGGGGGGGGGGGGGTGTGAATTAGTTATTCAAGGTCCAAATGTCCTATTCAAAATTTTTCACTAAGTGTAGTGAGCTCATTCAACCATTCATTCATCCAAGCTTAAAATATTCATATTCAGCAAGTTATTGTAAATCAACATGCAAACATCACACATAAAAAGATCAACACATAACATAATGATTTACGTAGAAACCCAATTTGGGAAAATCCACCAGTAACATGCTACTCAATTCTTGCTCTTTTGAAGTGATGCCCTATGAAAGGCCTACCCTATTAAAGGCTTACAACACACTGTTAAATGTGACCAAGTTAGAGGATTTATCCACCTTGTTAGAAGTGGGCATGGTTAAAGGACTTTATAACATTCACTTAGAATGCCACCCTGTTAAAGGATTTACAAATGGCTATTAAACCAACCTAAGTCCATAGGATTTCCATATCTAATACAATTGCTAGAGAGTATTAGAAAGTATATGACCTAATTACAACATACAACTTATCTTGTAGATCTCAGATCACTATTTGGCTCATAACTTTGCCTGGCTTTCAATCTCTTGCAATTCTGATAGCTTGCCTTCCTTTCAAGCATTGTCTCTTTGAGTCTCCATACTCAATGTACTAGTGCAATCATCTCTCTCTGACCACTTATCAAAGTAGAGTCTTTGTTCTTTGTTCTTCCATCTCTTAGATGTCTTCTCCTTGACATCCTTTTGTCACTTCACAATTTGGCACTTTAGCATCTCTTGCTTCTTGGTCTATGACTCCTTAAATAGAAATCTGGAATTTCTTTTCCCACTTGATTCTTCCTTCGTTTAATTTCAATTCATATGGATTAAGTAGGATTCATTGAATCTAACCCATATTTTGTTCCTTCTAGAAACTTCTTGAATAATCCTTTTGAATTCATTCAAAAATGGTTTAGATAGAATTTTGTGCCACCAGCTCATTATCCTTATCCTCCAACTGGTTCACAAAATTCAAGATAACAACTCTATTAGTCATATTTGGTGAATCATTGACATTTCTAATAATGAAACAACTCAACACTATTGAAATTCTGGTGCTCGACACATACTATGTTACTTGGCATCAACTGTGTTTTATTAATGCTCGAGACCTAAAGTTTACTCGGTACCTACTCAGATTTTTTGATGCTTGGCACCTGTTACTTTTCTCTACACTTGAACTTCACTCAGCACTTGAAGTTTACTCGACACACTAGATTTTCCTTTTGCTTGGCTCCAACTAAGAATTTTCCCGGCTTGAACTAGCTTGATCGACACCCACTAATGAACTTAGTTCAAGCTTTGCAATCAACATTGTTCTAACTTACACTTCTAGTGTTTCTAAGTGTAGCCAACCTTTGTATCTTTGAGTATGTTATCAATACACCATTTAACCATTGTCTTAGCTGATCCTTGCACTTTATTACAACATCATAACTCAACCTTTCCTTTAGGTTCTTTTGTTACATCTTGTTGATTAAATCCTCTTCATCAATCAACTAAGTGATAGTGCTTGGATCTTATAAGCAATTATCATTCCTAAAAATAGTAGGTTTGACATCAATGACAAAACAATGATTGAAAACATTCTTTATCAACCAACTTCCTTCTTTGGAATAATCTCCCTCTTTGATTTTCAACAACAATGACCTTTTCAATCTAATTTCCAACAATCTCCCTCTTTGGAATTGATGACAAACCAAACTGATCATTCATTAGACCAAACTATTTAACCATGTTATCAAAATGCTAACTAAGTTAGAACAATAAGTGAAATGCCAAAAAGAAAATTGGATTACACAATTTCTTCCTCTCTACTTCTCCATCTTAGCTATTGTATCCTTTTTGTTTCCTTTCTTACATTTTCTCCCTCTATATGCATTCCCTCCCTCAACTATTTATTAGAACTTTATCTATTGGGTGATGCTGATCAGTTTCTCTACTACTTCTCCCTCATACTATTGTTCAAATGTTGTTGATTAGTTTCTCTACTACTTCTCCCTCTTTGACAACAATGCCAAAGACATATTATTTCAACATCTTAACATGCAAGTGTAAAATTTGCAGGCTCTTTCAATTTCTCCCTCTGTCACCTTGCTTGTGACTGATTTTGTAGCTTATACACTTTGATTACTTTAGGCATAAATCCTAAAGTAAGTATCCTCTACATTAATGTGTAATATTTCAACAATCAATTCATTTGATGCAAGGCAGTCTTGCTTTTTCTTCAAGTAGCCTTGGCTAGGGGTATCACCCCTAACTTACCTCTAAGATGTTCAAAAGCATCTTTGGGTAGTGCCTTTGTGAAGATTTCAATAATTTGTTCCTTTGAACTGACATATTCCATCTTCACTTGCTTGTCTTCCACCAGTTCTCTTACATAGAGATACTTGATTGCAATATGCTTGGTTTTGGCATGCATTACAGGGATCTTTGATATGTTGATGGCACTTGTATTATTACAATAGAGTATCATAGGCTCAATTACTTCTTCGTTCATACCTTGCAACAAATTTTTGATCCATACAATATTGGTGCAATTGATAGAAACTGCAACATATTCAACTTCTACTATTGACTGTGAGGTACAACTTTGTTTTTTACTGGTCCATATAATTAGTCTTTTCCCTAAGAAAAGTGCTCCTCCATTGGTGCTTTTCCTGTCATCAATGTTACTTCTCCAATCTGCATCAATGTAGGCTCTCAATTCAAACTTTTCACTCCTCTTGTATGTTAGCTTAAAGAATAAATTTGACAACTGAGTGTCAATACACTTAACCAAAATCAAGAGTAAGTGCCGAGTAATTTGAAGTGTCGAGCTATAACAAGTGCCGAGTGGTAACAAGTGCTGAGTGTAACAAGTGCTGAGTGTAACAAGTGCCAAGTGTTAATAGGTGCCGAGTGATATAGTTTTATTTAGGTGTTGAGCTATCCAGGAAACAACATGTGTCGAGCATCACCAATGCTTCAGAAGCCGAGTAACACAGAATATCATCATAAAAGTTTGAAATTGCACAAACTATGATGCAAATAGTTTTTGCAGCTGACATACGGAAAATCTAGAAGGATTTAATGATGAGATTGAATCTTTTATTTTTCCTATGCAATCTACATGCAGCCAATAAGAAAAATGATAAAGGCATGCAACCAATCAGTAAAAGACTAAGTATTGAGTAAAAAATTGAGATTCAATGTGGATCGTAGATCCATATCTAACCCTAATACTTTGAAGTCTTTATAAGGAAGATGAAATTTCATTGTAAATATATGTGAGTAGACATATAGGGGTGTAAAAGAAAAGGAAAACTATTTTCACAAGCGAGGGTTATCAGATCACAAAAGGATCAAGATCAGAGAAAGCGGAAAAGGTGCCTGCATTCAACAATCAAGGATTGTAATCTATCAAGTTCATTATACCTAATACTTTCTAGCAATTGTATTAGAATGAAAATCCTATGATGATAGGTTAGCTTAACAGCTATTTTGAAGATCCTTTGATTAGGTGATTAAAATCCTTTAATAGGGTGACACTTCATGTTAAGTGTTTGTAAAGCCTCTAACCAGGTCACTATTGATACACTGTAAAGCCTTTAACAGGGCAGGCCTTTAATAGGGTAGACCATCAGAAGTGGTTGAACAATATTGCTGTAGTAATTTTTGTGGGTACCATCCCCACCCTAGTTTTACCTTCTTATTCTTGGAGGGTTTCTAGGTTACCAAATTCCAGTGTTATGAGTTGTTGATGCATGTGTTAAATTTCATGTTTACTTGATGTATTTACATGCATACAATTTACTTTCAGTTAAAAGTTTTATTGGCTAATGTGTGATACTTATGATTCACCCCCCCCTCTCATAAGTACTCTTTCCATATTTGAATATTCCAACAATTGGTATCAAAGCTAATCCAGGTTCTCACAAGAAAAAGCCTAACAGCTTGGAGGAAAAGATCTAAAGATGGAAGCTTTCAAACTTGGAAAGATCATTGAAAATCAGGTGATAGATGTGCAACTTGCTCTACATAGCTTGGAGGAATTTAGAAACAAGTTGAGAAAATCATTAAAAAAAAGGAAGGATCTAGCCATAGCTGAAAATGATATACACTACAAAGAGATTGATACCAACAACATATTTTCCAATAGAGACACTAAAGAGTTTGATGCAGCAATAGCAGAACTGATGGAGAAAAACAAAGCTCAAACAGAGGAGATAAGATCTCTCAAGATGGAACATGAATCACAGTCCATAATGATATGTGAAATTACTGAACAAAAGAAAAGAGCAGTTGATGATAAGGTCATGATGAAAAATGAAAAAAGAAATCTTGCGAAAAGACTTGAAGAAAAATGTACTGAACTGACAAGCATCTCAAATATGCAGATGGATACACTTGCTCAAATGATGAACCTTCATCATGAACTCAATGTGAAAGATATTGAGATCTCTACTTTGAAGATGAAAAATGAACAAATGCAGAATGAATTAAACAGAGAAAGAGAGGTGGAAGAGAATCTCAACAAGTCAAGTGAAGCCATCAAATATTTTGAGCAATTACTAAAATCCCCAAGATCAACCCATGATACATCAGGACTTGGATACAACAACACTGAAGTTGGAGAATCATCAAAGAGTGCAGAACAAAGAAGTGATAAAGGTAAAGATGTTAAACCTATATGTCATTTCTATGGAAAGAAAGGACATACATCTAATGTATGTAGAAGCAAGAATGCTCATCAGCATGACAAACCTAAAAGTACAAACCATTGTCATAGATGCAAGAAGTAAGGTCATCAAGCATATGAATGCAGAACTAAAACTACTAAGACATCAAGATTTGAAGGACATTGTTATAATTGCAAAAAGTATGGGCATAGAGCTTTTGAATGTAGATCAAAGCCTATGTGGACATTAAATCAACCAACAAAGACATCAAACCATGAATTTTGGGATTACAACACTAGGTACAGTTGTCACTATTGTCAAGAATATGGACATATACCACAGAACTACATAAGAACACACTTTAGAGGGAACTACAAAAGATGGTTGAGTCAAACTACATGTTTCAGTTGCTTAAAAATTGGTCATGTCAGTAGGAATTGCCCAACAAGGTCAAAGGCATCAAGTTCTGAGTTCAGCAATGGAAAGGCAAAGATAGATGTTGGACATATCAGAAGTGAAATGAATAAGACATGGAAGAAGAAAGATGAGTGTAGCGCATCAAGTGCAGAGATCACTTCACCTAATAGGTCAAGTGATCACACTTCATCAAATTAAGCAAGAATAAGGGTATGGGATTGATAAACCAAGTTACATCATAAATCAGTCCCAAGACATAAAAGAACTGCAAAGAAGAAATCAACATAAGCAATGATGCCAAGTCAAAACTGAGAACTTTTGCAAAGTTATCTTCAGGTGTTGAGTTTCTAACAGTGACCGAGTTGATAGATGATGCCGAGCTATGAAGTATCAATAGGAGCTGAGCAAAGTGAAACACAATGGGTGTCGAGTCATGTTGAAACCCTTCAGGTGCCGAATAAACAGTTGGCAGTGTACTAAGCATTAATTACTCTATTTTGAAGGGTACATAAATCCAATTTTTGATCATTTTCCCAGCATTCAATAGAGAAGCAAAGTTGAGAAGAGCGAAGAAGATCGAGATCAGATCAGAAGCCATTTGTGAAGATTTCAATAGTGATTTAGGATAAGTTTCATCGATTTGAGGTATTTTACTTAAGTGCCGAGCTACGTAGAACTTATAAACTTGTTTAAATTGTAAACCCTAGTTTGGAAAACAATGGCATCTGGGTCAAGAACCATTAAGGGTAGAGAGAGTCATGAGATACAGTTGGTCAGCAATGAAGTTAAAGAACCTGAATTTAAGCCCATTCTAGAAGTAGCATACAAGAATGATCTCGCAGGAGAATTATCAGTTATTTCGAATAAAGTTTTTATGGTCCAAGATGTCCACAGATGTTATAACTGCAAAATTGGAGCCATAGGAGATTTAGAAATATATAATGCATATGAAAAACTATGTGAGAACAAAAGATTGAAAGATGAGTTCTCAGTAATAGAAAGAAAAGGATTAACCAAAACCCTAGCATTTTCGATTGTCTTCAAAACTGAATGGGTACAGATAGTTTTGAGCAGAATACATGATGGAGCTTTTTGTTTAGAGTCAGGGCCAGTAAAATTCACCAAGTAAACTATTCATAAGGTTACTGGTATTCCAACCCTAGATCGGCCAAAGACCCTGCAAAGTGACGAAAGAGAAGTAATAGAGAAAAATACAGGTGCTAAATGGAACAATAGAGGAATGACTATCGACATAGTCACAGATCCCCTACTAGATTTTGTTGTGAGAATCATTTCACACAAATTCTATCAATCAAGAAGGTTAAAAAGTGTACCTTGTATAGCAGTTGATGTTGCATACAAGATAATAAAAAAGGATCACACTTATGATCTAGCAGAGCTCATGTTTCAACAGATTAATGAAAATCTGGGAGCTATAAGGAAGAACAAGGGAGCTCAGTGCAAATTTGGATCAGTTTTGATGTGCATGTTTTTCTATCTGATGAAAGAATTCCCTTCTATGGGTAAGGTAAGATGGAATCCAGAAAAAACAATTGTTGATCAATGGATACATTGATTAGATGGGTGAAAGTTTTGATGCTCAAGTGACTAGTTACTTTGAGGACTTCAAAAAGTCCATGAAACAAAGAATGAGGATTCCTGTCTCATTGACTGAGAAATATGAAAAGGAAATTTGTTTTCTTGTAGATATAGATTATACATATATACAAGCAGTTATACCTAGAGTAAGATGGCTTAGGCCACTAGGTTATGAACTTGACATTGATCAAGCGTCTGCAGCGATAACAACCCTACTTGTAGAAGAAGCTGATAAAAGTGCAAAATTTTTTAGAACCTATGATGTTGTTAAATCAAGGGTGATAACAGATTTAAACACTGCTTCTGCAGTAAAGAAGAAAGAAAAAATGGTGAGACAAATCAAGAGAAAATTTGGAGTTGAAGAAGAAGGAACAATAGAAGAGGAAGGAGAAGACATTGAAGAAGAAGGAGATAAACTTCTAGGTCTGACTCAAGGGCTAGGAGAAGATAAAGAGGAAAGTGCTGAGGAAGAAGAAGCTGAGGAAGCACCAGTTAAAAGGAAAGCCACAACTCCTTCTGCTCCTCAATCAAAGGGGAAGAAAATAACTACTCCTACACCAAAGAGACTGACCACAAGGGCTGTAGCACAAAAAGCCCAAGAGGAGGCAAAAGGAAAGAAGAAAGACTCAAAGAAGACTACTGCCGAGTCCAAGAAAATAAAATTTATTCCCCAACTTGAAACAGATGAGGAGAAGACAGAGTTAGAGGACAACAGTCAATTTCAAGTGGTAAGACACAAACCTCAGACTGTTGTTGATAAATTATGTTCAAAAATTAGGAATAATGATTTGAAAGGTTTAAAGAACTTGAATTTTTCTAAGCTCACCAAAGAAGAGAAAAATAAATTAGAGGAATCTGTGTATGCTATGATGGCTGAATATAAGCACACACCTCTAGAATTAGATGAATCTATGCCAAAAGAATTATATAAAATTGTAGAGGATAAATGACATTTTTTTTCACAAATGGAAAAAGAGATAAGGGAGTCAACATTAGCTAGATTGTTGCCTAATTTGACTAAAGATCAAGTAAAAAATGCAGTAAAAAGGCATAATAATAGATTCACTCCCAAGCATAGAGCATTCAGCATATTGCAGAATAAAATTGAAGAGGTAGTTACTAAATTCACAAGATTGTGGAAAATAGTTTACAAGAAAATAGAAGATGTGTATAATGAAGAATATAAGGCAGAAGCAAGTGCCAAGACAAGGGAAAAGAAGGTGTCAGGAACCAAAGAAAAAGAGAAGGAACAAGTGGAGAAGAAAAGTGAAGAAGAAAAGGAAGAAAAGGCACATACAGAGGAGAAAGAGGAAGAGAAAGATACAGCTGAGCCACAAGAACAAAGTATGCAAGACACACAGATATCTCCTTCTAGTCCTCCTCATGCCACCATCACACCTGCAGATATTATAAAAATAAAAGATGTTACAGACACTTCAAATCCAAACATCAATCCATTAACTGCAAAGGATTTAGAAATCCTTAACCAATCATCACTTGTAGGAAAATTAAGTGCAAATCCTGTATTAGTCAGTGTTGATGAATTACAAAATCTAGAAGTTAAAACAAAGATAGTCAAGGTAAAAGCACAAGTGCCACCTTTGACCATACAAACTACTGGTATTCTATTTCTTCCACCACCACCTCCACCAAGTGTAGTCACTTATACACTTCAAATGCCGAGTACAGCAACAAGGGAAATAAAAGAAACATCTTAACAACCAACAAGTTCAACCCCACCTAGTAGTCATAAAAGGGATACTCAAGCTGAAGAAAAAGACGAGACAAAGAAGAAGGAGGAGATTGCAATACAAACATTAGTTGCATTACCAAAATCTGGTACTCCAACACAGACTCTTCAGCAGCTAAGCACAGATGAATTACAGCTACAAATCAGGACACCAGGCTCAAGCTCATCAAAGGCAGTTAAGAAACTTCACTATGGAGTTCCTAAGCTTGATGAAGAAATAAAGATCCCATATTATGAATCTAGCACTCTTACTAAAAAAAAGATCAATGAAATTCATAGTGCATTGGATAGAAGAAGGAGACAAGAAGCACTAAGAAAAGAACACAAGCTTGAATGAAATTAAAGACATATTCACAGAAGCTTTCTGCTTATAGTCTCCAGATGAGTCAAGACCAATTATAGAGCAACTATTTGATATAGTTGACTAGGTGACTAGTGAAGACCAGGAAACAAATGCTAGATTGCTTGAATGGTCAGAAAGGAAGTTCCAAGGCAAGGTAAATAGTAAAATATCCGGTGATATAGCACTGTCACAAGAAGAACTGGCAAAGAAAATTAAAACAGTTAAAACTGTACTAGGAAACATCTTTTCCCTATACAACAAGTTGTGTGATTTTTCCACATTCACACAGGACACTAGCCAGAAAATACTGAGCTTGGAAAACAATCTGAAGATTTCCAACATGCAACTCCCCACAAATCCAGCTCAGAGTGAGAAGCATTTTTCCCAATTGCTTCACACACAAAGAGAGTTAGCTGTCTTAGCAGTAGAGGAGGCAACCACAAAAGCTAAATTGATGCAAATTCAATCATCAATAACTCCTCATTTGGAACTACTTCACAAGGAGCAGATAAATGCAGAGACGGTCCTCAAGAAAGACCCTAATCTTTCTTCATTTGATGGACTTGTACACCTAGCAGCAGAGATTTCCATCCAGCATAAGACATTGGATGTTGCATTAGCAAATTGGGATGCAGCTCTGAAGGTACTCCTTGAAGTAAATAGTACATTTTTGGTCAAGTATGGCATCACCTTGTAAAACCCTTGACATCAGTGTCAAAAAGGGGGAGAATAAGTATGGGGGAGTGATAAGAAGAGATTAAGTAAGGGGGAGATAGCAAATCTTGGAAGCAAATTTTGAACAGGACAAAACTCACTGAGTGTACATACAAGATCAATTAATAAGGAGTCACAGGGATCTTAGTTAAGTGTTTTTGCCACTCATGTCAAAGGGGGAGATTGTTAGCTTAATGAATAAATTTGACAACTGAGTGTCAATACACTTAATCAAGATCAAGAGTAAGTGCTGAGTAAGATGAAGTGCTGAGCTATAACAAGTGCCGAGTGGTAACAAGTGCTGAGTGTAACAAGTGACGAGTGTTAATAGGTGTCGAGTGATACAGTTTTGTTTAGGTGCCGAGCTATCCAAGAAATAGCATGTGATGAGCATTAGCAATGCTTCAGGAGCCAAGTAACACAAAATATCAGCATAAAAGTTTGAAATTGCACAAACTATGATGCAAACAGTTTTTGTAGCCAACATAAGGAAAATCTCGAACGATTTAATGATGAGATCGAATCTTTTATTTTTCCTATGCAATCTACATGCAGCCAATAAGAAAAATGATAAAGGCATGCAACCAATTAGTAAAAGACTAAGTATTGAGTGGGAAATTGAGATTCAATGTGGATCGTAGATCCATATCTAACCCTAAGACTTTGAAGTCTTTATAAGGAAGACAAAATTTCATTGTAAATATATGTGAGTAGACATACAGGGGTGTAAAAGAAAAGGAAAACTATTTTCATAAGCAAGGGTTATCAGATCACAAAAGGATCAAGATCAGAGAAAGTGGAAAAGGTACCTGCATTTAGCAATCAAGGATTGTAATCTATCAGGTTCATTATACCTAATACTTTCTAGCAATTGTATTAGAATGAAAATCCTATAATGATAGGTTAGCTTAACAGCTATTTTGAAGATCCTTTAATTAGGTGATTAAAATCTTTTAACAGGGTGACACTTCATGTTAAGTGTTTGTAAAGCCTCTAACCAGGTCACTATTGATACAGTGTAAAGCCTTTAATAGGGCAGGCCTTTAACAGGGTAGACCATTAGAAGTGGTTGAACAATATTGTTGCAGTAATTTTTGTGGATACCATCCTCACCCCAGTTTTACCTTCTTATTCCTAGAGGGTTTCTGGGTTACCAAATTCCAGTGTTATGAGTTGTTGATGCATGTGTTAAATTTCATGTTTACTTGATGTATTTACAAGCATACAATTTACTTTCAGTTAAAAGTTTTATTAGCTAATGTGTGATACTTATGATTCACCCCCCCCTCTCATAAGTACTCTTTCCATATTTGAATATTCCAACATTGTAGTACAAACCAAAGTCATCAGTTCCTTTTAAGTACCTCAGTATTCTCTTCATTGCCATCAGGTGATTTTCTCTTGGATTTGAGAAAAATATTGCCACTATTCCAATAGCTAATGAAATGTCTAGTCTACTATGTACAACATATTGCAACTTTCCAATCATTGATCTATACATTGTTTGATTCACTTCAGCAGACTCATCATTTTTGGATAACTTATATCTTGTTACCATTGGTGTGCTAACTAGTTTTGAATCTTTTAACCCAAATGATTTGAGTATTTCCTTGACGTATTTTGATTGGGTCAAAAATGTGTCATGCTTTAATTGGTGTACTTGTAATCCAAAAAAGAACTTGATTTCTCCAAACATTGACATCTCAAACTCATGTTTCATTTGATCAGCAAAATCTTTGCATAGAATATCTTTTCCTCCAAATATTATATCATCAACAAAGATTTTTTATATCAAAATATCCTTACCTTTTTATGCCTTGATATACAATTTTTTTTTTATCATCTATTCTCTCAAATCCTATCTTCACAAGATATTTGTGCAGTCTCTCATACAATGCTCTAGGTGCTTGCTTCAAACCATAGAGTGCCTTATGCAATTTGTAGACCATATCCTTGTTTTTGTCATCAAAAAATCCCTTAGGTTGTTCTATGTAGACTTCCTCTTCCAGTATACCATTTAGAAAAGAAAACTTGACATCCATTTGCTAGACTTTGAAACCTTTGTAAGCAGCATAAGCAAGTAATGTTCTTACTCCTTCCATTCTTGCAACAGGGGCAAATGTTTCTCCATAGTCCAATCCTTCTTCTTGTGCATAGCCTTTGCAAACTATTCTGGCCTTTTTTCTTGTGATCTCACCATTCTCATCAAGTTTTTTTCTAAACACCCATTTTGTACAAATTACATTCTGGTTAGCTAGTCTGAGAACTAGGGTCTAGGTTTTGTTCTTTTCAATATGATCTATCTCTTCTTCCATATCTTTATACAAGTCATCATCTTGTAGTGCACCTTTCACTATTTTGGGCTCAACCTTGCTCAACAGACATGATTCATTCCTTAGTTTATTCCTTTTCATTGGTCTAGCATCCTTGTCACCAATGATTTGATCTACAAGGTGATGTCTTCTTACATACTTGGCTAGCCTTGGTTCTATCCTTCTTTCCATGTTTATTTCTTTAGCTTTAGAGTCATTTTTCTCTTCTTCATCTGGTAATTCATCATTTATTTCATGTGTACTATTTTCAGAATTAGAATATGCATTTCCTTCATTCTACAACTTGGCTTCTAAATGTAGCTCGTCATTCACTGGCTCTGACTTGGCTAATACTAAATTTTGTTGTTGATTCCCAACTTGATTGGTATCATCATCTTCAATAGTCATTCCTTCATAGAAGTATACAAAAGATCTATAATCTTTTGATTTCTTGGAATCATCAACTTGGAATTTTGCATGCTCATCAAAATTTACATTTTCACTTTCGAATATCTTGCTAGTGGTAGTATTCAAATACTTATATGCTTTTCTTCTAGTGGAGTATCCAAGGAATATCCCTTCATCACTTTTTGCATCAAACTTTCCATTTCTAGTATCTTTAAGAATGTATCATTTACTACCAAAGACTTTGAAATATTTTACATTAGGTGAGTGACCATACCATAATTCAAATGGTGTTTCATTTGTACCTTTCTTGACTTGGACTCTATTCAGGGTGTAAACAATAGTACTTATAGCTTCTCTCTAGTACTTTAGAGCAACATTTTTCTCCATCATCAAAGTTCTGGCACAATCTATAACTAATCTATTTCTTCATTTAGCAATGCCATTCTATGGTGGAGTTCTTAGTGTTGATGTTTTTCTTTTGATGCCTTTATCATTGAAGAATATTTCAAATTCCTTTGATGTGAATTCTCCTCCTTTGTTTGATCTTAGGCACTTTAGACTCTTTCCTATTTCCTACTCAACTCTGGCCAAATACCACTTAAACATTTAAAATGCATTAGATTTTTGCTTCAAAA
This sequence comes from Cupressus sempervirens, assembly GCA_028749045.1. NCBI lineage: Eukaryota > Viridiplantae > Streptophyta > Pinopsida > Cupressales > Cupressaceae > Cupressus > Cupressus sempervirens. Next base: position 635,926,100 of record CM053789.1, on the reverse strand, counting down.
ACATGGCAGTCATCATCCTAGAATAGTCATCTAAAAATAGCATTATGTATCTGTCTCCTAGGTAGCTTTGCACTTCTACTAGTCCACATAAGTCTATATAGACTAGTTCTAGTACTTCTTTGGAAGTGTATTTTTTACTCTTGAAACTAGACTTAGTCATCTTTCCTAGTTGACATTGTTTGCACATTGTGTTTTTAGGTTTCTTCAATTTAGGAAAACCTCTGATTTTCATCTTTTTGCTAATGCTAATCAGATTGTCAAAGTTAACATGACACAATCTTTTATGCCATAACCACACATCATCAAGTCTAACAACAAGACAGGTTGCATCTTCCATAACTAGGTAAAACAAATTACTCCTAGTTTGTTCACCTTTTCCTATCAAATTTCCATCAGTGTCATAGATCTTGGCAGATTTGTTTCCAAATTTTACTTTGTAATCTACATTGCCTAACTATGATACACTCAACAATTTGTAGCTCAATCCTTCAACATAGTATGTATTATCAAATTAAATTTTCTCTATAAGTTTAATTGAGCCTTTTCCTTTGATTTGACATGGAGCATCATTACCAAATCCAACACTATTTCCATCATACTGAGTAAAGGTACTAAACTTACTTTTGTCTCCTGTCCTGTGATGTGAGCATCCACTGTCTATGATCCACTTGTCATTCTTGTTCACACAAGTCACCAGTGTTGTTGCTTTATCTTTATCTAATACATCCTTCATGATCACATAGACTACTTCATCATCATTCTCATTAGAATCTTCTTCAATAATGTAGCATCTTTTGCCTTTGTCTTTGTAATCTCTGTTATCATCTTCTCTTTTGTTTTTGTACTTGTTTCCTTCTTTGTAGTTCTTCTTCTATGTACACCTTGTAGAAATATGACCTACTTTATTGCAATTGAAACAAATGATAGGCAACTTACCTTTGAATTTACCTTTGTCTCTATAGAATCTTCTAGCCAGTAGTGCTTCCAATTGATCCACATCTTCCTCATATGTGTTGCTATCATTGGATGCATGTTTTCCTTTTCTAATTTTTCTTTTTGATGTCACCTCCTCAGTGTCTTTCAATGTTATCTTGTCCTTGAAAGTAGATTCAAGGTTCTCAAGTCTATAGTTATCAAAGTTGGACAATTCAAATGCAACGAGTCTTCCTACTATTCCTTCAAAGGTTAGTGTTTCCTTGCACACACATTAGCTCTTGGATGGTTGAAACTCTACTAGCATAGATAGGAAGTAGAGTTCTCAAGTATTTGCTATTGATAGTCTCTTTTCCCAATTGACCACCCAAAATTCTTATTGCACTTACCACTTCTTTTATTCTGGATCCATATTGAGCAGCATTTTCACCTTCCTCCATTTTCATGTCATCAAATTTTCCTTTGAGGCTTTCTCTCTTTGCTATTTGAAAATTTTGATCTCCTCCATAGATATCTGTTAGGGCTTTCCACATCTTGAATGCAGTATCACATCCTTTGATGTCATCAAATTCAGCATAATTGAGTGCAGAGGAAATCTCAAACATTGCCTAATTGTGCTCCTTTATTTTGTCCAAATCATCTACAGAGAGGGGTCCAGCTGGGTCTACATGTTCCACTCTAATTAAGGTTTTTACATAGTCACCTATTGATCCAAGGTGCAGTTTCATCAGACTTTGCCATGCGACAAAGTTGTCATTGTTGAGTTTGGGAACTTCTCTCTTGGACATATTGATCTTCCTACTTCTAGTACCTTGAAACTAAATCAAAAAATGGCTCTAATACCAATTGTTAGAAATTCTTTAGAGGGGGGGGCGGGGGGGGGGGGGTGAATTAGTTATTCAAGGTCCAAATGTCCTATTCATACTTTTTCACTAAGTGTAGTGAGCCCATTCAACCATTCATTCATCCAAGCTTAAAACATTCCTATTTAGCAAGTTACTGTAAATCAACATGCAAACATCACACATAGAAAGATCAACCCATAACATAGTGATTTACGTGGAAACCTAATTTGAGAAAAACCACTAGTAACATGCTACTCAATTCTCACTCTTTTGAAGTGATGCCTTGTGAAAGGCCTGCCCTGTTAAAGGCTTACAACAAACTATTAAATGTGACTTGGTTAGAGGATTTATCCACCCTATTAGAAGTTGTCTTGGTTAGAGGACTTTAGAACATTCACTTGGAATGCCACCCTGTTAAAGGATTTAAAAATGACTATTAAACCAACCTAAGTCCATAGGATTTCCATATCTAATACAATTGCTAGAGAGTATTAGAAAGTCTTTGACCTGATTACAACATGCAACTTATCTTGTAGATCTCATAGCACTATTTGGCTCATAACTTTGCTTGGCTTTCAATCTCTTGCAGTTCTGATAGCTTGCCCTCCTTTCAAGCATTGTCTCCTTGAGTCTCCATACTCAATGTACCAGTGCAATCATCTCTCTCTGACCACTTATCAAAGTAGAGTCTCTATGTTCTGTTCTTCCATCTCCTAGATGTCTTCTCTTTGACACCCTTTTGCCACTTCACAATTTGGCACTTCAGCATCTCTTGCTTCTTGGTCTATGAATCCTTAAATAGAAATCTAGAATTTATTTTCTTGCTTGATTCTTCCTTCCTTTAATTTAAAAATGTATGGATTAGGTAGGATTAATTAAATCTAACCCATATTTTGTTCCTTCTAGAAACTTCTTGAATAATCCTTTTGAATTTGCTCAAAAATGGTTTACATAGAATTTTGTGCCACCAACTCATCATCCTTATCCTCTAATTGGTTCACAAAATTCAAAGTAACAACTCTATCAGCTTAGATTTGGTGAATCTTTGACATTTCTAATAATGCAACAACTTGGCACATACTATGTTACTCATCATCAAATATGTTTTACTGATGCTTGGCACCTGAAGTTTACTCGGCACCTATTACTTTGCTCAACACTTGAACTTCACTCAGCACCTAAAGTTCACTTGACACACACTAGATTTTTCTTTTGCTTGGCTCCAACTAAGAATTTTCTCAGCTTGAACTAGCTTGATCGGCACCCACTAATGAACTTAGTTCAAGCTTTGTAACCAACCTTGTTCCAACTTACACTTCTAGTGTTTCTAAGTGTAGCCAACCTCTGTATCTTTGAGTATGTTATCAATACACCATTTAACCATTGTTTTAGCTGATCCTTGCACTTCATTACAACATCATAACTCAACCTTTTCTTTAGGTGCTTTTGTTACATCTTGTTGATTAAATCATCTTCATCAATCAACTAAGTGATAGTTCTTGGATCTTATAAGAAATTGTCATTCCTAAAAATAGTAGGTTTGACATCAATGACAAAATAATGATTGAAAATATTCTTTATCAACCAACTTCCTTCTTTGCAACAATCTCCCTCTTTGATTTTCAACAACAATGACCTTTTCAATCATATTTCCAATAGGTTTCCAAGGTTCTCAATGAGAAGGGGACCTTTGTTTTTCATTTGATCAATCAAGGCATGACCAATTTGACCAAATTTCCTCTTGTGATGTAGCTTTAATAACATATTCTTGTTCTCCTCTATTCTTGGGTCAAATGTACTTGTAGAGGTGCTTCCAAGTGAAAACGTGATGTGATTGATTGGCTCTTTTTTTGAGGCCTTTAATACCTCTTTCTCTTCTCTCAATTCTTCCAATCTATCCTCAATTTTATCATTTATTGATTTCCATATGTTGACCATGGAATCATGGACAAGAATACCTATGTCAATGGTTCTAATTTGGAAATCACTCCCAGTCAACTCATGAGACTTCCCCTTCTTTTGAGGTTCTAAAATTTCTATTAGCATATGACCAGTAGAAGAATTAGTGACCAATATCACTATAGTCTTATCCTTCTATGTGCTAGAAGAAGTGACCTATTGGGAGCATGAATAAACAAGCAAATATTAGTTCAAATCAAAACATGCAACAAGTATTCATCAAAATGAAAGAAACCTTAACTAATGCTTGCTTGAGTTTTGCAACTCAAAGTAGCCAACAAATAAAGCCCTCAAGCCACCTCCACAACTCAAAAAAGGCACCCATGAGAAGCCTTGTTGGTGTATTAGGATGTGGGGTATGTTTGGTGTGCTCTCTCAAACACAACAATGTAGTGAATCTCTTAAATGTGGATGTGCAAACGTGAGTGATGATGAAATATGAACCTAAGCTACATGAGATGAAGAACACCTCAAGAAATGGCTATGGTGAGAGCCATACTTGAAGGCATTCAAGGATGAAAATGAAATGCAACCAAGAAAACTAAGTATGCAAGCTACACTAACATGTAAATGCAAAGGAAATGTTAATGCATAAGCAAACTAGACTAATAATGGACATGAAAAGCTAAACCAGCTACCAAATGGTTAGTATGCATCTAGAAATGACCATGAAAACTACCATAAAAGCTACTATGAAAGCTCAAACTAGCATGCAAGCTTAACTATAATGAAAACTCAAATCTCGAACCAACATGATAACAATGCAATAATGAGAGATGCAAATTCTTGAGACAAGGCCTCTATTTATAGGCTTGAGGGAGGGCTTGGTGAGGTGACATTCATGTAGGTGCCACATATGGTGACATGCAAGCCATGAAAATAGTCAAAAATTCAAAGTTTTCTCACACATGTGTGAGAAAACTTGAGAAGAAGAGTGGGAGATAAGAGTGCAAAGGGGAGTGTGTAGGCATATATTCTCACACATTTGAGCACACACTTAGGCTAATGAGGGGGATTAGGAAGGAGATTATGATGATTAAGAGGGTTTAGAGAAGAAGTAGGCTTAAGAAGATGAAAATGATGGGTATAGGCTAGGTTTTAGGGTAGGCTTAAGATTAAATTAAATAGGATTTAATTTAATCATAGGTTTAGGAGAATTTATGGGATTTGGGGATTTAAATAAATAAAATTTATTTTAAAAAGGGGAAACATGGAGGATCATGTGTTAAATTAATTTAACACATTAGGGCTAGGAGTATTTAAATTAAATTTAAATACTTAGGAGAATGAAATTATTTAATTAATTAATTAAATTAAATAAGTAGAAGAATGTGACCAATATAATTAATTAATTAATAATTAATTACAATGTCACGAGCAATATTAAAAAATTAATAGTCTTTAGGGATGATTTTAAGCATCTACAGCTTCTTCACCTTCTTTGATGGTGGATGAGAATAAGTTGCTTGTACAATGAGGTCTTCGGATGTAGCAAATTCCTCATAGCTTCTCTTTTTCCAATCAATGGTCTCTTTTGACCATGACTCAATTGAAAGCAAATTGATTGTCAACTATAGAGTTGTAGGATTGAAGAGCTTCCTCATCACTAGGGGTGTCTCTTTGCTCTAGGTGGTACTAGGAAATGTAGTTATCTTGGTGACTGAGAAGGATAAAGTGCCACCTTGGTGAGATGCATGTTTCTCTTGACCGTCTAGGGGATTGTTGTCACCATCAAGGTTGATGACTTACACAGGGGATGGGGGCTTGGTTACTAACTTCTTTTGCTCCTTCTCTTTGTTCTTCTCATAATTCCCAACTTTTCTCATGTCTGGCAAAGATCCTCTTTCATAGGTTGGACTAATTTGGATATTCTTTTAAGGAGGTTGGTCTCCTCCTCCATTGACAGATTGTATTTGACCAATTGATGTGAAGTAGTAGCAGTCGATTGAGCTATTTTGAAAGCTAATCCATTAGTAGAACTCACACTTCCAGTTCATTTCTTCCTTTCTCTAGTTCATTCTACCCACTTGTCAATCCTTTTGATGATCTCATGCATCAAGACCTCCATTGTATCACCAGTAGGACCTTCAAGGAGAGTTGACACAATGGGAGTATTTTTTACTTCCTCATAGCTTGAGGCATGGATCTAGGAGCCATCATCTACAAGATCATAAACATCAACAATATCATTGTATAATTTAATTTCATTGACTACTAGCCTAGACCAATACCTCTCCCTAGTATGATATTCATCATAAAATTTGGCCCAATAGTCTCTAATTTGTGGGACATTTCTATGAGCATACTCAAGCTTCAGATGATCTCTCATAAAATTCACTTAGTCATGTTGAGGCCTTATTACCTCATAATCAATTAGTTTAATCTTAATTTTAGATATTTTTACTAGGTTTTGAGCATCAAACCTAGAAGCATAGGAAACCACTATTGAGAAGAAATCCAAACTATCATCTTCACATTGGAACACAAGGTGTTCACCTCCAGTATTTGTCTACAAAGTTCAACAAGAACAACCTTCCCATCAAGATACTTGGGAGGCCTTTTGGGGAAACCATCAAATACAAAAATCCTCAAGGAGAAGAAATGTGAGAACTAGATGAAATAATATATGAATTGGCTCACAGTCAATAAAACCTCACATGAGAACTTGCGCTCAAGGTACCTTGCAATTCTTGACACAACCTCATTGTAAAGGTATCATTAAACTTTACATATATTTTGAAGCTCCTCTATAGTTGTAGATAGGGATAGAACTCATACACCTTTGTATTTTCATCATAATCTTTGATAATAGGAAAACCCAACCAAAGGTGATGTGTGGCTAAGGCATATATTATTACAAGCTAGGGTTGTTGTTACACCAAAAGATCAACCTATCAATGTATGATACAACCACTAGACTTATAGAACACAGGAGATGGTTAATCCATGCCATGAATCCTAAAGGGGAATGTTGGAGGTTAGTCCAACAATCCCCCCCTCAGTGTTACTTAAGAAGATATAAACCTATGACCAAGCTTTGAGACCACTTGTTACAAGCTAGGGTTGTCATTGCATCAAAAGATCAACTTATCAATGCCTAATACAACCATTAGACTTATAGAACATAGGAGGTGGTTAAGCCATGTCACAAATCCTAAAGGATAATGTTGGCAATTAGTCCAACATATGTTAGGTATGAAGACATATAGAACTACCTAAATGCTTTAACCAAGCCTAGCCAAGAAGAAAGCTCTTCATATATAATCTTAGCCCAATTGATCTACAGTCCATTAGCACATATGACATGCACCAAGAAGAAGTGATGTTTGATAAAATTTAAGATTTCTTCCCTTCCTTTCAATATCAGCAATAGCATCAAGATGTCCATAATCTCTTTTTTTAAATTGGTTCCAAAAAGAGTATTTGGAATTTTATTCTTTTTTGGAATGAGGTGTCTAGAACCAAGCTCTCTACATGCCTTCTCTTCTCAGAGTCTTCTTTTCATTGAACATCAACATAGAGGACAAGAAGTCGATATTTTAGTATTCCTCTTTTATTGGAATGAAAAATGTAGACTACATCAATGCTTTATTTATAAACAACAAAATGGATTGATTAGGTAGCAATATTTTCTTTGTCTCTGGATTGTACCTTTCAAGACATTCCCTTACCAATTATGGCACTTGCATGGCCATGGGGAATCTGATAGCTTCAACTAGTCTACTTTCCTTAATTTCTAGGTTATTAGGTGAATTTTTTGAGAGTTGAAACTTCTATGAAAATCACTTAAATTATAAAATTTGAATGAGGTATCTAAGAAGCTCTTGAATTAACTTCCAAACCAATTAGATGATCATACCTTGCTTCTTTGATTAGCATTAAATTAAAAGTTCATAAAGGGGATAAAATGCTCAATAAATAGTCATTAAAACAATGGAGAACTATTCTTGGGAAAAGTCCAATCATATATATGTGGGAATCAAAATGTTTGTGTCACACAAATGAAATAAATCACAACTAATCACCGTAATGTTCAGATTTTTAATAAATTTTATGGTCAACAACTATTTAAAACTTTCCATTTCCACCCATATGAATGTTCATAAATCTGACAATCATATCATTCACTTTAAATATCCAATAGTAGCAAGATTAGCCACTTATCAACTTAGTTGAACTCCCTTCTTTACTTTAGAATCCAAATCAAATGTTCTCATCACAAAGCTTTCCTTTTTCTTTGATTCTAGATTGTAGCGCAATACTCCTTTGACACCTTGGGCAATTCATTTTCCTTTTTTTTCTCATAAGGATTTCTTTCTTAATTTCACAACTTACTTCTAGGGAAGCCACAAAATAGATTCTCTTCCTTGATCATGAATAGTTGATTTCCTTTCTATCGGGGGTGGAGGTTTGCAACTGACTTTATGAGAATCTCTACAGAATATCCTTGTATGTATTTCTTAGAATCATTTTCCTCCCTATCTTTTGGAAAGGAATCCTCATTTTCTTATTAGATGGAAAGGCACCCTTGAGACCTCCTCTTTTCAAAGAGATAAGCCTTTTGAAACATTTTTCTTTACCTTCACCATATATCCTTATATATCCTTGAAATGAATTGTTAACCATGGATTCATCATTTAGTGATGCATATCAAGGGTCTGGGTTAACTTCTTTATAACACTGGCCTTGAGTCCCACTGAACACATGAAATCTTCTAAAATAGAACACATGTCATCTTAGCTTTAAAAACACATTATAAAATGTTCTCTTCTAGAGGATGAGCAACTACAAACATGAAGTTCAAGCTCTTCTACACAGGACTAGATTCTAAGTTCAGATCTTTGATTTGATAGTTTCTTAGATTTATATATTTTCTTCTCTTGGTCTTTTATCATGAATCAAATGGACATATATCTGTAGATACCATTATTACTCTATTCTTTGGACTCTTTTTTAAAGAATTTTTCTAAAGATAGATAACCTTTAGAATGGACCAAAATTTGTAGGAAACATGCTTACTTCAGGTAGTGATAAAGATGCAAAGCAAGTAGGACTTTCTTCTCATCTAGAAGAAGCACAAACAATAACCTGTATAAACCAAGATCAACTAAGAGTTAAATGAAGTGGAATGATAAGAATCTTGCATGAAGGTATAAAGGGTAATGGATCAAGGGAAACCTAGAAAAGACAAAAAAAGGAGAGTATTAGAAAGTTTAATGAAAATAGAGTCACCTAGGGGCTATCTAGACAATCAAATGAACATAATTGCAATGAAAACCATAAAACTCAAAGTTCCAAAGGGATAAACTAAAATTCTAGAAACAACTAGCTCTAATTGGGGACTTAAGGTATTGCAAATGCCTAAGAAGGGAACTAGCATCTCTAGTTTCACACAACCAGAATGGAAAACTAAAGAGAGGCAACCACTAAACTAAGCACACAACAAGAAGGAACACTAGTCTAAGAAAGAAAGAAACAAAACAAGGAACACAACAGAAAAGAAAACCTAACTAGACTAACTCTAACTATAGGTATTTTCTACTCCCAGTTATGGATCTAATATAGCTTTAGGTCCTGGCAATTGTAGGAAAATGGAAGAACCTCTCTAGAAGGATAGACCAAAATAAAATAATTATTCTAATTCACCTACACAATTTTGAAAGGGCCTTTCCAAAGAGAATGAAACTTATGGTGCATACCTTTGGGTTCATGTCTCTTATCCCATAACAAGACTAGATAATATTTCATAAACCTTCTTAGCCTTTCTTTCTTATAAAATAATCTCTTCACACTCTTCTAATGTTTGGTGATATGATCAACCAATTTATCACACTCATCATAGAACTTGGTCAAGTACAAAATTTACTTTTCAAGACCATTTTGGAATACTGGATCCTCAATCACTTGCTGCAACTAGCAAATACATAGTTCTAGTGGAAAGGGAAAGTTAGCCTCAATTCCATAAACTAATTCAAATGGTGAAATACCAATGTACTTCTTAGGTGTTATCCTATCTACCCAAAGATCTTCATGTATCTATTTGTGCTAATCCTTCTAACTATCAAAGACAAGCTTCTTTATAATGTTGATCAAATTTTTGTTTCCCAATTCTTCCTAGCCATTCCCTTGGGGGAAATAGTTTGAAGAATGACTTAGATGAATATTTTTGTCCTAGAAAAACTCCACAATCTCCATTGACAAAAAGTATACAACATTGTCCATGACTAGCTTCAATGGGACACCAAATCTTATGAGTATGTTTTCCTTGATAAATTCATAGACAACTTTAGAGGTAGTTCTCTTGGTAGGTTTTTCTTCCACCCACTTAGTAAATTAGTATGCAGTAGTTATAATTGATAAATGACCAATAGAGGAGGAGGGATTAATTGGACCAATAAAGTCAATTCCCCACTATTGAAAGGGGCTCTCTATCACTACTGGCTTCAATGGTAAGGTGACCAACAAAGGTTTACTAGAAAACATCTTGCACTTGTTACATTGGATTACCCACTTGCAAGCATCTTTGAACATGTCAGGTCAGTAATAGTATTGCCTCATAATTTTATAAGTTGTTAGTATAGAAGATAAGTGCCCACCACAAGCTTCATTATGAAATGATTGGAGCAGCCTCTCTTGTTGAGCCTTATCCACACACCTCAAAAAGGTACAATCAATTCCCCTTTTATATAATTGATCATCACAAATAACATACTTTCTTGACTTAGTCGTAAGATCTCTTCTCTTCTTGCATGTCAATCCATTGGGACATTCTTCATTGGTAAGGAAGTAAGAAATGTTTAAAAACCAAGGATTTTGGAGCCTTACCATTAAAACTCTTGAGATTTCATCTTTTCTTGGCTCTTGATTTTTTGTAATAATTTTGGATAAGCCATTTCCTTGGACCAATTTTTTAATCTTTAACTCAATTTAATATTCCTAGACTTTGGCTATCTAGGCTCTTCTAATATTGCAACTTATCTCTTGTTGAGTCAAGATACTCTTAACTACCGAAATAGGAACATGCATAATAGAATGTGAATGTAAAACATAGAATCTAAACATTTTAAGTACTCTTACCATAGCATAAGCACTCTTCTCCATCTAAGAGTACCTTAGTCCATGCTCCTTGAGAGGGGTTCTCATAAAGGTAATAGGTTCTTGAATACCTTCCCAGTTTTCTTGCATGAGTATGGTAGACAATGTATGGGTTAATGCATAATAGTACTAAATAAACTCTTTGGTATAATCTAGATGAACCAGGATAGGGGCCTTGGCAATGGCATCTTTGATTTTATCAAAATACGTTATTCTAGAGTCATTCCACTTAAATATGTGATTGTCCTTCTGTAGGCATTAAAGTTATGTTTGCCATTACTGAAAACACTTATTCATATTTCTATATGGTTACTGAGTTCATCACTTAGTCTCCAATGTTTGTCATCTAGTCAATGGTTGCCAATTAAGTTTAGCAGTTCAACAGTTCACACTGAACATTCTAGAAGCTACTGAGTGAAAATAGATAGTGTGCAGTCCAGTAGTTATCACTGAGTAGTTAGTGGTTACCGAGCTTCATATTATTTCCTGAGTCATCAATTTCTGAGATGTGAAGCCAATATCTACCGAGTGATGGAAGAGTAGTGTTTATCGAGTGCAAGCAAGGTAAACATAGTATTCAATTCTTACCAAGTTACACTATATATACCGAGTCTCCAATGTTCATTGAGTTTGAAGCTACATTGAGTGATTAGTATGGAATGAGCCTCTACTTCTACCAAATGCATGATGATGCCAAGTAATGCAATGGACACTGAGTATTAGAAGGTCACCAAGTCAACTGTTCAAAATCTGAGTTTCTACATTTGGGTTGACTCAATAATATTTGTGTCAACTTGTGTTTTGGCCGACCTTGTTAATATGAGAATTGGAATGGTATATATGTAATTTTTTATATCATACCCAATGAATATATGATGATGAGAATTAATGTTTTGAGAAGAGTGAATACGAATCAACAGAAATAGAGTATTCACCAAGGTTTATAAGGAGTAGTAAAGTTATATCTATCACAAGAGGTAATTTTTACTTCAACAATCTAATTAGCAATCAAGTTGTATTTCAAATCTACTATTTCATCCTAATAGGTGAATCAAATTCAAATCTTTTAATAAGGTAGACTTAACAGTCTTTCTTTAAATCTCTTAACAAAGTGCATACTTCATTGTATGTTTGTAAAACCTCTAACAAGGTGGACCTAGTAGTCCTAATTGCTCCTAACATGGTAGATCATCAGAAGTGATCACTGTAAGCCTTAAAAGGTCAAATTTATACTATAGTATTGAAGTTTTATAGGTATCATCCCCACCCCAATTTTACTTTCTATTTGGAAGGTTTCTAGGTCACCAAATATTGTGTTCATGTGCTATCAATGTTTATCTTTCAGTTTCTCATGCATGTAGTAGATTAGATCAATTAATGTTGAATGGATTATGTTGATTAAGTGTTGAATTTGATAAAAGTTTTGAGGTTATTGATTCGCCCCTCCCCTCTCAATAACCTAGCTAGTCTTGATTATTTCCAACAATTGGTATCAGAGCTTTGTGGTTCTCAAGATAGAGTTTGATAGCTTGAGAAAAGATCAAGGACAATGGAGATAGTTAGACTTGACAAAGCTATTGACAATGAGAAGCTAGATCTGGAGATGGCCATAGCTCAACTCAAGGAAGCAAAAGAGCATCTTTCCCAATCCCTAAAAAGAAGGAAGGAACTTGCAAAATAGATGAACGACCACCAGTATGTTGAAGAAAATATTGAAGACTTTTTCCCTTCAAGTAGTTCAAATGAAGAAAATGAGGCAATCAAAGAACTCCTAGAAAAGAATGGCTCCCTACAAGAAGAGGTAAGAAAATTGAAAATAGAACAAGAAATTCAGTCAATAAGATTGTGTGAAAGCTTGGAACAAAGGAATAAGGCAAGTGAAGACTTGGAGGCAAGGAACAATGAAACTCAGAATCAATCCTTTTAGCAAGAAAGTCTTATCAATTAGCTCTCTAATGAAAATGAGGAAATCATGAGTCTGAGATTTGAAAATGAAAGGTTAAGAAATTATTTAAGCTCTTAAAGACAAATCAATGAAAGATTGAAAGCTGATCTAAATTCTGAAAATAAACTCAATGAAAGAATAATGAAATCCCAAGTAGAGATGGATCAATTAAATCAGCAAAGTGAGCAAAATCTTTATAGGCAAAAGGGTAAAGTAGGACTTGGATACAAAGAAGAAGGTAAATACTCCAAAAAAAGTGCTCAAAGGAATCAAAACCCTACTTGAAATCACTATGGTAAGATAGGTTATACATCAAAAAAATGTTGGAGCAATAGAAAGATAAAATTCAATGGAAAATGTTACAATTGTAGTCAGCATGGTCATAAAGCTAATGAATGTAAAGAAAAACCAAAGTTTGAAGGTAAATGTTACAAATGCAAGAAAAAAGGTCACAAGGCATCTTAATGTAGATCTAAACCATTCAATCTAGCTAAACAACTTCTAAAGGCAATATTTGGTTGGGATTACAATACTTGGTGTAGATGTCATTACTGTGGAGAATATGGACACATTGGCATAAACTGTGTAAGGCATCACTTGAGAAAGAAGGATACTATAGTGAGATGTTACACATGCACTGAACTTGGTCATATAGCTAAGAACTACATGAATATAGGTAGAGTTGAAGATGAAAATAAATCTAAAACTAATAACATCAGGAAGCAGATGAGACAACAGTGGATTCCCAAATCTACCAAGCAAGCCAATTCAAATGATGGTCATGTCACTCAAGAAGTGGGTGACTCCACCAATTCTAATTAAGTTCTTAAGGAAGAATTAGAGCTGTATCTTCAAGAAACATCTTAAGTAGTTCCAATGAATGAAAGAAAAAGATCCAAATTAGTATTGCAGATCAGAGGAATCACATAAGTTTAACATCAGTTTTCACCGAGCGAGGCTAGATCATACTGAGCAAGGTCAGGAGTAACAAGTTTTGTTTGGTCACTGAGTTACAAGGTTCTACTGAGTTATCAAGATAGATAGTAGATGACAGCCTGTCAAACACTATGTCATTATGGCTCTCTTTGTACCGAGCATTAATGAAAGGTTTTCATCAAAAAGGTAGAATTTTGACTTCATTTTCATGGCAAATTCAGTCTATCCAAAGCAAAGTGATTTTCAAAGCATCTAGGAAATCTTGAGAATAATTTGCAGTGAGGTTTTTGAAGGAGATTTTATCAGTCTACCAAGTGATCATGGCATCCACCAGTAGCAGTAGAAAGTTGAAGAAAGTTTCAGAGATGTTAGTGCATGGTGTTGAATGGAATGCTCCAAACTTCAAACTAGTGCCAACAATTACAGAATCACTCAACCCTAATACAACTCAATCTCAAATACCACCAAAGTTACTTCTCATAAATGATATTTGTACTCATTTTAAGTGTGTTGTGTAAGAAATTGGAACCCTAGAAATGGATAGTGCCTTAGGAGAATTGTGTGTGAATATAACATTAAAACTCGAGCATAAACATTTAGAGGAGAAAGGCTTGACCCACATTCCACACCTGCCAAAGAAATTCCAAATCAAGCGGATTAGGTATATTTTGAGCTGAGTGCACAATGGTTAGTGGTGGTTAGAGTAGCCCATCTTGATAACAAAGAAGATGATTCACAGAATCATAGGTCTCCCCATGCTCAACAAGGTCAAGGTTACCAAAACCCTAGCTGAAAGGGATGGTAGAGGACTGAAGATTAGTAATGTATCTGATGTGAAACTTAGGTTTGGTATTCATATCATTTCCCATAAGATATATAGCTCCATTAGATTGAATAGTTTGTTGTGTGAGGCTGTGGACTTAGCATACAAAGTTTTAAAGAAGAATTTGGAGTATGATTTGGTAGACCTAATGTTGAAATAGTTAAACAAGAACATGGAAAGTATCGAGACTTCAAAGAATAATCCGTACAAATTTGGCTCTTTGTTAACTTGTTTGTTCTTTTATGTAAAAGTGTTTTTTCCATCCAAAGGATCAATGATATGGAGAAAGGATACCCCAGTGTTGTATCAAATCAATGAGTTTATTGCAGAAATGGGTGAGAACTTTGATAGTATAATGGACAACTATTTTGAAGTGTTCAAGGAAAAGATGAACAATGGATTTCAAATTCTACCAAAACTAGTTGAAGACAACAAGGACAATGCTGTTTCATGGTTGTCTATGACATGGTATGTATTCAAGAAATTAGGCCTAGAATTGTATGGGTGAAACCTCTTTCCTATGAGGTCAATATTGATGAAACCAAGGATATAATTGAAGCCCTGGTGAATGAGCTAGTAGATCTAAAGTTGCCTATCTTTGAAACATATGATGATGCAAAGGCAAGAATAGAGCTTGAGATCAAGCTACCTCGGGTGGTAAGAAAAGGTAAGAGGAAGATAGCAAAGCTAAAAATTGCAAGTTCCCCTCTTATGCTTACAGAGGGAAAAGGAGAAGATGATGAAGAATCTAAAGAAGAAGAGCAGGAATTAGAGAAGGAGGAAGAGCCTATGAAAAAGAAAGGTAAGGTGATTATCACCAAGCCACCCAAGGCCTCCACAACTATGTTTAATAGGAGATCTCAAAAGAAAGGAGATAGTGAAGTTATGCTTATTAAGCCTCCTCCCACTTTTCAAGAAAGACTCAATCAGTTAAGAGTAAGTGCTGGAGTCAGTAACTTCAAAGAGCTTAAATATAAAATCGAGACTCCAACAGAATAGAAAGAAGTTGAAGATCTGATCATGGACAAGTTAGGAAGATGGAAATTATCTCCTGATCAGTTTGCTTCACAAATCCCTATAGTCTTGTTAGAGAAAGTCAAGGTTAGATGGGAAGCAGCTATGTAGATAGCCGAAGATATATTTCAGCAAACTTTGAGAAAGTTACTACCAAATCTTACTAATGTTGAGGTTAAGGAAGCAATGAAGAAAATTGAAGAGAAGATGATGATGAGATTTCATACTTGTTTAATTTTGGTGAAGGAAATTGAGCATGTAGTCAAGGATGCTACATCTATGTGGGAAAATGTTTATCATTTGCATAAACCTAGTGAGGATCTAGTTGAAATAAATGATGATGATGATGATGATAGTGACAATGAAGAAGATAATACACCATGTGTCACTTTTGATGCTAAGGATTATCAGGCATTAAAGGATGGTGAAGAAGAGAAAGAGGAAGAAGTTGAAGAGGAAGATAAGGAAGGAGACGGAGAAGAGAATGATCTAGTAAGGATAGCTGCACAATTCATAGCCTCCCTTCCTCACTCTCCACTAAAGACTGCTACATCATCTGGCATGGAGACAACTTCAATAAGTGTGATTGTAACTTCAATAGATACATCATCTGCTCAATCAATATTTTCTACCTCTCAGCTCTAGGTATCAATAATGGAAGTGTCTACCACTTCATACATTGAACTACAAACCTCCTCTTCTTCAACTCCTAAGTCAGGGACATCAACAGTGTGTTCAGCATCAAGTTCTACAATTTTGTCTACTTCATTTTTGCATGCTCCTATAAGTACTTTATTTGTAAATACTTATACCAATGCTCCTATTGGCACTCAAAATTGTAGTTCCAATTTTGAGTACCATTGATGATTTGAGCCCTATAAATGCTTTTTGATGCCCGTGTACCTGACTGTACCTTTGAGCCCCGTGAGGTGTTTAATGTTTCTAACACCCCCCATTGAGCATGTCCACTTGTTTCATGAAGCTAAACTGACATTTCTAATCATTTCGCGAAGTCTTGTTTCGAGCAAATTCCAAATCTGCATTTTCACGTAAGTGTCAAATAGCAACAAGAGGCCTTGTTTGCATCTAAATATCTTGCACCCAGAAATGTTTCATGATTTGCCACTTTTAGAGTAACTAGTGTCCATATTTGAGAACCTATGTTTTATATTTTGAGTCATTTTGAATTTGTTTGACTAGGTTTTGAATCCCTCAAAGTTGATCGTTTATTATTTTCATGCTGATGCAGATTACACACAATTCTGGGAAGCCCTATTTGACATGTTATAACTTTTGACCAGTTGACCAAAATGTTGAAATTCCTTTTGCATTTCATTTTAGACGTCAGATACTTGTTATGTTTCAAATTTTAGCTTATGATGAATCTGTTTGATCAGTTTTCAAACATGATTCCAAACACAATTTCTAAAGTTTTACTAGTGTCATAAAATGCAAATTGTTTGGTACCCCTCTTTGGGACTTCATAACTCAAAACCCGTGATTGGATACATCAAATTGATTCTACCACTATGTTCTCCTCTAAAAATATTTTAAGTTTGTCAATTTTCAAGTCATGAAAAATCCATTTGCACACTTTTCCAAGTCAATTCTATTTGCAAAAATTACTTTTCCAACATTGTTTCTAGTCTATAAAATCCAAGTAGCACATTTTGACTGATTGCCATTTGAGCCCAATTATTCATCATGAGCCCAAATTGTAGATTTATATTCTCCTCATGATAGAGAACCAACGTCCCATTTTTCATCTTCCCAAGTGTCCATTTGTCTAGTTTTCAAAGCCAAATCCAAACCCAATTTAGTATTTTCTGACATGTTTTCTTGTAGGAAGTTCTAAAAGGTCAAATTTGACAGTGAATGTCTTTTGACCCCGAATTCGTCATGAGACAAGATTTGATGGGGTGCAAGTATGTAGAAGAGAGAATCTATGTGCTAGTTTTCAGAGCTTGATCAGGTGTTTAGGTTTGTTTTCAAAGGCAGTCAAAGGACCTCCTAGCATGAAATTGATAGTTTGCATGAAGAGGTGAAAGTGAGTTTTAAAAGTTGAATAAATGATGTAAATTGATTTCAGTCAATCTTGGGTGATTAGTGGATTAGTTTAAATGATTAGGTGTTTGAAAATGAAATTTTTTAGTTGGACCCAATTTGGGCCCAGCTAAATTCATCAAAATTGTGACAGTCAGAGAAATACTACTGCCCAAGACATTTGAGGATTCATATTTGAAGTTCCTATAGTTACATTAGTGCAAGCAGTAATCAGATGATGACCACATGAATGAGTTCCCTAACTATATACTTGCCTACATGAGAACACCTTGGAGCAATGCAAAGTACTCAAAGACATAAGTAGATTATCACCTTACACGTGTTGATGATAAGGCATCTTGCAATTCATG
This sequence comes from Cupressus sempervirens, assembly GCA_028749045.1. Classification (NCBI taxonomy): domain Eukaryota; kingdom Viridiplantae; phylum Streptophyta; class Pinopsida; order Cupressales; family Cupressaceae; genus Cupressus; species Cupressus sempervirens. The sequence continues at coordinate 635,908,136 of CM053789.1, read as the reverse complement.
CCAAGAAAAGACAAGGGGTAGAGGAAGCAACAAGGTGCTAAATGGTGCTATTGCACTAGTGCCCAAAGTGACATTCCATAATGTGCAAAAAAGTGTTTGATTATGCAAGCCACGTCCACCAAAAAGATATTGTTCATGCTTATCAAGACTTGTGGGATGTGACTCCAGAACCACATCTTCTTGGGGCTTTACCTTAGGATTAATCTATGTAGATAGCTTTGACTAATATAATTGACAACTCTTTACAAGCTTTTTGGGCCAATGCATCGGGTGAAAGGCATTTAATAAGTGTCAAAGTAGGCAATTAGGAGATATCAATTTTTGATGGTGGCCAAGGCATAGAGCAGAGGTCTACAATCAATGCATTAAAAATAAGAGGGCATCCACGTGCATCATAGCAGGAGGAAGTTGTAGTTTTGAGAAGAGCAATCATGCACAACATAAAACATTAGAAAAGAGACTTCATGCCAAAATAAAAGAAGCACCCTACGTAAAAGAAGAAAAGAACAAGCCAAGTTGCAGGGAGTCACCATGAAAAATGCCAAAGAGAGAGAAGCCATGAAGATTAAAAGAGGGTGCTCTCAGGCCATGCATTAAGAGAAGCAGAGAATTTGCGGTAAGAAAGATCTCTCCACATAGAATTAACAGTCTAACACATATTAAAAGAGACAAAGGCACCCAAAGCTAGAAGCAGAAAGACCCTATGTTAAACAAGGCATGAGCAAAGCTGGCCAGCAGTGTTAAACAAAGGAGTCATGGCTTATGTACATGAAGCTCACACTATTTGGGTGAATGTCTTTGCAAGCCTCCGATCAAAAGAAATGAAGCTGCCTAGCATAAAAAGAAGGCCCACATCCATAAAGAAGACCCCAGGTGGCAGTGATAAAGAAAATCCACTCAAATTAAAAGTAGTAGGCATCTAGCAAGCTAGAACAACTCATGTGAATGAGCAGGGGATTTTATTTTCAAGCCCACGCATGATGATTCAAAGCTGCTATTTCAAAGGGTGGACACGTTAGATATGAAGGTATCTTCTGCATTAAAGATTCCATCAAAATAAGTAGAACCCACAATAGAACAATAGAGAACATAGAGCAGTCAGTGCTTATGAGGGAGAAATCTACATGGTCTTTTAGAGGCAGTAGAGCAAGGGTTAAGTGGGTTATCCCACATTGGTTGTGTGATAAATACTTTAGGCTTTTAAATACAACAAGACACAGAGTCTATGTTGTCTCCAAGACTGTGACCTTTTAAAAGTAGCGCTTGAATGTGGTGGGACCCCCTGTCAACGTGTAAAACAACTAAGTTTTGGATGAAGGAGTGTGTGGTTAGAGGGACCCAGGTGCATTTTTGGATGATAGTTGGATCTAGAATTTGAACAAAGAGGCACATATGATGAGGTGGCAAGTTCAACAACAAGATTTCAACACATGGCGAGATGGATGGCCAATGCATGCCTGCATTCCAAAGATGCGCACCAGTTAAATATTGCGGGCAAGCGAAAATGTGACACAGGGAAGTGGATCCCACCCAATGATGATGTGGCACTACATCTGAGATGATGATGTGGTAGGTAACAATTAGTAGTGATGTGGCAAGGACATGCAGGGTCAAACATGAAGCATAGGATCGTGACACGTGTCACCATCTGATGGCTGGCACAAGCTCGCATTATGAAGATGCACGCTAGATTAAAAATGCAAGAATGTGGGAATGCACCACGTGGCAACAGGCCCACCTAGTGATGATGAGGTAATGACTATGCATGTAGGGGTCAACCAATTAGATAGTGCCACATGGCACTTGGTCAATCTTAGGTTGACCCAAAATTTGAAGGGGTGGATAAAAATGAAATGATTTTAAATTATCATTTTGAAAAATGTTTTCTCTGGATGTGTAGGTTTTGTTTTAAATTCAAAAGGGCTCATATTCTAAATTTTGAACTTTAGATGAATTTTAATTTTTGAAAATTTAAATTTTGAATCAAGGATTCAGACCTGAGTCTCATAGTAGAGGGGTATTTTTCAAATTGGTCTTCTAGAGGCTCCTGGTATGCAAATATAGCGATATTATATATCGTCAAAATCATGAGAAGATGAACTTTCTGATTTTGGAGTTTATTTCTACATGAGAGTTCATGGGTTCAAGTTATAGCCAAAAATGTGAAATTTGGGGCCTTCTTAATGTAATTTGTAAAAACTAAAAATTCAATTAGAGGATCAGTAAAACATGGTAAGAATGCAATTGGGGTCAAAATTAATCGAATTCACTATGTAAAAACTTAATTTTACTGGCATTTCATGAAGTTTTTAGATATTTTGATGACTCAACAAGTTTTCATCATTTCAAAAAAGATATTTGCAAATTAGTAATAGAAAAATGATGAAACCAAATCAGATTAGAATGGGAGAAGGAAGAAAGAAGTTATTCAATTGCAAAAGATTGAATTCCAAGTGGACACATGTCAGGCAAAGATCAGATCGGAGAATTCATCTTCTTCTATATCTTTCTATTTTTCTTTCATTATAAGGTTGGTTGGCAATTTTCTCTGGGTAATACCAGTAGGGTTCCAATGTTTTACTGTGAAACCATTTTCTTCAACATATTCTCTCTTGTATGAACAACATTAGGAAGGATAATACAGATAGTTCAAACCTATTAGGTGTTTTTTGTGTTTTTATTTTATGCATATGAATGTATAATTTCAAGGAAATTAATACAAAGAACAATAGATGGTTGAGTTTCATCTTGAATATTGTCTCCTTCATCAGTGATCTTCAATGTTTTATAATCTTTGACATAGAGCTTAGGTTGTAGTTGCAGTCCTTTAAGGTTGTATGTTATTTCATTGTTGCCTGTGACTCAAAGGGTTACGTAAATGCTTTAGGGAAATCAACAGGGTTGCAAGTTTGCTAATGGGGATATCATGTAAGAATGAGGTTCAGATTAAGCACAGATGTCTATTTACAAGTTAAATGGATAGATCAGATATCTGAAGATACAAATAGGTATCACATATCATATGTATGTTTTTGATTCATAGATTTGCCCAATAGATTAGGCACTGGTCAGTTTACAGGATCATTAGGTCTTATTGCTACATATATGAGGTTTTGTTGAATTCAACATTATTAATCAAATGTATTTTCTCATTCATGTTAAAGAGCTATCAAAGTTTAACCCTCACTCAGCTTGTGCATTTCGTAGAGTTGTAATTAGATACTGTACTTCTTTGTTACTACATAAGGCTTTAGGAGATATAAGGGGTTTTCATCTTTTTAATAGATTTAGGGATATGTTTTTGCACTAGTACAATATCAATTGAATCTAAGGTCCACCCACCTAGGTCTTGCAGAGCCTGAAGTAGAAGAAGGGTATAGCCTTATAGTTGGCCCAGTGTGTGAAATGGCATGTTGAAAATGGGAGTTAGTTTCCCCTAGATATGTCATATTCTCATTGGGATAATTGAAAACCCTCCAACATTTTCAAATAGTCAATGTTCCACCTATTATTACTTCAATTTTTGGTAGCACTTCAATTTTGGATTCTAGTAACACTCTTATTAGTATTCCTTCAGTAGGCCCTATTCAAGTTTTCACTGCAAGTCCTACTGTCTGTACAATTGTTTCTATTTCTAAGTCTAAGGCAGTAATATTAGAAGTAGAAACAAGGACACCCCTTAAACTTCTACTTACTGGAAAAGAAATTGATGAAGATATAGACTTGGACAAAGAGATTATAATTCCTAAGTTGGATCTTGATAATGCTACTATGGAACAAATGAGATTGGTTAGCCAACTTATAGAATAGAAAGCCAGGCAGAAGCAGTTAAGAGAGGAAAGGGATAGAGAGTTCAGGATAATTGAAAGTGCAAAGAATATTTTGAAAGAAGCTATAGGCATGGATGTTGATTCATCTCAATATATTTTTCTACAGTTAGAGGAAGCAGTTAATAAATTCAATGAGGACTCTACTGGTCATGAAAAGTTGATTGAAAAAGCTAAGAAAAAGTTTGACAATAAGGTGCTTGAGCACATTGCTCAACACATTGCTATTAATCAGGTAGAGCTTTCCTCAATTTTGGATAATCTTGAAAATTCTTTTACTAATGTAACATTTCTTTTTTCCAAAATTTGTGATGTTACCAAGTACACCAAGGAAATAAAAGATAAACTGAATAAAATTGATGAGGATCTGAAGACCAGTGCCCAAAAGTTGTAGCTTGAGCCCAGTTCAAGATCTGCACATCACATAAAGGTCATATTTTTATCAAACATGAAGGCTAAATTGTTGAGAGAGGAAGAAAGGATCATATCTACATTAATAGACATCCAAAACATGATCTTTCCAATCATGGAAACAATGCAAAAACATATTTCATATTCAAAAACATTGATCCATGATAACAATTTTTCAATTACAGACCATATGATTGAACTTTTAGTAGAAATTCAAGTGGAACTTCACACCTACAAAATTTTGCAAGAGAACCGGGATAAGATATTAGCTCTTATTCTCAAGGTACATTTCGAGTTTCTCTCACATTTTAGTGTCTCTGTATAAGTATGCTATGAATAAATGTTTGGCATTATTGTCAAAAAGGGGGAGAGCAAGAGATATTTGTAGAGACATATGTATAGTACATAATAGAGAGAGACTTGTATATACAATATCTTACTATGCCTTATATAATATGTACACTATATAGGGGAGATATGTGCAAATATATATATAGCAGAATTACAAAGACAAATTTTGAAAAAAACAAAAAAAACAAAACAAATCAGCATGACACCATACATAAGTCTTGGCTAATAAGTGTTTTTGTCACTAATGCCAAAGGAGGAGATTGTTGGAATTAAATTTATATTTTCCATTAGTGACAACACTTATTCATAATTCTATATGGTTAACGAGTTCATTACTCAATTTCCAATGTTCACAAGCATTTAGTGGTTGCCAAGTAACTTCAGCAGGTTCAATAGTTCACAATGAGCATTCCAGAAGCTACCAAGTGGAAACAAATAGTGTGCAGTCTAGCAGTTATCACCGAGTAGTTAGTGGTTACCGAGCTTCCCAGTATTTATTGAGTCATTAGTTAATGAGATGTGAAGCTAGTATCTACCGAGTGATGGAAGAGTAGTGTTTACCGAGTGTAAGCAAGGTAAACATAGTATTCAGTTCTTACTGAGTTACACTATATCTATCGAGTCTCCAATATTCATCAAGTTCGAAGCTATGTTGAGTGATTAGTATAGACTGAGCCTCTAATTCTACCAAATGCATGATGATGCCAAGTAATACAGTGGATGTCAAGTATCAGAAGGTCACCAAATCAGCTATTCAGAACCCTAGTTTCTACATTTGGGCTAACTCAGTAATATTTGTGCTAACTTGTGTTATGGGTGACCTTGTTAATATGAGAATTGGAATGGTATATATGTAATGTATTATATCATACCCAATGAATATATGATGATGAGAAGTAATTTTTTGAGAAGAGTGAATGTGAATCAGTAGCAACAGAGCATTAAGCAAGTTTTATAAGGAGCAAAAAAGTTATATCTATCACAAGAGGTGATATGTACTTCAAGAATCTAATCAAAAATCAAGTTGTAATTTAGATCTACTATTTCATCCTAACAGGTGAATCAGATTCAAATCCTTTAACAGGGTAGACTTAACAGTCTTTCTTTAAATCTCTTAACAGAGTGCATACTTCATTGCACATTTGTAAAACCTCTAACAAGGTGGACCTAGTAGTCCTAATTTCTCCTAATAGGGTAGATCATCAGAAGTGATCATTGTAAGCCTTAATAGGTCAACTTTATACTATGGTATTGAAGTCTTGTGGGTATTATCCCCACCCCAGTTTTACTTTCTATTTGGAAGGTTTCTAGGTCACCAAATATTGTGTTCATGTGCTATGAATGTTTATCTTCTAGTTTCTTATGCATGTAGTAGATTAGATCAATTAATGTTAAATGGATTCTGTTGATTAAGTGCTGAATTTGATAAAAGTTTTGAGGTTACTAATTCACCCCTCCCCTCTCAGTAATCTAGCTAGTCTTGATTATTTCCAACACCTTCATCATGCCAATTATACACTTGGTACTTATAGAGAAATTAGGAACAAAATGTCTCAAGAAATTTACCTGTCCAAAGAAGGATTTAATTCTAAATTTTCTTGCTGGTAAGTTTAGCTGTTGGATAGCTTTGACATGATTAGAATCAATCTTAATGCCTTCTTGAGACACTATATGACCCATCAACTTTCCCTCTGTAACACAGAAGATGGATTTCTTGGGGTTAAGGGAGATTCCTTGTTCCCTACATCTCATCAACACTTTTTCCAAATCCTTCAAATGACCTTCTCTTTTCTTGGTGAATATTGTTAAATCATCTAGATATATGAAAATAATTTTATCCTTTAAATCTGAAAAGGATGAATTCATGGCTCTTTGAAAAGTAGCTCCAATATTAATTATCGCAAAAGGCATTATGTTATAAGCAAAAATCAACCATCCAACATAAACATCATCTCATATCCTTCCATTTTCTATAATAGATGATTAATGTTAGGGAGAGCATAATTCTCTTTACGAGAAGCCCGATTCGAGTTTCAAAATCAACACAGATTTTGATCTTCCCACTCTTTTTCTAGACAGGGACAAAATTAGCTATCCAAGTTGAAAGATGTATAGGATATATGATCCTTGCTTCTAGCATTTTATGGATTTCTCTAAAGATGGCATCTAAGATCATTGGATTTTAGTTGTGTTTCTTTTGTCTAAAAGGAACTACCTTAGGCTTAAGGGGAATCTTATTTTTAAACTTACCATTTCTAAAAAAATTTAGATCCTCATATCCTGAAGCAAAGATATCTTAGTATTTAGAAAGAAAGCTTTTAGCCCTAGTCCTTTTTCATTAGAACAAATACTACCAATATTAATCATTTTAGGCTTAAACTAAGTGCTTATGTTCATTCTCTCATAATCCTCAGAGGTTCCTCCTTTCCCACCTCTTTCTCTTTTGATATATACATTGTATCTATTGAATTTTTTTTCTAAAGAGATTAGATGCCTAGGAATTTTTTTAGCTTTAAGTTTCTCAGTACCAAGCTCTAAATATTTCTTGCTATTAGGGGAGAACTCTTAGTAGGGACTTTCACTTCCTTCAAAGAACTAGTCAGTGAAAGGCTTAGCTCCTTCTAAGAAAATTGAATTTGCCTATCATTGGTGAAGAATTTTCATGATTCAACATTGTCAAGTACATTAGGTTTGAAGAGGACTTCAACCTTATATTCTTTATCTTTGAATTTTGGATAAGGTAGCAGAAGGGATGAGGAGGAGGCTAACATTTTGGTCCTTACATTTTTCTCCCTTGGAATAAATTTTATAGAGAAGGCATCAAGGTCTCCTATTTCATCCTAGACTCTATTCCTATAATTTTGAAGCCTTCTTTTCGTCACAATATATTGATTTTGGACTTTTCTCACTATAATTTTTGCATCACCTTGGGCTTTTAGGATTTTTACACCTCTTTGTTTTGCAGTAGTGATATCCAATAGTAATTCTTCATACTCTATAGTATTATTTGTGCTTTTGAGCTACAACTTGTAGGCAAGTTGTGTCACATCTCCCTCAGGGGAAATGAGCACCACACTTGCTCTAGATATTTGAAACTCACTTTTATCCTTCATCAACTTCCTATAACATATTCAATATAGTATGTGATAAAAATAGTGGTTATTAACTTTTTTTATTAAAAAATAAATAAAATTGTTGTGATTTTGCCCCAATTTTTGGGCATGACACCAATGGCACAATTGCAACTAAATTCTAAGGTTGAAATATTTTGATCACCAAGAGGTTATAATTCTTCTTCTATAGCATTGAAGTAAGAAAACATCATGTAGTTTGCAAGCTCCATTTCCCGATACAAGATTTAGGCTTTGGGATCATTAGATTTCATGATATTAAAATTAGCTTTTGCCTATGGTTCAATATTGATATTTTTGTCACCCACATGAATGATAAATTTTGACCAATCTAGTTTAATTTCACCTCCCATATCCCTACAAAAACTCCTACTTAACAACTTTCCATAAATGGCAAGGATGTTAGCCACAAGGATGGTCAATTTCATTCTCTTTGTTGGGTGTGGAGCTAGGGCTACTTGGGCATCCTTTACTTGACCTAATAGAGGGACTTGTTTTTCATCAATAGAGTAACAATGGACAAAGGTATTAGCCTAGGATATGGGAAATAGTAGCAAGCATGGCATTGTCTGAGGCACTTGAGTCAATTATGCAATTACTCAACTTGTGACCATTTATATATAAGGACACATAAAATGGATCAGGTTTTTGGCTAGGAGAGGTAGCTAGGAATGAAGACTCTTGTTCTTTGAATAGAAAGGGTAGGATTGGTTCTTCATAAGTAGGAGAACAAGCACTGGTATTAGGTTGATCATTACTAATGGTAGTATTGGTGTCAGAATGATTTTTCCTACTAGATTCTCCTTTGCAATAATCCACTAATGTTTGCATTTCAGGGGAGAAACTTGAATATGAGCATCTTTTCAATATTTGATAATATCAGGGTGAAACTTACCACTTGGCTTCACTATTGATTGTTCTCTTCTTGAAGTAGAGGGGATAGATGTGTTGGCCATAGCTGGAGAAGAGGCAAGAGAATTATTCTGAACATGAACTGAGTTTGTCAGACCTTTATTTTCTTTGGCTTCTTGTTGCTACACTCATTTATACTCCATTCCAAGTGGTGAAACAATCACCTCCTATCTCAAAATCTAATTCATACTCCAAGTAAATTGTTCTATAGCCACTAGGGGGAGCAAAATAATTTTCACTTTCAAGGTATTCCACTGTCAACTCATTACTTGCATTATGTTTATCTCTAGACAAGAGTCACCATCATGATCTTCTCTTAAGTGGAATATGCACATAATATACCTCATAGGAGTTTCATCAATGGCAAGCTTTTGTTGAGCAAGTGGTAATTTGAAGGCTTTTCCTTCATGATGCCTTCTAGAAATGTCTTGGTAAGGTTGCTAGAATGAAGGAACTATTTTACCCATTTTTCTTTTCATGGAAATCATCTCATTGGACAATTTTTGAAGAATTTATTTTATTTTGTTGGTTGTATCGGTAGTAGTTTTATTGGGAGTCCCACTTTGTAGTTCTCTCTTCCATTTTTTGGTTGCTACCAAATCAACTTGTAGTTCAATTACCATTGTTTGAGAAGCTTGGAGATTAGAAAAATGTTCTCTTCTAATTTGAAAGCTTATATCTAGAGGCATAGAAGTGATGAAGAACACCTTATGATTATCCATAGGTGGCCTACTTGCAGTAGGGATTTGGTTGACCAACTTGTTGAATCTTGCAATAAAGTCTCTCATCAGAACAATAGGTTATTTTTTGATTTGAGTAAGCTAAGACAATAAAGTATGTTCATCCTCTATGCTTTTATAGCATACCTCAAATCAAGTTCACATATCATCCCAAGTTCTAATGTATCATGCAGGGAGATGTTGGAACCAATCAACTACATTTTCCACTAGAGTCTCAACAAACATTCTTACAACTACATCTTTGTGTTGTGGGAAGATGATACTACAAGTTGCAAAGAAGGAAGAAATATGTTCATTTGTAGAGACTTTGTCATAACCATTGAATTTGGGAAAGTTCTTCTAGAAGCACTTGGCAAGTCATTATTAGCAGAGAGTTGTAGGGGGCTAATAGCATTACCCCAAGGTATGGCCATTGATGCAGGAAGAATAACTAGTGTGGACTAGAAGGTGATAGCATTTGGTACTATGACTCTATTAAGGTGAGGGTGTTACACAATGATAGAATCAAGTGTGAAAGATAGGAGGGGAAGAGGAATGACTCCGTCTCTAGGAAACATGATGGAGTGACAAAAATAGAGCTCCATTGATACCTTGAAACACTAAGTCCCTTGAAGAAGCTCTCTCTCTTCTTAGAGGATCTTCTAATATGGGAAAATTAGATTTCCTCAACTCTTCAAATACTAGATCAATTTGGCCTTGATCACAAACATTTTTGTTATATTTAGGATCTAGGATGAACTAATTCTATTCACAATTGGTGTGCTTTAAGCTTGTTTCAATATTATTTGCTACAACACAAATTCACAATAATCAATGTTGGCTTCTTCTCTTTATAATGCAAAGTTGACTCTTCTATACTCATCTAAGGATTTTCTATTTCTCTAGGTGAGTGTATTCAACTAATTTATTATACCTTCTTGTTCATCTTGAAAGCCAGGGGTGGGTTAAATTAATGGTATTTGACCTTCATGAGGCAACACTATTTTTCCTCATAGGTTAACAAGCATGACTTGATGAACATAAGTTACAAAAAAGATGAAATTAGAAGTTACTTTAATAAATTCATAGACATACTTATTGAAGATAACTTAGATAGTGAGGAACAAGCACATGATTTTATTTTTCCTTCTTGGGAAGGATGTGATTTGGAGATTCTTAAAGTTCCCCAGTAGAGTCACCAAAAACTATTGGTTAACGGTTTTTCTTTCTTAGATTTTGGTTTATACCTTGACTCTTAATGTGACCAAAGTGGTGGAAAATACAAAAGTTAATTATAGAATGGGTCAATATAGTAATTTATTAGAGACCCCTGAATTGAAAGGTACAACTCCCTTGTGGTGTACAAATATTTGCAAGGAATTTTTTTTTAGTAGATCATCTAATTTTGAGGGGTATGCTCTTAACCAAAGAGAAGAGGTATTTACCAGATTGTCCAAAGCTTCAAATAATCTAGGCCAATTTTAGATTTTGACTCACAATCTCCATAGATATAAAAGCATATGAGTCACTTTTAAACTCATCTAACACATAATATGGAATTATTTTATTTCGAGAATGCTAGATACTAAAATCCAAGACTATCTACCAATGCACACTGAATAAGAGGAGAATGTATAATTAATTTGACAATACTTGGATTGCCCAAGTGACTGAGATTTGACAATACCTAGATTGTTTCCTACTTAGTCATTTTCATTAACCAAGTTTTACACTTTTCATAAAACAATGAAATGCATATGAATTTACATATACAAAACATGGGAATAAGATAATATTGTAATGAAGAAAGTAAAGCTTACAACCTACTAAAATGAAAGAAATAATACCAATTTTATTTGCAATCTATTAATTTTTATTAACAACACATTTCATCCCAAGTACCATACAAAAACTAGATGAACAAAAAATTCAAGATGTAGACATAGACTCTCACATAGTAATCCCAATTACATGGGTTTTCCCACATAATAATTTGTCAATCTTATTAACTTATCAAAAAGTTACATTTATAGGCCCTTGTCAGGAATGACTAGTTACAATTGATGATTACATTATAGATATTTTATGAATAAGCTAAAGCTAAAAATAGGATTGACTAAGTTGTCATATATTACAAAGTCCAAGCCTATGAGAAGAATGCCAAAGATTGCTACAATATTAGCAATTGAGAAAGAGAATAGGTGACACTTGTAAAAGAGAGTGTCAGAGCATCAATTTTTATTTTTGGTCATGACCTTAGCCTTGTATAGCTTCATTGCATCAATTACACTATTGAGCTTGTTACACCTGGGATGAGAATGTTATCAACATGAAACATCTAGTAATCATGCATCTTTGTCAACTCTTCAACTCTAGTGATCTTTGATTGGAGATTTTTTAACACACACTTTAGAATAGAATCTGTCACTTAGAGCTCCTAGATCTTTGACATTTGGAAGCTTGATGGATTGATGTCTCCTTCTACAGAAGATATAAATTTAGCTTTCATTCACTCAATGTCAACCACTTGACCATTATTGGTGACATATGACTCAGTATGCAACACCTTCAGATGTTCAAATATCTTATCCATGACTTTCTACACTAGACCATGTAAATCTTTTATCTCATTTTTAGACCTCATTGAGATCTCAATTAAGAATTCTAGTGATTTCTTCCAATGAAGCAATGGTTCTTGGCCTATTTTGAGAATCTTATGGGTTATGGTAGCATTGGTTTTCCTATCAATTACCTCTTGCAACAAGGCTAACTATTCTATTAGACCCATTGATTCTTTGTGCATTGAGGTTTGATGACTGGACACTACTTCTCTCAATTTATTAGTGTCTAACTATAGATTTCTAAGGTTATCAATGAGAAGGAGACCTTGGGCCTTGATTTGATCAATATAGGCATGATCAATTTGACCAAATTGCCTATCATGTTATAGCTTTAATAGTAGATTCTTGTTCTCCTCTACACTTGGGTCAAATGTACTTGTAGAGGTGATTTCAAGCATGGCCTTGATGTAATCCATTAATTTTTTATTTGAGGCCTTTAGTACCTCTTTCCCTTCCCTCTATTCTTCCAATATATCCTCAATTTTCTCATTTGTTGATTTCCATATCTTGACCATGGAATCATGCACAGGAATACCTATATCAATAGTTTTGATTTGGAAATCACTCATAATCTGCTCACGAAACTTTGCCTTCTTCTGAGGTTCTACAATTTCTACTAGCATATGACCAGTAGAAGTATCAATGACCAATGTCTCTATAGTCTTCTACTTCTTCACCTTCTTTGATGGTGGCTAAGAAGAAGTTTCTTGTACAGTAAGGTCTTTGGATGGGGCAGCTTCCTTGCACATTCACTTCTTTTGATCAATAGTCTCTTTGAACCATAAATCAGTTGAACTGACATTGATTTTTTACTATAGGGTTGTAGGGTCAAAGAGCTTCCTCACCACTGAGGGTTTCTCCTTTCTCTAGGTGGTAGTAGGAAAGGCATTACCTTGGTGACTAAGAGGGATAAAGTGTCACCTTTCTATGATGCATCTTGTTAGCATGAATTCTAATGATACTATATTAGGGGAGTACCCTAAGCATTAGAGTATAATGACATGTTGCATTCATGACTTTGTTTTTCATTGATGTCAACATAGCAGTAAGTTTGTGAAGACTAGCAGAGTACCAATGAGAGATCATAGTTGTATGGACAAGGTTTTTCTTGTTTGGTGATGCATGGTCATGGACATTTTTAGAATAGTTTCCTAATGATGAGGTTTAATGTATAGCATGTAAGTCAAAGAGGTACAAAAGTTTTACTTCATTTGCTGAGAGTAGTATAGAGACAAAGTGTTTGGAAAACAATTTCTAATATTTGTATTATATCTTTCATCTAAGATGTAATAAGAAGATGCTCGATTAGTTAGTAATAGAGGATAGTCTGATGATGACATCAGTAGATGTGCAAGCACTAGTATTGCACATGTGAATTTTTGTATAGACTATGAGCTGATAGTGCTATTGTAATTGTAATTAATTAATTATCTTATTATAATTAATTAGGAAAGCCTCAAGGCTGACTCAAGTAATTTTTTTGAAGATATGGTATAAAGAAAAGATGTTTTTCATGTTTGTAAGTGTGCAAGAATGTGAGTAAGTGATCTAATAGATTATTAGATGTGAGTTTTTTGATCAAGTTACAAAATCAGAAGGAGCAGAGGTACAGTTGATAGAAAGAGGAAGGAAGTACTATTCATTTCTATTATTCTACAAGGAATAATACATAGGTCAATTGGACAGTGGGTTCATTGGTCTTGCCCTTGAAGTTGTTTGGGCAGTGGGTCCAAATGTCTTCCCTAACTCCTAATAGGGTTGGAGTCTCCTAATAGGGATTCAAAGTCTCCTAACATGGCTTGATATGTACTAAATGTTATTATTTACTATTGATAGGGTTCATACTCTAACAAGGAAATTTTATATTAGTATATCATCTTGTGGGTACCATCCTCACTAGGGCTTTCTCTTTGATCAAGAGTTTCCCTAGTTAACATATCTGGTGTTATTATGCATGCGTATCTTGTTGTGGTTTCTAATTATATTGCTCATATGGTTAATTTTGTTTAAGATTGATAATTGTGATAATAGTTGGATTAGTAATTCACCCATCCCCCCCCCCCCCCCCCCCCTCAAGTTATGTTGGTGAGCTATATATTGTAACACATTTTTATCTTGACCATCCAAGGGATTATTTTCACCATCAAGTTTAATGACTTGCATAGGGGAGGGAGGCCTAGTCACTGAATTCTCCTACTCCTCTTTGTTCTTCTTCTTATTCCCAACTTTTCCCATGTCTAGCAGAGATCCTCCTCTATAGTTTAGAGTGACTTGGATATTATTTTCAAGAGGTTGGTGTCCTCCTCCACTAACAAACTATGTTGGACCAGTTGATGTTGAAGTAGAAATAGTCATGGATGTGGCAATAGTCGATTGAGTTGTTCAAGAAGCTACTCCACTAGTAGAGCTAACACTTTTAGTTCTTTTCTTCCTCACTCTTGTCCATTGCACTCACTTGTATTTCCTTTTTATGATCCCATGCATCAAGACCTCCATTGCATTGACAATAGGACCTTTAGGCAGAGTTGACACAATGGGAGTCTTCTTGACATACTCATAACTTGAGGGATATATGTAGGAGCCATCATTTGAAAAATCAATAACATCAATAGTATCATTATATAATTTAATTTCATTGATTGTTATCTTGGAACAATACCTCTTCTTGGTCCGATATTCATCATAACATCTAGCCTAGTAGTCTTCAATGTCTAAGACATGTCTATGAGCATACCCAAGCTTTAGATGATCTCTCACAAAATTCATCAAGTCATAATGAGGCCTTATTACCTCATAATCAATTAGTTTAATCTTGATTTCAAAGGTTTTGACTATGTTCTGGGTATCATACCTAGAAGCACATGAATAAGGCCCTACAACTATTGGGAAAGAAATATTGGCTATCTTCTTTACATTGGAAGACAAGGTGTTACTCTCCAGTATTTGTCTACATTGTTCAACAAGAACAACCCTGTCTTTGGGATACCTAGGAAGCCTTTTGGGGAAACCATAAATGGCACCAATAATTAGCTATGATAAATATGGGAATTGGATCAAATAGCATTTGAATTGACTCACATCTGATATAGCCTCAGGTAAGAACCTATGCTCAAGGCACCCTTGTAATTCCTAACACAACCTCATTATAAAGGCATCATTAACCTTTACATATTCTTTGAAGCTCCTCTATAGTTATAGGTGGTGATAGAACTCATACACTTTCATATTTTTATTAGTTTTTGATACTAGGAAGACCCAACTAGAGGTGATGTGTACCCAAGGCATATATTAGGTATGAAGACATATAGAACAACCTGAATGCCTTAGTCAAACCTAGACAAGAAGAAAGCTCTTCACATATAATCTTAGTCTAATTGATTTGAAATCCATCATCACATATGGAATGCACCAAGAAGAAGTGGTTTTTGATGAAATTTAAGATTTCCTTCCTTCCTTTTAAACTTAGCAACAGTGCCAAGATGTCCACAATCTCTTTTTTAAAATTGGTTCCAAAAAGATTCTTTGGAATTTTACTCTTATTAGAACAAGGTGTCTAGAACCAAGTTCTTTGCATGTCTTCTCTTCTTAGAGTCTTCTTTTAATTGAACATTGATGTAGAGGACAAGAAGTCAATATCATAGTATTCCTTTTTTTATACCATGCCAAATGAAGACTACATCAATGCTTTATTTATAGATATAAGAATGGACTAATCAGGTAGCAATATTTTATGTCTCTAGATTATACCTTTTGATATATTCCTTTACTATTTCTAGTGCTTGTATGACTATGGTGAATCTAGTATCTTAAACCAATTCACTTTCCTTCAATTTCTAGTTTATTGGGTGAATTGGCTAAGAGTTGAGCCTTCTATGCAGATTGCCTAAATCATAAGAGTTGAATGAGGTATCTGAGAAGCTCTTGAATTTACTTTTTGAACCAATTAGATGATCATACACTTATACTCTAACTTCCATTAACTTACGATTTCATAAAGGGGATAAAATGCTCGATAAATAGCCATTAAAACAATGGAGAACTATGCTTGGGAAAAATCCAATCATATAGATATGGGAATCAAAACATTGGTGCCACACGAATGAAATAAATCACAACTAACAGTTGTAATAGTTGGATTTGTAATAAATTTTATGGTTAACAACTATTTAAAACTATTCATTTCCACTAATTCATATGTTCATAAATCCGACGATCATATCATTCACTTTAAATATCCAATAGTGGTGAGATTCGTCACTTACCAAATAAGTTAAATTTAGCCTAATGGAAACTCCCTTATTTACTTCAAAATCTAAAACAAAGATTCTCATCACAACTTGATATGTGTGGGGAAGGATATCTTAGACTTATCTTTCTACAAGTTTTCATTTTTCTTTAATTCAGGGTCAAAAACATGAGAAATACTCCTTCGACACCTTGGGCAGTTCATTTCCCTCTTTTCTGCATAAGGATTTCTTTCTTAATTTCACAACTTAATTATGGGGAAGCTATGGAATGGATTCTCTCCCTTGATCATGAATACTTGATTTCCTTTATATTGGGGGTGGAGGTTTTCTACTGACTTCACCAAAAACATCTTTCTAGCATCTTTGCATAATATCCTTTTACGTATTTCTTAGAATCATTTTCCTCCCTTTCTTCTAGAAAGGAAGCCTTGTTTGCTTCTATTAGATGGACAAGAACCCTTGAGACCTCCACTTTCCAAAGAGATAATCCTTTTGAAACATTTTTCCTTACTTTCGACACATCTCCTTATATATCCTCGAAATGAATTGTTGATTGTTGATTCATCATTTAGTGATGCATATCAAGGGCCCATGTTAACTTCTTTATAACACTATTCTTGAGTCCCACTGAACACATGAAGTCTTTTCAAATAGAGCACAAGTCATCTTAGCTTTGGAATCACATTAGAAATTCTATAGGATGAGTAGCTAAAAACATGAAGTTTTGGCTCTTCTACACATAATTGAATTCTTACTTTGGATCTTCAATTTGAGAGTTTCTTAGCTTTATTTATTTTCTTCTCTTGGTCTCTTATCATGAATCAAGTGGACATATATCTATAGATGTCATTTTGACTATGTCCTTTCAAATCTTTTAAAATGAATTCCTCCAAAGATGGATAACCAAGGGAATGGGATGAAATTCATAGGAAACATGCTTACTTGAGGTAGTGATAAAGATGCATAACAAGTAGGACTTTCTTCTCATTGGGAAGACGTTCAGACAATAACCTGCCTAAACCCATGTCAACAAAGACTTAAATGTAGTGGAATGATAAGAATCCCACATGGAGGTATAAGGGGGAGTAGATCAAGGGAAACCTAGAAAAGATGCAAAAGGAGAACCTTAGCAAGTTTGATGAGAAGAGAGCCACCTAGGGGCTATCTAGACAATCAACTCAATATAATTGAAATAAAACCATGAAACTCAAAGCTTTAAAGGGATAGAATATTTTTGAAAAATATACTATACTCAAATTTTTTCTTACCAACAACATCATTACATTTCTTAAAAATGGGCCATATGATCTTGAAGTCAAGCCTCCTTGGTGGAGAGATGATTGCTTTTTGTGAATTTCATAGAAAAAAAGGACATAAAATGAACAATTTCATCACTCTCAAGAATGTCATTCAAAATTTGATAGAAGAAAGTAATATTGGTGTGGATGGCCTTATTAAGAATTCATATCACAAAGCCTCTAAGGACCCTATGCCTAAATATGAGAAAGGGGATTCATCACATGACAATAAGAAGAATGGCAATGCAAAAATAAACTACATTGATAATGTTATTAACATGATTGAACGTATGGATGATAGAGATTACATGATAAGTGGAGATGATAAGGAAAAGACTATGATCATTTTTTGAAGGCTTGAATGAATAATAATGAGAGTAGCCCCCTTATCATGTTTAGTGATGCAAATTTTTCCTCCTCTCCTACCCATTGTGACACACTTAATGTCATTACTAGGAGTCAACCCAATATTGTATCAAGGCTACCAATCCATCCAAATAGACTAATCCTAAGAAAGTGATCTTGTCTTCAAAGAAAACTAGTTCTAATTACAATCTTGTTGATCAGTTACAATGCACCCCTGCATAGATTTCAATTTTTGAGTTGTTAGAGATATTGCCTTTGCACAAAGAGATCCTTGAGAAAGAATTATACACTACTAGTGTCCCTAATGATTTGGATGCAGATCAATTCCAAACTATGGTTAACTATATCTCCATTCCACACCACCTCACTTTTTCAAAAAGAGATGATAGAGCTTCTAGTCATCCTCATAGCTTAGCTCTTCACATAGAGGTATATGTATATAGAACCTAAGTCAAAAAAGTGTTGATAGATAATGGTGTAGGATTAACTTTTTGTTCTTATAATGTTGTTAAATAATTGGGATTGTTAGAATTTGTAATTGATTCCTCCAAGAAAATCATGATCAAGGCATATAACAAGGTTGGAAGATGGTTTAAGGGTTTTGTTGTGTTGGTAAACAAATTTTTATTTCCTTTTACTCTTTGGATGCCCAATATTTGTGAACAACAACTAATTACAATAGTTGGAAAGTTGTTGTTAAATTACTACTTCCCTCTAAGTTCTAGGTATAACTCCCTTTTGTATTTGTGATTTGCAATGAATTATGTTTACTCAACTCTAAAAATGGGGAATGTTCTTAACCTAAGAATAAGAAAGGTGAACCAAGTTATACCTAAATAGGAACTAACTTAGGTGGGGATTTTAATTTTAGGATTAGTCAAATTTTTGGATTTACACATCTTATAAACCCATAAATTTTAACAATACTACAACAAATGATATCTACAACTAAACTGATATCAGCAAGATTCTGGCTCTAGGAAAGGAAAAGGCTAACTAGAAAGAAAAACATAGAAAATATTCTCTCTTGAACTTCCAATAACAATACTATCATCTTCGGCTCACTACTTCAAAACAAAGGACTAAAGCTTTGTTCATTCCTTGATTTGATTTAGACCAAAAGAGAAACATAAAACTAAAAAAGAAATAAATTGAATAGAAAAGGATTGAAAAAAAACACCCTCAAATTGTCTTTGCAACATCAAGTATTTCACACCAAAAATTAGCTGACCATCTATTAATCTTTCAATTAGATACATATAGGATCCAAAGATGACCATAAAAAAATGAGATTTAAATCAGTTCATCTCCTCAAAATTGACAAATGGCAAGGATCCAATCGTTAATTACAATCATTACATCAAAATGTGAAAGGGCATGATAAGAATCACTTTGCCTTCTTTCCTTTTTTTGACTTCACCTTATAGGCTTTGGCAATGAGAATGATTGGAATCAGCTCCTCATGTCTATGAACATGAATATTAGTGTATCTTAAGAGCCATTTGGAATGCTCTTTGGCTAGATCTTTGATGACATTCAATTGCTCATATATTTCCTCCATAGCCATGTGTATACACCTACCAAGTTTCTGGAGCATAGACACTCTATTTTAGTGATCAAAAGATATCTCCATCAAGCCATCTAGATAACTAGAGAAATTATTTTCCATGGTAGCCACTAAATTTATCCCTTTTCCTTGTCCACTAACCTAGGATTCTATATGTAGGACTCTTAATAATTCATAGTCTTTGTCTTGATCCTTTTCAACTTTAGCTTCTATTTCCTTTAGTCCTTCCTCTACTATCAAGATCATTTTAGATTTGAATTGCATAATCTATAGCCATTCAAATAAAGGCCCATATCTCCCAAGAATAATATTTACCTCCATAGCTTCCTTAGCCTTCATGTGAATAATCATCTTTAGTAAAGAAATGCAGTCTTCACTCTTGACTTTCTCTGCTTCCAAGGTAGCTCGATTAGTTGAGATATTATCCTTCTTTTCAAGCCTTAGTACTACGTTGTCAATTTACACTATGATTGCAAGTCCCTTAGACTTGAGTTTTTCACTCCACTCCCTAAAAATTTTTCTAAAGTGCTTGTCTTCTTGTAACTGGAAGATGATAGCTTGAATGTCAGTGGCTATAGGATCACTAGTGGTTGACATTCCTAAGATGCTTGCTAATGGGGTGACTAATTGCCTACTGAAGCAATTAAGTTCATGAATCTCTACCTTCATTCTAAATTTAGCTAACTTAAGGCTTTCGAGTTGTCCCTTTATCACATAATTTTTTGACTTCCATAGGCCCACCTTGGTGTCATGTCTAACTTCTCTGAGATCCATATAATTCAAGGCAAAATCATCCCTAGGCATGTCTTCAATCCTCCCTTCTTTAGTGGGCTTGGCAATCTCTATAGTCAAATTCCCCATGTCAGGATCTTGTCAAAGAATTGACAAGGTCTTCGGCTTCTTGACTTTATTCAATGTTGATCTAGAGTGGATAGCCAGAGATAAAGTCTCTTTATTGAGAACTCCTTCTTCTTTCCTCTTCCTTTTTCTATCTAAGGTGTCATCTAGCCATGAATTTGTGCCAATCACCTTGGATGGAGTCCTAAGTGTGTCTATACTAAACATATTTCTTTTGACTGGGGTCAATGTCTTCCTAGCTAAAGAGAAAGGACTCTTTAGGACCTGTGAAATGAGTTTTGAAGATTCGAGACCTTTCTCTACTCATGTCATCTTCTTTATTGCTTCATTGGACTTAATATTCTCACTTTCACTAATTCTACCATCTCCAAGATCCACCACTTGTACTTGGGTACTACTTGGTAGGAGTAGTGCAACACCCACAAATGGAATAGGACTACTCTAGGGGTAGAGAGCCACTGTGACTATGTTATCTTTCATTTCCTCTTCCTTCTTCTTCTTAGCTTCTATATTTGTTCCAATTACTAGTAGAGAACCATCTTTGAAAGTTTTGGAAAGGGGAATGTTCTTTTCACGAGGTTGGTCACCTCCAACTGATGGTTGTGTGGGCCCTTGAGTAATAGAAAAGGGTGCACCTGATGTACCACCCTTAGAAGAGGAATTCATTTTTTATTTTGGGGAAGTTGAGTAGATGTTCCTTTGCTCTAACTTCTTTAAGTTTTGGTCCATTTGACCCTTTTTCTGGTCCTCATATAGATTCAACCCTCCATTATATCTAGCTCTTCCCTAGTGTCTTTGTAAGGTTCCAAGCTTATTGGAGTGGTTCTGAGCTTGGTCAAGTAAGTTTTGTTATACATATTTTTGCCATCATCTTCCACTCCTTCTACATCAATGTTAACTTTTTACATCTTCATCTGATCAACTATTAATTTGTTGAAGGCTCGATCATGACTCTTGAACTCATCCTTGTAGGCAACCTAGTAATCTTAAATGGTGGTGATATTTTTTATCACACTTCCTATTTGAAAAACATCCTTGGCATACCCATTTGGGTTGAGCATGGGCCTCGAGACTTCATACATATCTAGCTTATACTTTATCTCAAATACTTTCAACATGTTCTTGGCATTGGAGTAGGTGTCATAGCTAAAAGCCCCTACCTTCATGAAGAATTCATATCCTTTATTCTTTAAGATCCCACTCAATATGTTCACTTGAATGTCTTGCCAAACAATCTTGATTAGCATGAGCATGTCACTGGGATACCTTGGTAGCTTCAAGGGGAATCCATTGAAAGATACAAGACATAAGTAAGAGAAAGATGAGAATTTAATGACATAGCTCCCAAACTGTCTAATGGTGGCCATGGCTTTAGGACCAAATCTTCTTTCTAGATATCCATGTAGCTCCCTACAAATCCTCATAGTAAATGCATCATTTACTTTCACATACTCTGCATAACTATTCTATAATTGTAAGCATTGATAAAAATCATAAGATTTCACATCATAAGGAAAACTATCTATTCTTAGTAAGGCCGGCCATAGTTTCAATGAGGCCAACATATAATTGAGGAAAGAAGACATATATACTGTATTATAAAATTTGGTTACATGGAGAGAATTGGATAGAATTTTGCTTACCTCCTAAGCCCAATCAATATATTGAGTGTCACAACAAATGACTTGTACTAAAAAGAAATACTACTCAAAAAAATTCAAAGCTTCTACATCACCTTTCAACCTATGTAGGAGAGCCAAAATATCAATCATCTCTAATTTAAGCTTGGTCCTAAACAAGGTTTTAGGAACTTTACTCTTAGCACCCCGTGGTTTTTGGAATCATGTATGCATGAATTCTTTCCTCTAGATCATCTTCTTTGTGAAAAACTCAAAAATGGCTCCCCCAAAGGTCAAGTCTAAGAATTCTTCCCATTCTAGCACATAGACACAATTTATCATAGTTTTCTTATCAATTGAAATTAACAGTGTGTCATTAGGCAACAAAATTTCTCTTGTCTTTTAGTTGCAATGATGTATGCACATGAAGATCAACTTCAAGGCTTGAACTACAACTAGAAAACCAATGGCTTCTACTAACCCACATCCATGAAGTTTCTCAATGATGGGGTGGATTCATTTAGATTTTACACTCTTTTGAAAATCCTCCATTTCGTAGAAGAAAAGAGAAGTTTTTGTAAAATTTTGCAATTGGGATTTGATTCCAGTCAATCCATTGAAACTTGCAAACCTAGTTGCCATGATTTTGAGAACAAGATTTGAATTGGATTGACAAAAGGAATGATTGATGCAACAATCACTGGCTTATTGAAAATCTATGCACATTAATAGAATAACAGTTCAAAGAAAGAGTGGGAGCTCATTCAACTATTTATGTTTCTATATATGGGAGCCTCAATTCATCCATTGATCTTTAGAATTTGTGCCACATGAATGAATTTAAGAATATACCTATTAGATATTAAATGCAAGAGTTCAACAAATAACTAGAGTTCTTTTTACTATTCCATTAAACTCAATGGTAACTTTCTATATCTTCATTACGTACTTTCCTATTTTCCTTTAAGTTTTGAAAAGTTACTGTTAGGGTACTCTATGGGAGGTTCTCCTCCAATTGAGATCCTGACTATCATTTCTTTTTCATAATGGTTTGATTCACTTTAGCATCATTCTAACATGTTCTAAATACAACTTGCGAATCAAACTTGACCATTATCTTGATTTTTCTTTGAAATTCAGGAAACTATCCTCATGGGTTGAAAACCCACTTAGGAGAAGATTATTTTTGGTTCTTCACTAGTGTTTCCTTTTTCCATTAGATTTTGGACAATTTCCCATTTGAATTCAGAGATGTTCAAATAAGCTACAAAGATCTTTCCAAGGACCAATTAACATCTCTTTTCAATCCAAACTACCTTTCATGGAAAACTATCATGGGTTGAAAACCCATTGACATGAAGTTAGTCTTTAGTTTTCTACTGAGAATGACTATGTGGGCTAAAAAAAATCTAAGCCATATCTAGGGGTCATAATAATAGATGGAAAATTGATTGTCTACATGATGCCTTTTTACTTGCATGTTTTTGATGTGTGTGCATCATTTAGTTCTCTTCACTAGAAATTGTCTTCATGGGTTGGAAACTCACCGAGGAGAAGACAATTTCCAAATTTTTGCTAGCATCAATTTTTCAAACAATGATAAGCCATAAATGGATATAGCTTGTAGTTGATCTTTGAATGAGTAAAATGAATCTCCATTAGACTAAGCACTAACCTAATCATAAGATCACTCGAAAAAATGAAAAACCACCTAGCGAGGAAGGAGGAGAGGAAGAAAAGGGAAAGTTTGATAGAGATTCACCTAACCTAAAAGAATTTAGACTTAGACTTAAACAAGAACTAAGACTTCACTCTTTTTCACTTAAACACAACATCTTGCTGGGGAGACCTTAGATAGATGACATGCAAGCGGTTTCCTCAACTTATCATCAATGCATAAAGTTTCCTTTCAATGGTAAAAAATTTTTGATTCTTGGGGATAGTGTTATATCCATTAATGCCCTTATTGTCATTGAGTTACTAGTTCCTAGAAATAGAGATTTAAAAAATTCTTCATACAATGTTACAACTTCCCTTGTAGAATGTGAAAAGAAACTGGAACTTATGGACATTGGTATGGGAGAGTACATTATTGATTCTATTGTTGCATTACCTATCTCTCCTAAGTCTTATGGAAATCCTTCACAAGAAATGAAGCTTGCATTTTCTACTATGACTATCTTTGGTACATGTTACCTATTTTTGCCTCCTGCCAAAATTTGAATTCAAATACTTGACCCACCCAACGGAAACTTCCCATCTTTAGTATTATTTAAATGCCCTAGAAATACAAAATAAAATGATTAAACCTTATGATATTTCTTTCTACTAGCCTGCAACACTCCCCGTCGATGGAACTTGTTACAATCTATGGATGTCATGTTCTTGCTATGAAAAGTTGTGAGGTTGTTTCCCATAGCGAGATAGTGACAATTAGAATTTTGCTATGGTACTAAAAGATGAAGTCTGGCACCAATTTTTGATGACCCACCAAACCTCGCTAAATCACTACTAGGAAGTTGTAATTTTTGTTGTTTGCGAGGTAGTGACTAGTCAGAAAGTTATGGTGTAAAGGAAAATGTTCTTATATGGGCCACAAGGTCGGAGATCTACTAATGAGCTGGTAGTTTGATTGGCGCCTGCATTCCCACATTTTGTCTTTTGTTAGACTTTTCGACAATGTAGGCAAGTGCCTCGTTGCTACATGTCTTGTGGGGATAGGTTGATTTCATAAGCCGCAGGGTGATGCCAAGGTGGTGCTAGTCAGATGCCAGGTTTTTCTGAGTGTTTTGTGGACCCACATCCCTTCCATAAAACATATAATAAATTATGATCTTCAGATCAATCTTGGATCTATGATCATCATTATCTCGCTATGGTGAGTTGCACAAAGGTTACGAATAGTGACATAGCGACAAGTGGCCCACCATATTTCTCTTTAGTAATGCATCAAATGTCTTCCACACGATCAATGCAGAATCAACAGTCCTCACTATCTCACTATGGAAAGTTGCAAGTTGTTTAGTCTATGCAACATAGCGAGTATGGGACCAACCACTTCTTCAGGGTACTTTGTGCAATTTCTCTTCCTTTGATTTGGTCTCAGATCTATGATCATCACTATCTTGCTATGGCAAGGTGCTCACTTTTTATGTATAGCGAGATAGTGATTCAGTGACACATGTCCTTGTGGGCTCGAGGAGATAACACTGCAATTAGCATTGGTGGTGAAGACTGGCAGTTATGTGACATCATGGTTAGGGAGTTGCAAGGTGGTTCAGTTAGTTGGTCAATTGTGTGGAGACCTTGTGAGGTGGCAAAAAATTAAAAGGCTATTGGTCCACATGGCTCATCTTGCTGGCAGAGTTCAGGTGACTCACTGACTTTGCTGATTCATGAGCAAAAAATGAAGGAGATCAAATTTTCTTGAACGATCTAATCCCTATGATCAATGCCAACCACTCTTGAATGAATGCTGAACTCAGTAAATGAAAGAGAACACTCCACCACCCCATTTCACCCATCTACTCAGTCAGAATGGTTAATGGCACCATTTCTATTAGGGCCTTATTTCAACAAAATATCAGGTTTCATTGTATCTAAATATGTACCCAGATTAGATTTTCTCTAGATCTTTATCAGGACTTAATGATAGTGGTTGTGGAGTAAGTTCAGCTAGAAAATATCTCAGTTATGCCTGAGCTATAAAGGCAATTTTTGTAGATTTTGTTCTGGTCAACTCTTCTCTGACTTCTCTGGCTTCTATAATTTTACTATAAATTCCCTTTGTCTCTAAACTGTATGACATTCTACCTTATCTCCTTCATCCATTGATGTAAAGTGCAAGAACTATTTACCTCTCATTGGTGTATTGTAGAGATTTGCAATCTTGCATGACTGCATCTCTTTTGGCTTATGAATGGTATATAAGTGAATCCTCTCTTTCCTTGTGTCATTCATTTGGTTTTTTCTTATATGCATGTGATTGTTAAGTTAAAGAAAGTCTAGATGTGTATATCTTTTGGTGCCATGATGGTTCAAAAGTGTATATATGGGCAAAGACTGGTTTGAACATTCTATTTTGGTGCATCACCCCCTTAGGTTAGAGTAGGTAGATTTTATTTTTCATGCATTCCTTCTCCCTTTTCCTCTCCAAGAGTAGTTAGGTGCACCCTGATGGTAAAGGAAGCTAGCCTTCTCTGAAGACTCAACCTCACAATTGAAGTCCCATAGCTTGGAGGTTGTTTCCATGTTTCACAAGGTTGTCCTTAGGTAAAAACTTTGGACAAGGGTGCAAACCTTTGTGGCAACAGTACATTTCTGTAATCATCTATGCTTTTAGAAGATGAGAAATAAGATCAAGCAATTTGAAACCAGATTTATAGGGAAAATTTTCATAGTGAGGTCACATTAACTGCTCCTATTTCACCTAAGTGTTATGGAAAAGGTTACAAACTACTTATGAATATGGGATATTCTAGACATGGTCCCTTGAGCAATAAGAAAAATGCACTTTTAGAACCTCTTAGCCATTTTGATGGGATAAACAATAGACCCTCATCTACATCTAGTGATTCAGATGATGAAGAATCTCAACCATTATTACATAGTACTACTACTCCTAAAGAGAAAGACTTCATTCCTTCCACCTCTCATCTTTGGGGGAATACTATTGACAACACTACTAAACATGTGTTTGAACACACTAAAGTAGTCTCTCCTAGACAATAGTTTGATGGTCCTAATGTAGAAGATCCAAATATAGATAGAATTCATAAAAATTTGGATCACTTGATGAAACAAAACAATAGTGACTCTAATGAATATGAATGGGAAGGTGATTTCTCCATGGAACATATTGATTTGGGAGTAGATGTAGTCCATTCTTATTCAAAAATAAATGAGAAAAATGCATCCACATGTTTCTCTCTTGGTTAAAGTAGAACTAGAAAATCTCTTAAGTGCAAAACTTATTAGAGCTATTGACTATGTTGAATGGATCTCCAACATTGTACCTATCACAAAACATGATAATTCTATTCATATGTGCACAAATTTTAGAGATTTGAACAAGGCATTCCCTAAGGATAATTTTCCTCTTCCTAACATAGACATGATAGTGGACATGACCATGGATTATGAGATGTACTCACTAATGGATGGATTTTGGGGTATAATCAAATTAAAATTTCCCCTAGGAATCAAGAGAAAATGGCTTTTATATGTGCATGGGGTACTTTCTATTGGAATTTCATGCCATTTAGATTAAAGAATGTAGGAGCCACTTACCAAAGAGCCATGGATACTATCTTTCATAACATGATGCATAAAAATATGGAAGATTATATTGATGATACTTTAACTAAATCCAAGAAAATTTAAAGGCACCTTGATGACTTGAGTTTGATATTGGACCACATGGAACAATTTCAACTTAGGTTAAACCCCAAGAAGTGATATCAAAATGTGACAGTTCAACATTAATGACAAAAAAAATAGTATTTGCATTTAAAATATGAAGATGATGTAAACTGATGAAATGTGTAGAATTGTATGAATTTTATGCCTATAATTTTTATTATTTTTTTGACTAAGAATTTATTCATTTTATTTTATTTTGAAGTCCCTTTTTTAACTGTAAAAAATATAGGATGTAGTTCCCGTCAAACCAGTATGTGCAAATCATCTTTTTTTGTTATGATTTGAAAATATTTTATAGAGGACATGTATAGCTAGTGCAAAAAAAAAGAAATAATTATTTTTGATGTATATTTTCTTTGTTATAAGTGCTCAAGTTTGACCTTGTCAGAATCCAACAGTTTTTTCCTCCCGTCAAAACTTCCCTATCAAACCTATACCTTCTTGAAAAAAAATTACATATTCATGAAGAGGATTCTCTCCTCTAGTGATAAATATATTTTTTTTATTTTTTTGATATGATTTACTATTTTTTTCATTTTTTGAGAGAGCATCTTCTGAAATGTTGAAATATTGACTTATAATATTTTTAGATTATAACATATTATAACTAATCAAAACACTCAAAAATTTATATAATGATGATATTGAATCTGAAATCTATAAAAGGGTATTTTTAGTTTTTTTTAAAAATTGAGTTTTGATAGAGAAATGAGATTTGACCAAAACAGGTTTTTGTATCACAAACGGTGACATAGATCTATGCTTTTACCCATCAGGAAAGTTTCTAGGATACATCATTTCTAGAGAAGGCATAGAATTTGATCCAAAAAAAGGAAATCTATTATGAAAATGCCTCCTCCTAATAACATTAGTCAACTAAGAAGTCTTCAAGGTCATCTTCAATCTATTAGGAGATTCATATCATAGTTAGCTAATAGAGAATAACCATTCAATAAAAACTTACAAAAAGGATCCACATGCATTTGGAATGAAGAATGTCAAAAGATCTTAGATTAAATCAAAGAATACTTGGCTAAACCTCTAGTATTGATATCTCCTATACCAGGGAAACCTTTGATTTTATACATATTAGCTATAGATTCTTCTTTAGGATCATTATTAGCACAAAGTGATAAATATGGAAAGGAACATGCTATATACTACATTAGTTGCACTTTGGTGGCTTATGAAGTAAACTACAATAACATTGAAAAGGCTTTTCTCATAGTGGTATTTGCATCCTAGAATCTTAGACACCACATACTTGCTTACATGATACATCTTATTTCAAAAAATGATCCTCTTAAATACCTACTAAGTAAAGCTGCACTTACTAGATGACTTGGTAAATAAATGATATTCTTTCAAAATTTGACATTCAGTATGTTGAACATAAAGCCATTAAAGGACAAGCTATAGCTGATTAAATTTTTGAGTTTCCATTCCCTAATGCATATGTTATGTATGTCAGCAATATAACATGGAAGATTTATTTTTATGGATCCTACACACTTAATGGTTTTGGTTTCGATGGTTTATTTGTTACTTCTCATGGTTATACCATACCTAATTCATACAAGTTGTTGTTTCCTTGCACAAACAACATAGAAGAATATGAGGCTCTAACAAATGGATTGAAATTGTCTTTTGAATGGCATATCACTAAGTTGAAAATTTATAGAGACTCCCAACTTGTGATCAATCAAATAAATAATGACTATCACACTAGAGATGGAAAATTGATTCCTTACAAGAAATTGGTTGATTCTATAAGACAATATATCATTATTGTGTCATTTGAACAAATTTCTAGATCATAAAACAAGGCTACAGATGTTATGGCTATGTTGGCATATATACTACAATTTGCAGAGCATGAACAAATACTTAAATTCCTAGTGGAAGAGCTATGTTGTCCTTCTTATGACTGCCCTAAAAACTAAGTCATTTACATTGTTGTGGGTCATGACTCTTCTTGCCATGCCATTGTCTATTCATACTTGAGTGATAACATTACCCCTAAAAACCTTTCTCATAATGAGAAATGCCAACTCCTTTACAATGCTTCCCATTGTACCCTTGTCTCCAGTGACTTCTATAGGAAAGGTCTAGATGGTACACTCCTTAGATGCTTAGAAAATGATGAATCTGAAAGAGCATTAGCTAAAGTTCATGAGAGAATATGTGGTTCTCACTCTAATCATTTTTAAGTCACTCATAAACTACTTAAGGTAGGTTTCTATTGGCCTATGATGCAAATAGATGTAATACACTATGCTAGACCTTGTAAGAAGTGTTAGTTACATGGGAATCTGATTCAAGCACTTGATAGAGAGTTGATACCATCAGTTACACTTTGGCCTTTTCAGCAATGGGCTTTTGACTGGGTTGGTCAAATTCATCCTAATTCTCCTAGTGGATACAAGTTTATCATCACTGCTACTAAGTACTTCACTAAGTGGGTGTAGGTTGTTCCCCTTTCTATTGCAACTAGGAAACAAGTCTCCTTGTTTATCTTGAAGTATATCATATGTCATTATGAAATACCTTCTTCTGTAGCTACTGAAAATGGAGGATAGTTTAAGAATAAAGACCTAAAACAACTATGCAAGAAATTCAAGATTAAACAACATTAGTCTTCTATTTATTACCCACAAGTAAATGGACAAGTTGAGGCTTCCAATAAAACATTACTTAAGATATTGCATAGAATAGTCAAAAAATCTGGTAGATATTGGTAGTTGCAATCAATTCAACTTTATGGGCCTATCATACTAGTATTCACACACCTACAGGTGCTACTCCTTTTTCTTTGGTTTACTGTTCTAAAGTTCTTTTGGCTCTTGAGGTTGAGATTTCATCACTTTTAGTGTTTTTCAATGGACTTACTACTAATGATGGTTACAGAACCATGAGAATAAAAGAGCTTGAAATGCTTGATAAGTGTCATAGAGCTACATTTGACCATATGAAAGTTTATCAAAATTGTATGTCTACTACTTACAATAGGAAGGTTCGCCCTAGAGATTTTCAAGTTAGTGACCTTGTCCTTAGAGAAAATCTAAATAATCAATAGAATTGACCTTAGAAAGGAAATTTTTAACCTAATTAGTTGGACCCTTACATTATTACTGCTACCTTTGGATCTGGTGCTTACCACTTGTCTACACCTGAGGTAGAATAGCTCCCTGAACCTATCAACATTGTTTATCTCCACAAGTTTTATGCCTAGTGCTCTCATTGTTCAAAGCATTTGTACATAATTTATGGTCCTGAAAAAATCTAAATAGAATCATATATGATGCTGAAAAAAATCCTAAAAACCATAAATATCCTAAAATAATGATCATCTCAATGAATACCTAGCAATAAGCACTTTGATGTATTGCAAACAAAATCAAATATCTTAAAAACCCAAAAAAATTATAAAAAGTCTTTGAGAAAATTTTTAAAAATAAAATAAAACAAAAAAATCTTTCCAAGTGGTGAAAACTTAGAAATAGGTGCTACTTGAGACCCTTGTACTTATGTTTATTAGTATATCACTTTGTGCTCTAAGCTTAATCCATTTCACTTCATATGTCCTTTTGGTATTCTTGGTTTTGGAGTTGATCCTAGTCTAGGTCTAGGGGGCATAGGTAGTCTTTTTCTTTATCTAAGGTCTCTTTGTTTCATGGGAGTTTCTTTGGCAACTCTTGCAAACAAATTTTTTCAACACTCCCTTGACATCAAGTTTTTTTCAACACTTATTGGATACCTTTTCAGTAGTCTAGGATGTCGTGATGTTTCTCACTCATAGATTTGATGTCCTAAGGAAGATAGCTTTTTGACACTCACACATGCACATAAATAAAATTGACTGAGACTTTCTTGAACTTTATTTCTTTGTGTTCCTTATCTTATAGTCTCTCAAGGATGTCATGGACTAGAGGCTTGGGGGCATGGGGCATGTTTTCCTTTGAATTCTATCTACAGGTGTTCTCTTTTATTTTATCTTAGGTGTCTTAACGATTTTTCTTGGTCTCATGGACACTTAGCATCAATTCAAAGGCCTCATCCTTTTCTATTTTTCAAGTGCATACTTGTGGTCATCTTGACTTTCTTGTGTCTTGATGTAAGCACAATCTTGTTATATTAAAACTAGGGGATCTAATTGCATAGTCATCTTGACCTATATGTCTTTGATGCATAGGTTGGGTCCCCACATTTCAATCTAATATAGATTATATTGTTGATCAAATAAATAAGATTGAAAAATGAGTTTAAACACACTTAACCATACATGTTGAATACACAATGGGAGCTGAGCTAGAACTTCTTTATGTGCCAAGTCAGTGAAAGTGCCAAGAAAACTATAGTTGTTGCTGAGCAGAACACATTTCAGTATATGCTGAGCTATATGTAATTCAACATGTGCCAAGCATTACGAAGTTAATAGAAACTGAGTGATTTAGCAAATTCTATAGGAGCCAAGTAACATAGGAAACATAGTGGATGCCAAGAAATCTAGAATAGATGGTGCCGAGCATCAATATTACCTCATGTGCCGAGCAATGCAAAATTAGCATAAGAGTTTGTGCCAATACAAACCAAGATGTAAAATGGTTAGGCATGACACATGATAGGATAAGGAGATAACATCAAATCCTTCCATTTACCTATTTGATCCTCATGTAGCCAATTAGAAAATTGGAATTGCATGCAGCCAATGGGTGAATTTCAAGGGTTTGAGCGAGAACATTTTGTCCAAGGATGCATAATGATCCACTAATATTTATAAGGGAGTCCTAATTCCATTGAACAAGAGTAGTAGAAAAGAAGGAAAAGAAGACCCTTTTTTTGAGGTCGTTACAAAGCATTGGTGTCAAAAAGATTTAGTGGAAAGGATAGCATTTACACATCGAGTTGATCAGAATAGAACAAGGAACACAATCAGTAGATCAGATCTAGTAGAGATCAAGGATAAACGAGAAGATCAAGAACCTAAAGATCAACATTAGAGATTTCATTAGTTCAGGTGTATTATTCTAATACTCTCTCACAATTGTATTAGGAATTTGGAAATCCTATTGAGTTAGGTAGGTTTAACAGCCTTATGTAAATCCTTTAACAGGGTGACATTCTAAGTTGAATGTTCTTAAGTCCTCTAACAAGGCACACTCCTAACAAGGTGTAGAAATCCTTTAACAAAGTCACATATTAGCAGTGTGTTGTAGCCTTTAACAGGGCAGGCCTTTAATAAGGCAAACCATCAGAAGTGGTTGAAATCAATTGCTGCAGTAATTTTGTGGGTATCATCCCCACTCTAGTTTTACCTTCTTATTCTTGGAGGGTTTTTGGGTTATCAAATCCTTAGTGTTATGGTGTGATACATGTTTGTTTCTCATAATTATTTAATCTTATATGCATGCATGTTAATTTCAGTCATATGGGTTTAAAAGTTTTTAAAAGACCAGTACTTCCGATTCACACCCCACCCCCCTCTCAGAAGATCTCCTCCCATAAGACATTCCAACAATTGGTATCAGAGCTAAGGTCTCTCAAGGAGAAGCCTAACAACTTGGAGGAAAAGATCTAAAGATTGAAGTCTTCAAACTTGGGAAGATCATGGAAAACCAGGTGATAGATGTGCATCTCGATCTACACAAGGTAGAGGGAGCTAGAGAGGAATTGAAAAAATCCTTAAAAAGTAGGAAGGAAATAGCTATAGCCAAAAATGATATTCACTACAAGGATATTGACACCACACAAGTATTTTCCAAAGGAGATTCCAAAGAATTTGATGCAGCAATAGCAGAACTGATGGAGAAAAATAGAGCTCAAGTAGAAGAGATAAGAACTCTTAAGAAAGAACATGAATCATAGGCCATGATATTATGTGAAATCACTGAACAAAAGAAAAGAGTAGTTGAGGATAGAGTTATGATGGAAGATGACAAAAGAAATCTTGCAAACAGACTTGAAGAAAAGTGTACTGAATTAACAAGGATCTCAAACATGCAAATGGGTACACTTGCCCAAATGGTGAACCTTCATCATGAACTCAATATGAAAGATATTGAGATCTCTACTTTGAGGATATAGAATGAACAAGTGTAGAATGAATTGAACAGAGAAAAATAAATAGCAAAAAATCTCAACAAGTCAAATGAAGCCATCAAGTACTTTGAACAGTTGATGAAATCCCCAAGATTAGCCCATGATACATCAGGACTTGGATACAACAACACTGAAGTTGGGGAATCATCAAAGAGTGTTGAGAAAAGGAGTGACAAAAGTAAGGATTCTAAACCCATTTTTCATTACTATAATAAAAAGGGGCATAATACTAATGTTTGTAGGAGTAGAAGGATCAATCAGCCAAACACATTCAAAAGAAAGGGTTACTGTCACAAGTGCAACATGCAAGGACATATGACACAAGATTGCAAATCTAAAGTCACAAGGACACAAAGATCTGATGGACATTGCCATAATTGCAAGAAGTATGGACATAGAGCCTTTGAATGCAGATCAAATTCTATATGGACAACAAATCAGCATGTAAGAAGGGACAACTATGAACACCATTACTATTGGGACTACAATACAAGGAAAAGTTGTCACTATTGTCAAGAGTATGGACATATACCCCAAAATTGCATAAGAACACATTTCAAGAAAAACTATAAAAGGTGGTTGAACCAAACTACTTGCTTCAGTTGCTTGAAAACTGGACATGTTAGCAGGAATTGTCCAACAAAGGCCAAGGCACCCAAGACTAAAGTAAATAAGGGCAAAGAAAAGATTGATGTGGAACATATAAGAATAGACATGAAGAAGACATGGTAGAAAAAGGATGGATCAAGTACATCTAATGAAAGGGTCACTTCACCCATGAGGTCAAGTGATCATTTCTCATCCAACTAATCACAAGATAAGCCTATAGGGCTGATACATATAAGGAAGTATCACACATCAGCCCTAAACCATGAAGAAGCACTACAAAGTATAAATTTGCATGAAATAATATGCTACAACTAAACTTGAATGATGATGTTGAGCTGTCTTTGGATGCCAAGTGAAACTGCTTTGGATGTTGAGTTAAGAAGTCAAGAGGAGGCTGAGTTATTAACAAAGTATGTAGATGCCAAGTAAGTACAACTACCAACTAGATGTCAAGTTGAAAAACCTTTGGAAGCTGAGTGACAGGTGTAGGTACAAAAATGCATTAAATGCAAGGTTTTTGTGTCACTTAAAGGTGAAAGTCAATTCATTTTTGAAGCCATTCAAATGAAGAGCGATTACCAAGAGCGCAACTGAGCAATTTTCAAGCTTTCAACCAGTGTTTTGCAGTGATTCAACATCTACCCAAGTGATCTAAGCTTTTAACCAGGTATTTCCTTTAGGTGCTGAGTTTTACAATTTGTGAAATTTTCTTTAATCATCAAACCCTAGTTCAGATATAAATGGTGTCTAGTTCAAAGACAACCCAAGGGAAAGTGAGCCATGAGATTCAACTTTTCAGCAACAAGGTTAAGCAACCTGAGTTTAGACCTATACTAGAAGTTGCATATAAAAGTGATCATGCGGATGCCCTATCTGCCATTCTTGGAAAAGTTGTTACGGTTCAGGATGTGTGAAAGTGTTATAATTGCAAAATAGGAGCCATAGGAGACTTGGAAATCTTTAATGCCTTAGAAAAACTCTATGATAATGGTATCTTGAAAGATGAGTTTTCTATCATAGAGAAAAAGTGTTTAACCAAAGCCCTAGTTTTTCCAATCATATTCAAAATTGAGTGGATACACATAATACTTAGTAGAATCCATGATGGATCATTTTGGTTAGAACAAGGACCAGTCAAGATTACCAACAAGATGGTTCATAGGGTTATAGGATTTCCAACCCTAGATCAGCCAAAGACATTAAGAAGTGAAAAGAAGGAAACAATTGAGAAGAATAGAGGTGCAAGATGGAACAATAGAGGCATGACCATAGATACCATAACTGATCCCCTTCTATACTTTTCTATAAGGATCATATCACATAAGTTTGATCAATCTAGTAGGTTAAATAATGTACCCTACATAGCAATGGATGTGGCATATAAGCTTGTAAAGAAAAACCACACCTATGACCTTGCAGAGCTCATGTTGCAATAGATCAATGAAAATCTTGGAGCTATTAGAAAGTCCAAGGGAGTGAAATGTAAATTTGGTTCAGTGTTGGTTTGTATGTTCTTCTATGTAATGAAGGAATTCCCTTCATTTGGAAAAGTTAACTAGAATCAGAATAGAACCATTATTGATCAAATAAATGATTTCATTGTACAAATGGGAGATAGCTTTGATGATCAAATGTCTATCTATTTTGACGATTTAAAAAATGCAATGAAGAAAAGAATGAGGATACTAGTTTCACTGGTAGAAAATCATGTAAATGACATATGTTTTCATGTTGATATTGACTATACTTACATTCAAGAAGTCCTTCCAAGAGCAAGATGGCTTAGACCAACGAGATATGAGCTTGATGTTGACCAAGCTTTTGTGCCAGCATAGCATTACTTGCCAAGGAAATCGACAAATCTGCAAAGGCATTTGGAACATATGACAATGTCAAATCAAGAGTTGTTACAAAACTCAAGACAGCCACAACAGTGAAGAAAAAGGACAAGCTGGTGAAGAAGATAAAGAATAAATTTGGTGTTAAAGAAATAAGTGCAGCAGGCAAAGCATAAGAGATTAGTGAAGGAGAAGAAGAAGGTGAGCCAGAACAAGGGCCACTTGAATTGTCACAAGGCCAAAGTGAAGATAAAGATGAGAGTGTCAAAGAAGACAAGGAAGCACCCATCAAAGCCAGAGTCATCAAAAGGAAGGCAAAGACACCTCCTGCTTCTCAGCCTTCACCAAAAAAAGTTGTTGTGCAAACACCCAAGTTTCCAACAACTAGAGCTACAACAAGGGTCTCTCCACAAAAAGACCAAAGAGGAAGCCACAAAGAATAAGAAGACAATAAAAAAGGCATAGGAAGAGAAAAGGAAAAGGAAAAGATATGTGGCTCAACCTAATATTGATGAAGAAGATTAGACGAAACAGGTAAGTCATCCTCCTAATTCTTCAGTTGATATATTATGTGAGAAGATTAGGAATGGAGACTTAAGTGAAATGGAAAAGATTAATTTCAATAAGTTTAGAAGAGAGGAACAAAATAGCATGGAAGAATCAGTCTATGCATTAATGGCACAGTTCAAGTATACACCTCTTGAACTAGATGGACAATTGCCAAAGGAGTTGTCTAAAATTGTAGAAGATAGATGGCATTTCTGTCTAAAAATGGAGAAAGAGATGAGGGAATCAACCCTAGCAAACATACTGTCTGATTTGACAAAGGAATAGGTAACTCAAGTAGTCAAAAGGAATAACACTAGGTTTACACCTAAATGCAGGGCAGTCTCTATTCTCCAAAACAAAATGGAAGAAGTTGTACAGAGAACCACAAGAGCTTGGAAAAATTTGTACAAGAAAATTGAAGATGTACTTGAAGAGGAGCATAGAGAAGAAGATACTACTAATCTAGAGGAAAGAAGGAAGAGGAGAGAAGAGAAGACAGAAGAAGAGAAAAAGGTTGAAGAAGAGGAAAACAAGAAAGAAAGATAGGAGGAAGGAAAAGATGAAGACAAGGGTACTGATGAGTAGCAAAGTGTGCAAGACACACAACTTCTACCTCCTAGCCCTCCTCACTCTACTATCACACCTATAGAAATCATAAAGATTAAGGATGTTGTTGACACTGCATGTAAAAACATCAATCTGTTAATTGTAGAGGATCTTACTAAGATTCTTGACCAAACAACTCTACAAGCACAATTGTGTACAAGTCCCATATTGGTCAGTGTTGATGATCTCCAAAAATTAGTAGATAAACTCAAAGAAGCCAAGGTTTCATCACAAGAACCACCTCAAATCATTCAAACTATTGGGCTTACATTTCTACCACCTCCATCACCACCAAGAATAGCCATTCAAGCTCATCAAGAGCCGAGTGCAACAATAGAGGAAGTCACAAGTATAATGGTACAGATAGCAAGTATACCTCCAGCATCAATAACACAAGAAGAAGAGGATAAAGAAGAAACACAAGATAAAGAGGAGTCTGCAATACAAACTTTGGTTGAATTTCCAAAAATAGGAACTCCCACCAAACCCATTCAGAAGCTGAGTATTGAAATGATGACCTTACATCTCAGTACACCCAGCTCAAGTTCTACAAGGGTAGCTAGGACCATTCATTATGGCATTCATGAGCTTGATGAAGAAATTAAAATACCCTATTATGATTCAAGCACTCTAAATGATGAAAATATGAATGAAATACAGAGTGCATTGGATAAAAGAAGGAGGCAAGAGGCAATGAGGAAAGACCACAAATACAAGCAGGCAATGAATGAAATCAAAGATATATTCATGGATTCCATCAGCCTAAAACCTCCGAATTCAAGCAAGCCAATCCTTGAGCAACTATCTGATATAGTTGACCAAGTGAATAATGAAGACCATGATACAAATACAAAACTCATGGAATGGTCAGATAAGAAGTTTGAAGGCAAAGTCAACCAGAAGATAGCTAATAACATAATTTTGGGACAGGTTGATCTAGCTAAGAAATTGGATAATGTAAAGATTGTATTAGGGAATATCTTTTCCCTTTATAGTAAATTGTGTGATTTTTCCAAGTTCACACAAGAAATAAACTCAAAAATTTTGAACCTTCAGAACACATTAAAACTCTTCAACAAGAAACTACCCTCAAATCCTGCACAAAGTGAAAAAAAATTTGCTCAAACACTTCACACTCAGAGGGAATTAGTTGCATTATTAGCAGAAGAGGCCACTATTAAAGAAAAGTTGATGTAGATACAAGCCTCTATCACTCCTCACTTGGAAATATTACACAAAGAGAAAATGTATGCAGAAATAGTCCTAAAGAAATATCCAAATATTTCTACTCATGAAGGACTTGTTGATCTAGCTGCAGAGGTTGCAATCCAACACAAGTCATTGGATATTGCATTGAATAACTGGGATGCAGCTCTCAAAATACTCCTTGGGGTAAATAAAACATTTTTGGCCAAGCATGGTATTACCATTTAGGACCCTTTAACATCAGTGTCAAAAAGGGGGAGATAATATTCTAAGGGGGAGATAATATTCTAAAGGGAGGGAGAGATATATTAAAGGAGAAGATAAGAAGATAATAGGATCAAGATATCAGAATTCATGACATATCAAGGCATAACCAACTCAAAGGAAGTCATAAGGTCTAGATCATGAATGATCAGTTAAGTATTTTTGACACTCATGTCAAAGGGGGAGATTGTTGATCAAATAAATAAGATTGACAAATGAGTGTCAACACACTTAACCATACATCTCGAATACACAATGGGAGTCGAACTAGAATTTCTTTATGTGCTGAGTTAGTGAAAGTGTCGAGCAAACTACATTTGTTTCTGAGCAAAACATATTTTAGTATATGCCAAGCTATACATAATTCAACATGTGCCAAGTAGATCAGAAGACAGTTTGTGCTGAGCATTGCAAAGTTAATAGAAACTGAATGATTCAGCAAATTCTATAGGAGCCGAGTAATACAGGAAACATAGTGGATGCTGAGCAATCCAGAAAAGATGGTGCTGAGCATCAGTATTACCTCATGTGCCAAGCAATGCAAAATTAGCATAAGAGTTTGTGCCAATACAAACCAAGATGTAAAATGGTTATGCATGACTCATGACAGGATAAGGAGATAAGATCAAATCCTTCCATTTACCTATGTGATCCTCATGTAGCCAATTAGAAAATTGGAATTGCATGTAGCCAATGGGTGAATTTCAAGGGTTTGAGAAAGAACATTTTATCCAAGGATGCATAATGATCCACTAGTCTTTATAAGGGAGTCCTGACGCCATTGAACAAGAGTAGTAGAAAAGAAGGAAAAGAAGAGCCTTTTTTTGAGGTTGTTACAGAGCATTGGTGTCAAAAAGATTTAGTGGAAAGGACAACATTTACACATCGAGTTGATCAAAATAGAACAAGGAACACAATTAGCAAATCAGATCTAGTAGAGATCAGGGATAAACAAGTAGATCAAGAACTTGAAGATCAGCATTAGAGATTGCATTAGTGCAAGTGTATTATTCTAAAACTCTCTCACAATTGTATTAGGAATTTGGAAATCCTATTGAGTTAGGTAGGTTTAACAGCCTTATGTAAATCCTTTAACAAGGTGACATTCTAAGTTGAATGTTCTTAAGTCCTCTAACAAGGCACACTCCTAATAGGGTTTAGAAATCCTTTAACAGGGTCACATATTAACAGTGTGTTGTAGCCTTTAACAGGGCAAACCATCAGAAGTGGTTGAAATCAATTTTTGCAGTAATTTTGTGGGTATCATCCCCACTCCAATTTTACCTTCTTATTCTTGGAGGGTTTCTGGGTTATCAAATCCTTAGTGTTATGGTGTGATACATGTTTGTTTCTCATAATTGTTTAATGTTATATGCATGCATGTTAATTTCAGTCATATGGGTTTAAAAGTTCTTAAAAGGTCGGTACTTCTGATTCACCCTCCCGCCCTGCCCCCCCTCTCTCAGAAGATCTCTTCCCATTAAGACATTCCAACGTATATGCATATCTTCATAGGTCATCATAGTGATGGTTGTATGATATTTGATGTCCCTACCAATAACGAAGATGTACTTTTGCAACCTTGCATCATGTATCTTGCATTTTAGGGTTCATTCTTAAGAGTAATCTCTCATTACAGATGTCAAGAGTACCTCCTTCATCACTTATCAACTTATTGTCGACTGCATTCATCTTCACTTTCTTCTCGATCATATTTTTCCATTTTCTTGATCTTCTATGTCACCTCTTTTTTATCTTGTCATCACAAGGAGTTAATTTTTTTATCACATCTATCAAATTTTGACTTAATTTTCAATCTCCTTAGATTTGAGTGAAACTTGCACCCTTACCTAAATTTGATGTTATGGATCTATTTTTAGGTTTGGAATTGAAATTTGAGTTCATCTTTCTTGTAAAATTGGCCATTTAAAGGTTTCTCTTCCTCTGCATAGTTGGTTATTCTTTTGAGGCATTATCTCATCTTTTTCTATGTGTTTGACCTAATTTTTATGCACTATCATTCTTGGTCAACTTGATTACATTGGAGCATATTCTATCATTCTAGGGGTCACTTATCTACATCAGTTAATTGATTATCTTGGAATTATTTCTTTATCGATTTGATCAAATCTATCTATTTGGGTTTCTCCATCTCCTTTATTATCATTTTTATTTCAATCATGAGGGGGTAGACATATCTATTGTTTGATCTTGGTTCTTGTCCTAGTGTAGGATCTTTGTCCAGTTTTCTTAGTTTCCTCTATTTTCTCAGTTTTCTTAGTCCTCAATTAGCCTCAATTAGTCTTTTCTTAGTATTTGACTTGCTCAATGTTTCTCAATATTTGATCATCTTTTGTCTTTTCTCAGTCCTTGCTCACTCTTCTTAGTTCTTGTGCAGTTTTCTTTGTCCTTTCTCAATCCTTGATTTGTCTTTTCTCAGCCACTTGTTCCATCCTAGGGAAAGATCCTTGTCTTTTTCTTTAACATCATCATTCTTTGATGTAATGTGTTCCCAGATTGATCACATATTATTCAGAGAGGGGAAAATGTAATCACCCAAATATGGTCCAGTAAATTATAAGACCCCCTTTTTCTCTTTAGAAATATTTTAGTGCTAGAGCATAAATCACTTATCTTGACCAAATCTATTTACTCGATTATAACCTATGGTTTGACCAATTTATCCTAAGTCTCTAATTTAATTAAAAGAACTTGATCCCTTTTAATTAAATAAAAAAATCCCACTTCCACTTATCCTAAATTTGTACACATAAAGAATTATTACTATTTTTAAAAAAAATTAAAAAGGCTTTTTCTCTACACATGAATGCACAATTTTCTATATAAGGAGGAATCTTGTATTTTCAAAATAACTTTAATTCTCCTCTACACATATTTTTCCTCTTAAAGTCAACCATTGATCTTGATTAGGTGATATTCTTGTACACATGGATCACTCAAGATGCATTCTCATACCTTGATTATGCCTCTTTTCCTCTTAATCACATCCATCTATTTCCTTTAAAAGGATATTTTCTCCCCATTCTTGTATGGGTGAAGAAGTTGGAGCTACCATCACACTGTCAATTTGAAGCATTGGTACCTTGGAGTCTCATTTTATTCTTGGTGTCATGGAGTACTTGAAGCTTTCCCTCATATTGCATCTTGGACCTTGTTCATCATGGCTATGTTAGCATCTATCCATCTTGCATTTGAACTCCTAGAATATCTATTTGTCCTCATTGAATTGCATTGCACAATTACTTTCCCCATAGCTAGGTCTTGCATCTCATTTTAGATCTTACAATTCATTTGAATCCTACATTATATGGTGCACCTTGCAAGGGTTTCTTAATTTGGTTCATTTGAGAGCCATTATCATATTTTTATTTTCCTATTTCAGCCTTCCACATCATACATAGGAATCTATAGGTCGATTCTTGAGGAGCTAATCATGGGGTTCCTTTAGTGTAATGTCCTATAGAAGTGTGTCCACATTTTTCACACATAATTTGTATCTATAAAAGAAGAAAATCCTCAAATAGAAGTCAGAGAAGAGAAATCCCTAGTGTCATAGGTTGAAAAGAAATTTAATTGGGTCATAGAAAATGGTTGCTTACATCATATGACTAGTGACATGAATAATTTTTTTAAGTTTAATAGTCATGATGGAGGAAATTTAGAGTTACTAATAATGTGGCTTCTCATATCAAGGGAATATGATCTATTATTCTTGATGGGAAATCCAACACAAATGATTTTTACTTTGTTAATGGATTAAAGCATAATCTATTAAGTATTGGACAACTAGTTGATAAGGGATAATAGTTAAAATTCATATAAAAGACATGCATTATTAAGGACAAAGATGGTAAGGTGATTAACATTGGTACAAGATCAAAAGGTAATATTTTTGAGCTAAACCCTATAGAGATGACATGTTTATTTGCAAAATTTGATAACAATTTGTTGTGGCATAGAAGGTTTTGTCATATAAATTTTGATAAAATTGTGAAGGCGAGTAGTACACTTGTTGTTAGAGATTTACTAAAAATTGAAAAGCCTAATAATATTGTGTCCAAGGAATGTGTTATGGCTAAGAATAAGAAAATATCCTTTCCTAGAAAGATGTTTACTACAATAGTGAAATTGGAGATTGTTCATACATATCTGAGTGTTCCTACTAAGACAAGAGGATTTTATAGTGAAAGGTAATTCATGATTATTGTTGACAACTCTACTAGGATGATGTGGGTAGTGGTCTTAAAGAAAAGTTTGAAGCATTTGAGAAGTTTAAGTTGTTTAAGAATAGAGTTGAGAATGAGTCTAGATTGAAGATTAAATGATTAAGATCAGATAGAGGTGGAGAATTTAACTTGAATGAGTTTAACACCTTTTGTGAAGTGAACAGCATTAAGAGATAGCTATCAACTTTGAAGACTCTTGAGAAAAATGGAATTGCTAAGAGAAGAAATAGGTATGGAAAAGAAGCAGCAAGAGCTATGTTTTTTTAGAATGATGTATCAAAGACATTTTGGATATAAGAAACAATATAGTAGTATATACAATCAATAGAGTACAAATTAGAAAAGTTAGTGTAGATAGTAACTTATAAAAGAAAGAAATTGAGAATGACTAATTCATTATTGTGATATTGGTCGATGATATAATCT
Organism: Cupressus sempervirens; assembly: GCA_028749045.1. Classification (NCBI taxonomy): domain Eukaryota; kingdom Viridiplantae; phylum Streptophyta; class Pinopsida; order Cupressales; family Cupressaceae; genus Cupressus; species Cupressus sempervirens. The sequence goes on along the minus strand of CM053789.1, from coordinate 635,864,944 downwards.
TTGGAGGTAATGATGAAGCAGGTGAAAGAATTGTTGATGAAATGAAGAATGAATTTGAGATGAGTATGATTGGTGAGATGAAATATTTCTTAGGTTTATAGATTGTGCAGAACAGTGATGGTATTTTCTTTTCATAGACTAAGTACTTGAAAGACTTGTTGAAGAGATTTGGCTTGGAAATTTGTATGCCTATTAGTTCACCTATGATAATTGGTCACAAGTTATCCAAAAAATATGAGACACCTACAATTGAGCAGAAGAAGTACATATCCATGATTAGAGGTTTGCAATTTATGACTCACATAAGACTAGATATAGAAAATTTAGTTGGTAGATTTCAAGAAGACCCTAAGGAATCACAGTATGTAGTAATAAAAAGAATATTCTAATATTTGAAGGGTACACCTAATTTTGGACTGTGGTATGATAGATCAAATGACTTTACTCTATGTGTATATACTAATGTGGACTGAAAAAGTAGTATCAATGGCATAAATAGTACAAGTGGAATTTTTCATTGGAGGAAGATTTTTTTCTTGGTTAAGAAAGAAACAAGATTGTGTTTCACATAGTAAAATAGATAAAGAGTATGTAGTAGTAGGATACAATTACAATTAGATCATGTGGATGAAACAAATAATGAATGATATTAGGATAGAGATTTTAGAATCTATTACCATACATTGCAATAACATAATTACAATGAGTATGTCTAAGGATATTGTGTTACATTCTAAGACTAATGATATATCTATTAAGTATCATTCTCTAAGAGAGAAAGTTGTAGAGAAATAAATTAGATTAGATTATGTTAATACAAAAGAGAAGATTGCAATTATTTTCACAAATCGTTTTCCTAGGGATACATTTGAGTATTTTCAACATATGCTTGGGTTCATGCCTTTGCCTACTTTAGAGTAGATGATGCATGTTGAGCTGTCATTTTGCACAATGCTTAACGGTAGGAATCCTTTTATACTCCTCTCTTGAAAAGTTAATTTGGGATCAACTCTAATGTTCCAGGTGATCTTGCGACCTATTGGAATCCGCTCAGTTGAAGATAAATGTGTTTATTTGTGAGGAGGCCTTTATTGGTTCAAATCAATTTTAGATCAAATGATAAATCTGCTTGTTTCAAAATTAACCACAAAAGAGATATGTTTTTTTTGGTATTTCTTGTTCTTATGATGAATGCAATCTAATAATGCAACTATATGAATTCCTAATTTAACAAGGGGTTAGTAAAGAAAATAACAAGAACTTTAAAGAAAATAACATGAAAGTAAAATCCTAATGGACATAAGCTACAAAAACAACATGTTTGTGAGTTAATCTTTCAAAGAAATTAGTGGTAACCAAAGAAAATAGGAGCAACACTTTCTCAATTCCACTGATATAATCATCGATGGGAAACTTTAGTAATCGTATGATGTTTCACTCTTCATCAAATTGAAAGGCCACAGAAAGTGCATTAATGTAAGACAAAGAGTTTTGTGGGCACAATTTGATGATTTCTTCTCAAGCTAGATACGTTAGTGGAATTCATTAAATTGTAGCAAACACTAGAACTAAAAGATCACACGACCAGAAACAAAGCAATAGACTTTTGGCTCGATCACAATTCAATGAACATAAATTCACAAAATAATGACACATTTAGGGAAGAATCACTACACTCCAAATCCGAGCACCAAAAGCATAATTTTATTGCAAAATAATGGCAGCCCCAATTACATATTATAATGGAATATTTATAAAAAAATCATCTCCTCAATTTGTGTTGAGAGTGAGAGATATCTTCATGCAATAAAATGCTTTTAATTTAATAAAACAAACTAATTATATGCAAACTAAAAATCTAATTGGTGCTAAGTAGGACTCCATCCATTTTATATTCATTAATTGGATGTATGAGCCTTTGCATGTCAAAAACAAAGAATTTATGAGAGGAGAAAGAATAAGAAAGCCTTTAGGGGAAGTGGAAGTGTCTGTAAGTGCCAAAAATGGAAGTTGATCCTTCATTGGGCATCTTTTGGAGTTAAACTATCATCATAATGCATTTTTGATGCATGGAAAGCTCTATTTTTGGAATTGGTAGTTAACTGTCGGTACACCTCTGCAAGAACACACCTTCTCATCTATGCACCTATGCACCTTAGAAGATGCACATTTTCTCAAAACTACACACCTGCACACCTTAGAAGAAATACATTTTCTCAAAATAGCACACCTGCTCACTTACATACCAATGCAGTTGCGCACCTCAGAAGAAATTTGTGCAAGGTGCTCAATTCACCAAAAAATCAAAGTTCTTGATTTTGAAAACAGTTTCTAGGTTTTTCTCAAATGGGGTTTTAGATCACTTTTTGTACTTACTTTGATCCTTTTGATGATTTATACTCTCCTTATAGCCAAACACTTTCATACATTTGAACTCCTTCTGCTTCTTCAATCTAAAATCCCAAGGCACCTGTGTTGAATCTTGTCATTAATATTTGCATAAGATGAGGAACTTGTATTGGTTCATGTGTCCAACCTCTTTATCTTTGATCTTTTCCTTCTCTCCAACTGCCCTATCCTTCTCAGTGAGAGACCAGGTGATCTAGATCATCCAAAATGATCAAATATTTGAAATTTTTTCACAAGATTTTCTAAGCATTTTTAAATGGCTTTTTTGGAGGTCTTCTACTCAAAATTTCAAGTTGAAACTTTCATTAGTCCCTATAATTGGGTAGCCAAAAGCTCCCTATTTTAGGGACTAAAATTAGATCTTTAGTTCTTCTTTCCAATGGTGTAAATGGTTTTGAATTCTGAGCTCTAGGTCAAAAGTTATGACCTCAACAAGTTAAGGATGCCTTTTTACCTACACAAGGAAGAAAACATTAGTCTAGAGAGATGAAAATCAAACCCAAAACAAACTCTAATTATGACATGAGAAAACCCAAAAAAAACTAGTTGATAGAAACACCTAAAAAACTTGACTTGTACCCCTAGAATGCAAAAACAATGTGCACCTGGTGCACCTTTGAGGTGTGCCTAGTGTGTCATTTCCTTTAGCCAATGTTCAAGTATGGGTGTATAGCAGTGCACCTCATGGGGTGCACTAATGCACACCTTATTATTATTTTGGCAAAATTCTAAGTTTTTATGGGGTGCATAGTTGTGCACCTAATTAGCTATGCTACTACACACCCTAATTAAGGTCTTTGCATTGTGTTTTAAGGTTTTATGATGTTTTTGAAAAAAAAGGAATAAGGTAGGTTTTCTACTGCACACCTTAATCTTTGAATTTTTAATTGCGCACCTTAATCTTTGAAGTTTTAACTGCAAACCTTAATCTTTGAAGTTTTAACATGGTTTTGTCTATGTTCTTGTAGGGAGAAAATGAAGGATGCACACCTTGGAGATGCGGGGGGTGTAGTGCAATGGAGCTCACAAAATGAAAGAAGAAAAAGTGAGGAGAGAGGGGGAACTCCTAGGTTATAGAGCCCATGCACAATTGGTGCTACGCAGATGCGCATCACCAAGGGGTGATGCCCTTGCTTTGGGTTTTGGCACACTAGCACACCTGATCAGGTGTGCTGGTGCACCTTTCTTTTTTGCAAAAAAATTCTTCTTCCTTCAAAACTCTTTTTTTTAGTTTCTCAATTTTCCAGTTAGAACCCGCACTTGACCAAAAACCTTAAAAAAGACTCAAACCCAAGACTAGGGTTTCAAAAAGCCTAAAAAAATTTAAGTAGGGGGTCCCCATTTCTAGTCAAAATGGGGCATGCATTGTGGAACCACAACCATGCAGAGAGTACATTAACCCAGTGGTACATAACACTATTATTTATCTGGAGTGAATGTTGACGCTTCCTATATGGGGGAGTATCTTTGGTTGAGAAGAGTCACTAAGGACACTTGGTAGTTGGTATGAAATAGTATCTTTGGACACTTGAGCCGGTTGAAGACTTTGACTAGTTGATTGATATAATAATGTCTTTTACTTGATATCAATGGGGGAGAGATTGCACGAAAAAAAATCTCCTATGATCCTTTGAATGTGGGAGAGTATGTGATGTGGGAGAGATGTAATGAAAGAAGATGATCACATTGAGTTATATCAATGGGGGAGAAGTGTGAACAATTGATACCATCCATGTAAGCATGAGGAAGAACAAATGAAGAGTTGTTCTTGTAAGTTTTAGATTTGATTGATGAAGAGGATTTGAAAAGATGAGACTAGTAGTAGCTATATAGTTAGATTTTCTATTCTTGGAACTTAGATTTTTTCCATCTATGTTGTCATCAATGCCAAAGGGGAAGATTATTAGAATGAATTATGATGGTATTCCTTTATGGGATATACTAAGTATTGATAGAATTGTTGGGGAGATTTTTAGTATCATTGACATGTTGCATTCATGATAATGTTTTTCATTGATGTCAACATAGTATTATTTCTATAAAGACTAGTAGAGTAGTAGATAGAGAACAAGGATGTGTAGATTGTTTATTGATAATGAGATCAAGAATAGTTGAGTATATGTTCTATTGTATGTCTTGATGATGTGGACAAGAGTGTGTGTATAAATTCAAAGACATGTGGAAGTTATTTGTGATTTATAGAAGATAGTGTGTAGACAAAGTATTTGAGAAGTGGTTTATTGTGTTTGGATTGTATCTCTTGAAGGGATAGAATCATGATGAGTGAAGTTAGATAGTGATAGTAGACAACTTGATGGTGATTTCAGCAAGTGCACAAGGTATGAGATTTCACATGTGGCAAGTTATAATTACTAAGATCTAATAGTGTTTTTTAATTGTGAAAAGATGTAATAACTTAGAATTAATTGGGAATGACTCAAGGGAAACTTATAATTATTTCAAGGACATGGCATAAAGGAAAGTTATTTTCCTTGTGATGAAATGTAAAATGTGTGTAAGTGAAAACTGTGTAAGTGATATGCAAAGTTGGTAAATGTCAGTAAGTGGTTAAAGGGATCATTTTGATGTGAATCTGAGGATATGGTTTTGAGATTTGAGAAGTATTTGGTTTGATATTGGCATAGCAAGAGGAAATAGAAAGAGTTTGAGTTGTGGAATTCAATTTCATTTCTATTATTTTGAAAGAAATAATACAAAGGCTAGTTGGACAGTGAGTTCGGTGGTCTTTCTCCTAAAGTTATTTGGGCAATGGGTCCATCGTCCTTCCACAACTCCTAACAAGGTTGACACAACTCCTAATAGGGTTAGGATCTCTTAATAGGGATTCAAAGTCTCCTAATAGGGACTGATATGTACTAAATGTATTTCATTGGCTCCTAAAAAGGTCCATCCTTTTAAAATGAAATATTATATTAGTACACCATTTTGTGGGTACCATCCCCACTGGAGTTTTCCCTATGATCAAGGGTCTCCCTAAGTAACATATCTTATATTATTTTGTATGTGTATCTTCTTATGTTGGTGGTTGTATTGATCACATGTTTAAGGTTTGATAAGATTTATAAAAGTTAAATTGATTTGATAACTAATTCACCCTATTTAGTGGGAAGGTGGATACAAAGAAATTCATGGAGTGGATTGATATTGGATACAATTGGTTAATTTTGTGTTTTCTTTGATGTTACACAAATTTCATAATCATTATTAGTCAGTATATGTCGAGCTCACTCAAGCAGTAAAGACAGTTCTCAATGTCTATTGAGCATTCCTATGTTTTCCTAGTTTAGAAGGCAGTGTCCACTAAGTTCACTCAAGTGTCAAAGGAAAAGTTGCAGAAAGCAAGTGTTAACTAAGCTCACTCAGCTAACAAAGGAAAGTTGGATGGAACCTATGCTAATTGACCTCACTCGGTTGGCAAAGGAGTTTTGTAAGTTTTTAGTGTTAACCGAGCTTCTATTAGTTAATGAAGGAAATCATTTTAGAGTTAGTTTCTACCGAGCAGGGTCGACTAACAAAGGATTTTATTATTTTTTTGTATTGAGTTTATTTAATCTATCTATTGATTCCAGCCAACTAAGGTGATGAATATTGATTATTTTAAGTTGAATTTGAGCTGAATTCACATTGTGAAAGATATAAGTGTAAGGTCAAGTTGTGATTTTAAAGTGTGGAAGCAAGTGTGCAAGTAAGTGCAAGAGAATGTGTGAATTATGGTGATGTGATTGAAGATCTATTGATAAGCAGAGGAAGTGAATTTAAAGGATAAGAAGAATATCTTTGTGGTGCAACAAAGTCATATTTGATCAAGAAGGATCAAGTACAAGCTAGAATAGAGATATAAAATCAACAATCAAGTTGTAATGAGATCAGGTAAATTCATTGTTACTCTCTAACCATTATAGCAGTGATCTCAATCTCTTAACAGAGTTAGCTAAACAACTATTTGCAAATCTTCTAACAAGGTGAGAATTCCATTGAATTGTTCTCAAGACCTCTAACTAGGCCACTCCTAATAGGGTGATTAAATCCTTTAATAGGGTCACACCTAACAGTGTGTTTTGTAACCTTTAACAAGGTTAGCTCCTAACAAGTCTTACTTCAAAAGAGTGAAAATTAGTAACTAGTTACTATTGGTGGTTTTTACCAAATTGGATTTCCATGTTAAATCCTAGTGTCAAATGTGTTCATGCTTTTCTTTTTGTATGTTTGCAACTAATTTAAAGTAATGGTAATCATAGATAACATCTAATGGTTTAAAAGTTAATCTTTTACTGAGCTAATCTAGTTACTATCAAGTTACAACATTCAATGTGTTTACCGAGCTTCAACAGTATTCAGTTATTTGTTTGCATTTTGTACTAACATCAAAAGGGATATGGGATTTATTTTTGTAGTAGATAATTCACCCCTCCCCTCTCAATTACTCCTCTTATATTTCCAATAGATTGAATGTATGGAAAACCATTTTGAGTGTGAGAATGTGATAGAAGATCAAAAGGTCAAAGTTGTTAAGAAAAGAATGAGAGGACCAACATTAACCTAGTGGGAGTTTGTCCAAACTAAAAGTAAGAAAGAGGGTAAAGGCCCTATATATGGTTGGAAGGGAATGGTAGCAAAGATAAGAGAGACCTACCTCCCTAAGAACTTTTAGATTCATTTACATAGAAGAAGACAAAATTTGAAGCAAAAAGATGTAGACGTAACTTCATATACAGAAGAGTTTCAAAGAATTCTTCTAAGGTATAATATGCAAGAGGAAGAAAATACCAAGGTGGATAGATACATCAATGACTTAAGATGGAATATCTAAGAAGAGATAAACTTATGGAGTCCAATCACTATTCAAGGGTGTTACCAATTAGCCTAGAAAAAAGAAGAGAAACTCAAAAGGAAGCATGATTCAAGTTCAAGAGGAAGAGGAAGGGGAAGAGATCGAAGAGGCCATAGAAGCACTTTTGGAGGAAGAAGTTCATAATCAAGATCAAAAGGGGAGTCTAAACTCATAGAAAATAATGGATACAATAACCAAAGATATGGTCACCACCAAAGGGGTAGAGGAGAAAACAATATTTCTAGAGGTAGAACCAATTATCAAGGAAGAGGGTCTTTGTACTTTTCAAAAATGAAGTGTTACACTTGTAATCAATATGGGTATCTAGAATATAGGTGTCCAAAGAAGGGGTCACCAAATTAGGGAGTAGACACGAGGTTTAATTATGTTCAAGAAGAGGCATCTAGTAGCAAATCAATTGAGGTAACATTGGATTTTGAGATGGGTGAACGTTTGATTTTGAGAAGGAAACTCAACAAAGATCACTTAAAGGAGGAGCCAAGAAAAAGAAGAATAATTTTGAGGATAAAATACAAGATACTTAACAAGGTATCTAAGGTCATCATTTATTCTAGTTTAACTAATAATATAGTGTTTGATGAAGTAGTTATAGAACTAAATCTGCATAGAATACCCCATAGTAACCCCTACAAGGTAACTTGGTTGAAGAATAGTCAACATGTGGTGGTAAATGAACAAGCTTGGGTGAATTTAGTATTAGAAGGTATAAGAATAGGGTACTTTTTGATGATTTACCCGTGGATGCATACCACCTTCTACTAGGAAGATCCGGTAGTTTGATAGAGAAGCCATGCATGATGGAAAGAAAAATGCATATACATTCAAGAAAGATGAGACTACAATCAAGATTTAGTCCTTGTTAGAAGAAGAAGGGACTCAATCAATAGGTCCCAATGTGTTTTTTCTTAGTGGAAATGAATTCATGGAAAGCTTGAAGGAAAAAAGAGGAGGATATGATATAGTAGTGAAGCCAGTTGAAGAGAAAATAGACAAGAAAATAGAGGTATCAAAGGATGTTCAAGAGATATTGAGGTAGTTTAACGAAATCATTAGTGATGGGAAACTAGCTACACTACCACCTAGAGATCTATCAGTCATAAAATTGACTTTATACTAGGAGCTTCATTAGCCAACAAACCTTCTTAAAAGATGATACCACAAAAGAATGAAGAAATTGCAAGGTGAGTATAGGAGTTATTGGATCATTCCTACCATATTAACACCAAAGAAAGGTGGCACATGGAGATTATGTACTAGTTCTAGGGCCATCAAAAAAACAACCATAAGATATAGGTTCTCCATACCTAGTATTGAAGACTTGACTGATTGTTTAGGGGAGTCAAGATACTTTACAAAGATTGACCTTAAAAGTGGATACCACTAAATTAGAATCAAGGAGAGAGATGAATGGAATATTGCCTTTATGAGAGTTGAATGGTTGTATGAGTGGATTGTAATTCCATTTGGTTTGAAAAGTTCTACGTGCACCTTCATGATACTTATGAATGAGGTATTGGATGATTTCATAGGTAAGTCTATTATGGTATATTTAGAAGATATTCTAATATTTAACAAAATAAAAGAAGATCACCTTATGTATCTAAATTTGGTTTTGAAAAGGTTACATGATGATAAGCTAACCATAAATCTTCAAAAATTTGACTTCATGAAGTAGGATATAGTATATTCGGGTTTCATCATTTCATAGGCAATAATGAGGATGTACCCAAGTAAGGTAGATTCAATAGTGAGTTGGCCTACATCTACCACAAAGGTAAGGAGCTTTCATGGTTTAGCTGAGTTTTATAGGAAGTTCATAAGATAATTCAATGAGGTATGTGCTCTATTGTTAAACACTATAAAGGGCATGATGAAGATTAAGTTCAAATGAAATGAGAAAGTTGACAAGGGGTTCAAGACATTGAAAGTGAAGGTAGACACACAACCAAGTTACCTATTTAAAAAAATCTATGTACTATTTAATGTGATGTTTTTGATTAAGTAAAATAGGTTTTATAGGGATCCTAAAACCCAAAATTTTTTACAAAATATCTAAAATTTAAATATTAAGAAAAGTCTAGCTATAATGCATCTGCTTATCAAAAGCCAAACCCAAACGATAGGCCTGCAGCTAGGATACAAAAAACTAGTTACACTAGAAAAAGAAAAACCAACTAAACTAGTAAGATACGAGACAAAAGGGAAGCACTAACTATTACTTCTCCCTATCTAGAACCTACAAAGTCTCTGCAGCTTCGTTGGTCTTCCGGTTGTCTACATCCTCCTAGTCCTAGTTTTGAGCATATGTCAGATCCCTAGTTTCTTCCAAATCATCCTCAGCCTACCCAATTTCCAAGCTGGCCTTCTCCATCTTTTCCCTACCAAATCCAACACTCATCAATGATTCACCCAGACTATTAATATTCTCATTCAGGGCATTCAATGTGGCAATCACCTAACTAGCCAGGTTCTAATGGGAGAACTCCATCCTTTGGACTATTTGTTCAACCTTAGTGATTTTTCCCTCCTAGTCAGCATTGAGTCCCTAGAATTTTTAATGCCATTGGCTTCTATCCTAGCTTCTCTTCTCTTCATTGTGCCCCTAGTCACTACTGATACTTTGGCTTTCTTCCTAGCTTCTTTTCCCCTTAAGGTCTTCAATTTCATGGAACAACCATTTGATAGACCAAAAATTGTCTATCATGTTGTTCTTTGCATTGTTCAAAAGATTAAGCCCAATTTCCCTCACATTATCAGATATAACAACTAGTGCAGGGTTAATGAGTTCATCAAAGTGGGCTTTGCCATCATTATCTTCCATCACTTGGAGACTTGTCGGCTCCCTAACTATCTCCAATTTAGCAATATTTGTTTTAAAATTCCTCCAAGACCTCCTCCTATTTTTTGTTATCGCCTCCCCACTCTCTTTCCTTAGGATTTCTATCTTCTCCTCGAATGGAAAAATAGAGGGGCTAGGGCATGGAGTCTCAGGAATCTAGTCATTTGTTTCTTGCAACAAAGCCTCATCTATTTTCCTTTTCTTGATATTCCTCGACATGTCAGTTGAATCCTCCTCCTTCTTTAATGTGATGTTATCCATGTAGAAATAGGTGTAATCCTAAGCCAATATTGAAGACTAGTTTCCTTCCATAGTGAGAAACTCAATGATTTAAAGAAGAGATAGTCCTCTTATGACTTGGAACTTTATGCTCTAGTTTAGGCCCTAAAGAAATGGAAGAATTACCTCCTTCGAAAGGAATTTGTGGTTTATAAATATAACCAATCTCTAATTTTCCTAAATTTTCAAAATAAAATTAGTCATAAACACATGAAGTAGGTTAAATATATTCAACCCTACACTTTCACAACTAAGTAAAAGAAAGAAAAAGCTAATAAGGTGGTTGATGCCTTAAATAGGAGACTCTTAACAATATAAGAGATCTAATTAAGGATCACTGGCATTGAAGGATTCAAATACTTGTATCCTAATGATGAATATTTTACAACACCTTATAACCTATTTTTAAAATATCAAAGACATTTCCATCATCAATTCTCTTATTTCACTTTGCATGAGGGATGTTTATTCAAAGAGGGACAATTGTGTGTTCCTAGAGGTTCTATAAGAGAGAACCTAATGCAAGATAAACATAATGGTTCATTGATTGGAAACTTTGGCATGGATAAAACCTTAGATATGGTTCAGAGGTATTACTACTAGCCCTCAATGAGTAGATATGTTAAAAAGTATGTGGAAACTTGTGTAGTCTTTCAAAAGGAAAGGGGAGTAACCTCCAATATGGGATTTTACCAGCCACTACACATACCTAATAGATCTTGGGAATGTCTCAACATGGATTTTGTAGTTGGGTTACCAAAAACCAAACAAGGGTTTGACAATGTGTATGTGGTAGTTGACAGATTTAGCAAAATGGCCCACCTTGTGCCCTGCAAGACTACACATGATTCTTGTTATGTATTTAATTTTTTATTCAAATAAATAGTAAGGCTCCATGGTTAACCTACTAGAATATTCTTTGATAGGAATGCAAAATTCATTAACTACTTTTGGAAGACTCTTTGGCACAAACTAGGTACTAACCTTTCCTTTGGATCTTACCACCCACAAACTAATGGGTAGACTGAAGTGGTTAATAGGAGTCTTGAAAATTTTTAGGTTCCTTAGAAAGGAGTATGGATAAACATGAGACCAAGTTCATCTATATATTAAATATTCCTATAATGATACACAAAATAGGACAACATGTAAGAGCCTTTTTGAAGTGGTTTATGGCTTTCACCGAAGGGGTGTTTGTAAGCTTAGAGACTTGGGAGAGAAGATAAATAAAAGTGGATATGAAGAATTCTTTGGCCTTTAAATGAAGGAGATTCATGAAATTGTCAATAAAAATTTGATAGAGAATAATACTAAAATGAAGCAAAGGGAATATGCAAAGAGGAGAAACTTGAAATTTGAAGTGGGAGACCTTGTCATGGTTTACCTTAACAAGGCTAGGTTGTAGAAGGGAAACCCTCACAAGCAACAGATGAAAAGGATTAGACCTTATAATATTCTAACCAAATATGGTAGTAATGCATACAAATTAGAAATAACTATTCTTTTGGGTTTCTCCCCTATTTTCAATGTTGCAATTCTTGTGGCCTATAAAGGTCCAACTCTAGTGGTTGAAACTAAGGATGAAGACCTCACTAAGATAGTAAAGACATGTCCAAAACTAGATAGTTTGATTCCCCAAGCATAAAAGGTATTAATTTTAAGAGTGAGTAAATAAATTAGGTAGAAGACATATATTGAACATCTTGTCAAATGGAAGGGTAAAGATTCTATTGAAGCTATTTGGATTCCTTAGATAGAATTCAAGAAAATAGGAATAGAGATGAGCTTAATACCTCTAAAATTTCCATGATGTCTTCTTTTTTTGGGGGAGAATGGTGTAGGAGCACCCTAGGATTCTCTAAGGTCCCACTTGTTGACTCTAAGATGATTCAAAGTATGTAATAAAGGCCTCATAAAGAGCCTATGTGTGTTTTTACATTTTTTAGTTGGTTTGGAGTCTAAATCAGAATTTATGCCAAGTTTTGCTAAGATATGCCTTATAATGGCAAAATTTCAAGTGGGAAAACTTTGGGCCTAGGATTCAAAATGATTATTAAAGAGGCATGTAGAGGATTTTTTTAAGTCTCTATATTTTTTTAAAACCATTTGGAAATATTCTATTTCATTACATTACAAGGATGAAAGCATTTACACAAATTTATAAACGTTGCCAAAAAGTTGTCATATTGCAACTTTTGCATTTTTGAAACTTTGATGACTTTTTCATGGATATGTAAAAACATCTCCAAACAATTTCCAACACCCAAGAACATTTTGGATGGAAATGTCAAGTATATTTAAGCCCTTTTCCATCCATTTTGAAAAGGTTGGATGTGAAAAAGTTAAAAACTTGAATGAGCAAACAACAAATTATCACCATAGTGATCTTGTCTGATGAACATCTTATGTATTGTGGATTGAGATTCAATTTGTTTTTTTCTCTATATTTATTTTGTATTATTTGGAATTTTTTTACATAATCTTAGTTTTTGGTTTGAATTTTTAGTGGGAAAAATAAATTTTCTTTGTTCACCACCATTTCACTAGTTGGAACTAAGTGCTTTGCGAAGAATGGGTACTAAATTCATTTACCATCATTGAATATGTACAACCTCTTGGAAAATGAAAGTAAAATCAATATACATTACATCATGTTTTATTGGAGAAGAAATGAGCTTGTTTGCTAATTTTAACAGGAAGCCTTAAGTGAGTCCATAAGCAACCTGACTGGCTGACAATATTGATAAAGGTATGAAATACTTGTAAGAGTGAGACTAATGATCAAGATAATCATTGATAGATAAAGAAAAAATTCTTAGGATGGTATATGACCAAGATAAAAATTTTAAAAATTTTGGAAGTAATGTTCTTGATGGGCTCCTAAACCCTTCAAACCCTTGAAAATACCCCTCATTTTGGATTAGGGTATGTACAAATGTTATTAGACTATGGGATCCCTAAAATATTCTAACCAAGAAAAAAGGGTATCTAGAATGGGTGTTAGATTCTAAGGTCCTTAAGGGAATTTTAGAGTTAAGGTAAAAAATTAAAATAAAAAAGTGGGCCCGATTGTGTCTAAAAAGGCTACTAGGAGATTGAAGTAAATTAAGGAGATTGGTAGGGAAATTTTGATTAAATTTGAGTTCAATACACCATCCAAGATAAGATATAGGTAGGAGGGAAGCCTCTACACCCCTGCAAGTCACTTTAAGTAGCCATGGAGGCATGAATCAATAAGGGTCTTCCTAGAAAGAAGGCTTAAGAGTTAAGCTTAAGAAAACCTTGGTAGGAACACCTTGAAAAGGAGACTAGTTGAGTTGAAGAAAGCCTCATTAAGTTTTTAATTAATACTTATATACATATTAGGTCATCTTGAAGGCATTGAATATCCTAGGGGAAGAATCAAAGTGATAGGTGTATCCTATCATTGTACTGCTTCATTTCCTTGCCCTAACTTCAACTAACTCCATTCCTATTTGATTCCCCTCACTTTCCTTAAGAGATTACATGTTCATATCTTGGGGGTGAGTTATTTACTATACCCCTTCCATCCCTTCATGTCTTGGGAGGCATCGTGAAGCTCAAAAATTCATAGGTTAGGTGAGAGATGTGTGTCTTTCTTAATCTAGGTTTTCCTAACATAGTAAGCCCTAGAGCTCCTAGTGTAGCAACATAGGACTCTAATACCAAATGTAATGCCCTACCAGGGTATTGTTGAAAATAATTGGTTAATTGTGTATTATCTTTGATGTTACATAAAATTTTATATCCTTACCAATCAATGTTTTCCAAGCTTACTGGAGCAATGAAGATAGTTCCCTATGTTTTCCAGGCATTCCATTATTTGCCAAGTTTAGAAGGTAGTGCCTATCGAGTTCACTCGGGCATCGAAGGAAAGTTTGCATAATTTGATTGTTAACTAAGTTCACTCAAGTAACAAGGGAAATTTAGGTGGAATTAGTGTTAACTGAGCTCACTTGGTTACCAAAGGAACTTTGTGAAGATACAGTTTTAACCAGGTTCACTTGGTTAACATAGGAAAATCATTTCTGAGTTAGTATCTACTAAGCAGGGTTGGCTAACAAAGGATTTTCTTTTTTGGCATATTGAGTTTAATAGAGTTATTTGTTGGTTCCAGTCAACTAAGGAGATGAATATTAAATATTCTAAGTTGTATTCAAGCTAACTTGACAATGCATAAGGTATAAGTATAAGGTCAAGTTAAGGATTGAATGTGTGAGAGTATATGGAAGAATAGAAGGTGCTTAGAGGAAGAGAATTAGAAGGATAAGAAAAATATCCTTGACGAGTTGCAAAGATACATTTGATTAGGAAGGATCAAGTATTCACGCCACAATTGAGATCTATAATCAGCAATTTAGTTGCATCAAAAATTAATTCATCTCATTGTTACTCTCTAACCATTGTAATAGTAATCTAAATCTCTTAACAAAGTTGGCTTAATAGCTATTTGTAAATCCTCTAACAAGGTGGCATTTCTAGATTGAATTGTCTAAAGACCTTTAACAAGGCCACTCCTAAAAGGGTGATTAAATCCTCTAATAGTGTCACACCTAACAGTGTGTTTTGTAACCTTCAACAAGGTTGGATTCTAATAGGAATCACTTCAAAAGAGCGAAAACCAAAAACTAGTTGAAATTGGTGGTTTTTCCCAATTGGGTTTCCATGTTAAATCTTAGTGTCGCTTGTGTTCATGTTATTTTTTTCATGTGTATGTAACTAAGTTAATTAAGGTTAATCATAGATAATATCTTAATATTTTCATGTTAAGAATTTTCTGAGTTACAATTGTTATTTCAATAGTTACTAAGTTACAACAAATTATTAGTATTAATCAAGTGCATGTGTATTTACCGAGCAATAGTATTTTTTAGTGAAGTTTATATTTCATGTTGACATCTAAGGGATATGGGATTTATTTTAGTGGTAACTGATTCACTCCTCCCCTCTTAGTTACTCCTCGTATATTTCTAAAAATTAGTATAAGAGTATGTGGTGCTTGCAGAAAAGGTTTCAAGGACCTAAGCTAAAGATCAAGATGTCTTCTAGAAGAGATATTCCCAAGCTGAGAAAAGACAACTTCCAAGCATGGTAGGAACTTATGAAGTTTCACTTAGCAACCATCATTGATTCTAGTTTGAAATATTTGGAAAATTCTTACAAGGCTCCTACTAGAACATTAATTGTACAAGAGATTGCTAAAAAGAAAAATCATAACAATATGATGATTGACATAGCATCGGCTCTTAACTATGCTGAATTTGATGAGGTGAAAGGATGTTTTGTTGCACATGACATGTAGAACAAACTAAAGGATATCTATGGAGGTGATGATAATGTATAAAGAGACAAGGAATAAAGCTTGAGAGGTCAGTTTGATCAAATGAAGATGAGAGAGGATGAAAACATTGCAAAATATGTTGAGAGAATCAAAGCTAGTATCAGTGATGTCAAAGCCTCTGGAGGAACAATTGAAGATGTAACAGTGGTAAGCAAGGTACTCAAAACATTTCTTCTTATCTATGTAATTAGAGTGTCTACTATTCAAGATATGAGATGTGATCCAAATAACAAGATAACTTTAGATGCTTTAGCTAGAAGATTAACAATATTTGAACTAGATAACTATGACAATTATACTCCTAGTTCTAGCAATCTTGAGATTGCATTTGAAGCCAAGGTATCACTCAAGAAGAAAGCTAAAAATTCTAAGGGAAAAAAATCTAAAAGTGAAGAGGAAGATAATTCTGACAATGATCTTGAAGCCATTGAAGCATTTCTTGCAAGAAGGTATCCCAAAGTCAAAGGAAAATATAATGGTAAAATTCCTTTAATATAATTTTTATGTGAAGAAGATGGTCATATTACTATAAGGTGTCCAAATAGAGAAGAAAAAGACAAAAAGAAGCACAAGTAGTATAAAGTCAAGAAGGATTTCAAGAACTTCAAGGACTACAAATAAAAAGGTAAGGAGTTTTTTTTTATGGCTAAAGATATAGATAGTAGTGATGATGATGAGATGGCCTATATTGCTATAAAAGATGAATCTGATGATGATGAAGATAAAATGGCACTTATATCTCATGTTAGAAAAAATGATACATGGATTATTGATAGTGGTTTCTCACATCATATGACTAGTGACAAGACAAATTTTGAACATATGAAACATTATGGTGGTGGTAGTGTGAGATTTGGGAACAATAAACCATGTTACATAAAGAGAAAAGGTTGTATCTCACTAACCAATGAACTTAGATGTGATCATGCTTATTAGGTTGAAGGAATAAAGCATAATCTACTAAGTGTAGTATAGTTGAATAACATTGGATTTAAGGTAGAATTCATGAATGGGAAGGCTAAGCTACTGGATGGAAAAGGAAATCTAGTTGGGTATGGTAAATAAACCAAAAGTAATCTATTCTGCCTAGATCTTAGTGAAAGTTTGTGTTTCATTTCTCAAGTAGAAGAAAGTTGGTTAAGTTATAAAAGGTTATGTCATGTGAACTTTCATAATCTAATCAAGAAAAGAAAAAACAAAAGAGTGAGAGGTATTCCTAGTTTTAGGAAACCTAATATGGGCCTATGCAAAAAATTTCAAATTGGTAAGATGGGCAAGACAGGTTTCAAAAGAAAAAATTATCATTTTGAAGAAGTCTTGGAGCTGGTTTATGCTAACTTATGTGGATCTATTAGAATTGAAGGCCATATTGGAGATAAGTACTTTATTCTTTTTGTTGATGATTACTCTAGAATGATTATTGTAATGTTTTTGAAAGATAAGTCTAAAACATTTCAAAAGTTTAAGTGGTATCTAGCAAAAGTAGAGAAGGAAATAGGAAAGAAGTTGAACTGTTTGAGATCAAAAAGATGAGGTGAATTTATTTCTAATGAATTCAATGAATTTTGCACTGAAAGAGAAAAAAAAAAAACAAGTATCAGCCCCTGGTATACCATGGCATAATGGTATAGCAAAGAAAAGGAACAAATCCATCATGGATTATGCAAGAAATTTGATGATAGAAAAGAATTTTGCAATCAAATACTGGAATGAAGAAATCAGCACTATAGTACATACCTTGAATAGATTACATATGAAAAAAGAATCAAATCAAACTCCTTATGAACAATGGTATGGCTACTAACCTAATGTAAGTTACTAGAAAGTATTCTATAGCAATTGTTATATTCTAAAAGAAACTAGGAAAGGAAAAATCGATGTAAAAGGTGATGAAGGCATATTCCTAGGATACTCCAATAGAAGAAAAGAATATAAATATTAGAATTTATACACTCATAAAATCATAGAAAGTGTACATTTGAGAATTGGTGAGTTTGCAAAAAAGAGTGAAGAAGAGAGCAACAAAGAACCTAAGGACTATAGAAGATTTATTTACTTTGAACCTAATACATTACCAAATCTAATAAGAAGTCAAGAGACTTCACCTCCTAAGTCCCCAAAATCTCTAGAAGCACCTAAGTTGTAACCAATGCAACTTGAGTCAAAGTTAGAGGCTACCAAGTTGTAGCCAGAACAAGCCTAGTATGAAGGACCTAAGTCACAAATAGTGGTACCTGAGCTTGATACAAATGATCATGGCAAGGAAACTGGAACTAATTCTAAATCAAAAGTACCTATGTTCGAAAGATATGTCAAAAGGCACCATGCACCTGATCAAATCATTGGAGACAAGTCAAATGGTACAATGTCAAGAAACAAATTGAAAGTTACATGTTTTCTTACTGAATTTGAACCTAGATTAGTTAAAAATTCTTTGATAATGAAAGATGGATTAAAGAAATGAATGAAGAGATAGAACAAATGGAAAGGAATAAAACTTGGACTCTTGTGCCTAGAACCAAGGATAAGAATGTAATTGGCATAAAGTGAGTTTTTAGAAATAAGATGAATGAAGATGGAAATTTTTCAAGAAACTAAGCAAGGTTAGTATACAAAGGTTATTCTCAAGAAGAAGGTATGAATTATGGTGAAACTTTTTCTCCTATTGCAAGATTATAAGGTATTAGGACTTTACTAGCTTATGTTCCATGTAAAAGATTTAAGGTTTATCAAATGGATGTGAAATCTACATTCTTGAATTGAATTGTTGAAGAGGAAGTTTACATAGAACAACTTGAAGGTTTTGTAGATCTTAGCAAAAGGGATATGGTTTGTAAATTTCTCAAAGAGTTGTATGGTCTCAAGAAAGCTTGAAAGACTTCATAACTATTTGATAAAGATTGGTTTTTAAAGAAAAAATGTATATCAAAGGAGGTGTAAGAATTTGGTATAGCTCTGATACCATGTAAGAATTTTCCTAAGGCAAGAATGAAATGCCAAGAACTAGAAGCTCAAGAGATAGCACAAGAGAGATAAGCTATGATCAAAGGAAAATGGATTAATCAAATAATGTGATGAATACATCATAGAAGTGTCTTGTATATAAAGTTAACTAATATGACTAGGAGTCAACAAAGAGATAAGCATAGCAACTAAGAACATGTCCACCGAGAGCGTATTATTCTCCATTGTGCATGAATGTACGTGCAACAATGAGAGGACAAGAATGTAAAGGGGTATCTCATAAAGAGATGTAGTAGACAACATATTCTTAATTGGAGTAAAAACTATTGTGTTGTCTACATGACAACTCATATAAATGTGCAAACTCCTAGGTGTCTACATGAAAACAAATATGAAAATGCATTATTCTAAGTAAACTTAAGTAAAGTGTAAATAATAAATACTTATTTACACCAACACCCGCCCTTAAGTGTAACTTAGGAGAATGTACTTAAGATCAAAAAACTTAGATAATAATGTACGATGGGTCTTGGCTACAAGGTCATGTTAGGTACCCATGTACAAATATGCAAGTGCAAAAGATAGATGCAAAGCAATCTCTCATAAAGCAAAGAAAGAGGGAATACCACATGGAAAAAAATCTCCTACAAAAAGAGAGATAAGTAAAATAAAAGAAAATGAGAGAGAAGACCTCATTTGAGGAAAATATCCCCCCCCACCCCCACCCCCCCCCCCCCCCCCCTTCCCCCATAAGAGAGAAGAAGTGGAAGTGAGATCAAGTAGCCCCCCCTCAATGTAGAATGTACACTAGAGGTAGATGCTCTAGGATTAATGTGAAAACTATGCCATGAGTGTAGAACAACATTCCTCCCCTTAGGAAGAAACAAAAACCAAAGGTGTATCAATGAAGCTTCTTCCATCTATAAGAAGAAACCTCAAAATGTATGAAATATTTGAAACCTACTCAAGTGTCCCCATGTCAATACTAAAAGGTGCCTCCTCCAAATCATGTGTACTATGCCACTCTACTGAAAAAGAAAAATCAGGCTCAACTGAGGATGAATGTAGAAAATGTATCAAAGACTCAAATGACTTCTCTAAAAATAAAGTGACCTCCTCCAAATGCTATATCAAAGGATCTATCATCATGTTAACCTTGAAAGACTAATTAAGTAGAGAATGAAGATGAGGGTCAAAGTGTTCCCTCACAACAATTGAAGAAGGATCATCTTCACCAAAGAGAAGATGAATATCCTCATTAGTGTCTCCCAAATCTGTAATGTAGGACTCCATAAACAAACTAGAAATATATGTCAAGTAGTCATCCCATGGAACTGAGACTAGAAGACAATGAACATCCTACTACACTGAATCACTTGAATCCATGGTTATGTGATATAACTATCATTTGGAATAATAGTAGATGAAATATAAATAGGAGGAGAAGAAATGGATGGCTCAAGAAATTCATCACATGTGAGAATACCCAAGTTTAAGTAGCCAAAGTCCTCCTCAAAGTTTGAATCAACACTATAAGTGTGATCAAAATCTATTGAAGAATTTGCTAAGAAATCACTATCATCATCATGAGAAAAATTAGAGAAGTAGTATAGACTAGATGCATGATTGATCACCCTTGTAGCAATGATCTATCTAGTCTCAAAATCTTTGATAAAAATTGAATCAAGTGTGAATTCCATAGTCATCTTCTATCTCCATGAGTGATCTAATAAATGGAAAGAAGATTATGACTTAGGTGAGGTACACACAACACATCTTTGAAGTATCCCTCCCCCTTATCAATAGTTCCTTTCCTAGTCTCATTCATGTAAGTATGGTTGCCCATCAAAATAGGTGGAGTATGACAAGCATCAAATAATAGAAACATAGACTATGAAGATTTTGTATTATGAGAAGCCCCTGAATCTAGAAGCCATCTCCTTGAATCTTGACTTGAAGTAGCTACTAAGGCTTGATCTTTTCCCATGTGATCCCAACATCTAATTTGCACTAGTAAGCTCCAATCTTGACATGTAAAAAAATCTCTCTAATGACTACACAATGATACTCCTATGGCTCTAATACCATGTAAGAATTTGGTATAGCTTTGATACTATGTAAGAATTTTCCTAAGGCAAGAATGAAATGCCAAAATCTAGAAGCTCAAGAGATAGCACAAGAGAGATAAGCTATGATTAAAGGAGAATGGATTAATTAGATAATTGGATGAATACATCATAGAAGTTCCTTGTATACAAAGGAAACTAATATGACTGGAAGTTAGCAAAGAGATAAGCATACCAACTAAGCACATGTTCACCACGAGTGGATTATCCTCCATTGTGCATGAATATATGTGCAACAATGAGATGATAAGAATATAAAGGTGTATCTCATAAAGAGATGTAGTAGACAACATGTGCTCAATTGGAGTGAAAACTACTATGTTTTCTACATGACAACTCATATGAATATGCAAACTCCTAGGTGTCTACATGAAAACTAATATGAAAATGCTTTATCCTAAGTAAACTTAAGTAAAGTGTAAATAGTAAATACTTATTTACACTAATAGAAGGACTAGACAAGAAGATTGTACTGGCAAAAATCTTTGTGGATGACACATTGTTTACTAGAAATAATGACTTGTAAAAAGACTTTTTAGAAGAAATGTGTAAGGAATTTGATATGTTCATGTTTGGAGAGATAAAATTCTTTGTTGGATTATAGATTCAACAAAAGAAAGATGGTATCTACATTACTCAATCTAAATATATCAAGAAGATACTAAAGAAGTTTGGAATGGAAGACTCAAGACCTATTGGAACAGCTACATCTACTATACATAAGCTTTCCAAGAACAATGATTCCAAGGAGGTAGATCAAACCACATATAGATCAGTGATTGGAAAAAAGAAATATGCATTGCATACAAAACTTGATATTGCATTAGTAGTTAGTATGATGGAAAGATTCTTAGCAAATCTAAAGAAAAACATATGATGGAAACAAAGAAAATCATGAGGTATCTGAAGGGTACTGAAGACAATGGATTATAGTACAAGAAAGGAGGCAATCTAGATTTGAAACCTTTATAGATGTTCATTGGGCAAGAAGTGTTAATGATAGGAAGACCACCAATGGTGGAGCATTCTTTCTTGGTAAAAGACTAGTGTCTTGGACAAGCAAGAAGTAGAATTGTATTTCTTAGTCTATAGCAAAGGTATATGTGGTAGCAATAGTTAATTTCTCTAATGTTGTTAGGTTCAAGCAACTATTGACAGGTATGAAGGTAGAGATCAAGGATCCAGTGGTTATCTTTTGTGATAAGACAAATGCAATTAATTTATCAAAGAGTCCTGTGATGCATACCAAGACCAAAGGACATTGCAATAAAATATCATTTTCTAAGAGAATTGGTGCAAGATAAAGAGGTAATATTTGAATATGTGAATACTAAAGAACAAATTAAAAATATATTCACTAAGTCATTACCCAAAGATGAATTTATATATCTAAGATGTAAGTTAGGGGTTATTCCCCTATTTGAAGCTCACTAAATTAAGTTTAGTGATGCATCAACTAGTGCATGTTGAAGATTAGTCAAGTTGATGTAGTATTGAAAAGGGAAAAATTTATATGAATTAGTAAATGAGGTACATTGCTATTTACTAAATATTATCTTTGGCATAATATGTCAAAGAGGGAGAGTATTTTTTTTGGGTGTAAATAAGTATTTATTTATAACACTTTACTTAAGTTTACTTAGCTTAATGCATTATTTTATTATTTCTTAAGTGAGACACTTAGGAGTTTGCATACTCATATAAGTTGTCATGTTGACAACACTGGAGTAAGAAACTCTAATTTAGCACATGGTGTCTAGAACACTAGAGTTTGCATAATTAACTGAGTTGTCATGTAGAAAATACAATTATTAGCACTCTTAATTAAGCAAATGGTGTAGATGCTTAAAATTGTCCCAAAAGACTATATTAATTTATTTAATATTTCCCTTGACATTATAATTAATTATTTATTAATTAATTATATTTTTCATATTTTTCTACCTATTTAATTAAATTTATTTAATTAAGTAGGTTCACTTTCCTAAGGTATTTAAATTTAATTTAAATACCTCCAGCCTTAATGTGTTAAATTTATTTAATACATGATCCTCCATAAATCCCCTTTTAAATAAATCTTATTTATTTAAATCCCCTCCATCTCATTAATTTCTCTAAATCTATGATTAAATTAAATTAAATTTTATTTAATCTTAAACCTAGCCTAAAGCCTAGTCTACACCCATCATTTTCATCCTTCTAATCCTATCCATTTCTTAATCTCACTTAATCATCCTAATAACTTTGTTAAACCCCCTTCTTAGCCTAAGTGTGTGCTCACACATGTGTGAGGACCACTCACACCTTCTCACACCTCTCATGCCTTCCACACCTCTTACAACTTTGTCCCCCACTCCTCTCTTCAAGTTTTCTCACACATGTGTGAGAAAACTTTGAATGTTGACTACTTGCATGGCTTGCTTACTTGTCTCCTTGTGGCACCTATATGGATGCAACATGGATTCCACCTCACCAAGGCCTCTCTCAAGTCAATAAATAGAGCCCTTGTCTCAAGCATTTTCATCTCCCTCATTTGCATTGTTATCGTGCTAGTTTGAGTTTAGAGCTTTCATAGTGATTTCTATGTTGTATACTAACCTTTGGTAGTTGATAGTTCATTGCATTTACATTGTTAGATTAGCTTGTTCATGCATTTACATCTTCATTTCACTTACATACTAGCTTAGTTTTCACATTAGCTGAGTTTCTTTATTGCATTCCATCTCCACATCCACTTGAATGCTCTCAAACATGGCTTCCTCCATAGCCATTGTTTGAGGTGTTCTTCATTTCATAGAGCATAGTTTCATTATCACACTTGCATTTTCACATCAAGAGATTCACCATAGTTGTGGTTGGGGAGAGCACAAAAACATCCATCCAATATAAACACACCAAGAAGGCCTCTCATGGGTGGCTTTGTTGAGCTATTCGAGGTTGCTTAAGGACTTGATTTATTGGTTGCTTTGAGTTGCAAAACTCAAGCATTATATTAGTTGTGTGGCATTTTGTTTTGAATATCTTAATATCCATGTGCAACTAATGTTTGTTTGTTTGCTCTTGCTTCCAACAGGTCACCGAGTGTGCCAAAATGTATTGCATAAAAATGTAACAATAAAATAAACACTAAGCAACTAATGCCTATTCTTACATATTCATGCAAACCTCAAATATGAAATACAACATGTAAATAGTGAAGACATGAAATCAAAAGAGTTTAATCTACTCAAAATAGCACTAATGAAAACCTCATAAAATCACCAAGTGTTGATGATCTCATTGTGGGATGTGGTTGTTCACAAATCCTGTAGCATAACAATGGGCTAGATAGTGATTATGGAGATGAGGAGAGGGCTCTCCTTTTATAGGAAATGAGATGAAACAGATGGTTTAAATTCAATGCAAGATGAAGGGCTAGGATCTCTTAGGATCAATGAGGTGTCAATGAGGTGGAGGCCAAGTAGACTCCATGTGGATTAGGGTTTTTGACCATTCAAAGGGGGAAAGATGCTCACACATGTGTGAGCAACCTTTGATGTGATACGTCAATGACAGGTGTAAGAGGTGTGAGAAGCATGATTTCTCACACATGTGTGAGACACCTTGATTCTCATGTAAAGGGGGAAAAATGTGTAAGAGGTGTGGAAGGCATGAGGGTTGTGGGAAGTGTGATTGTTCAATTCCTCACACATGTGTGAGCACACACTTAGGATTAAAAGTGGATTAGCAAGGTGATTAAGAAAAGTAAGTGGGATTAGGTAGTGGGTAGGCTTAGAATTATGGGTTAGGTTAGGAAAGTGAGGTTGGGTGAGGGTTAAAGTTAGGAGTCGTGTGCTCAAATAGGATTAAATTTAATATTTAATTCCAAGTGGGCTTAAAAAGAATTAATTAAGTAAACAAAGTACTTTACTTAATTAAAATGAATGAGTTAGGATGTAAGTGGGATGGGAGATAGGCTAGAATTTAAATAAACCTAAGTTTATTTAAATGAAGGAAAGATGAATATAATTAAATAAATGTAAATCTATTTAATTAAAGGTAGGGTAATTAAATAAATAATAAATATCTATTTAATTGGTCATGAAAAGAGGATTTGGACAATTTTAGGTGTCTACATTTTTCCCCTCTTTGATATAGTATTAGTAATGTGATATCAAAGAAAAATAAAATATAGTGGATGGCAGGATAAGACTAGTAGAGTGATGCCCCAGTCATGGAAGGATGAGGAAGGATGAGGAGGGTAGAAGGGTATGCCCCCTCAAGAGGACATGCGGGTTAGGCAAACATGGATGTTCTCTTGACATGGATGTGAGTACGGAAGGGAGTGGAAAAAGATAAGATTGATAAATTTATGCTACAATGGTGTAAACAACCTAAGTTTGATATTGTATTCAACACTATGCACCAGGGTATGAGGAACCAAGATGACAATGTGTCAAATACATGATAAAAAGGGATCTAATACAACCATT
The DNA here is from genome assembly GCA_028749045.1 of Cupressus sempervirens. Lineage (NCBI taxonomy): Eukaryota > Viridiplantae > Streptophyta > Pinopsida > Cupressales > Cupressaceae > Cupressus > Cupressus sempervirens. The sequence continues at coordinate 635,839,620 of CM053789.1, read as the reverse complement.
TTCCTTATGAAACCATGATATGGAAGACCATGATTCCTGGGCACAATAGGATGAAAAGACCATGATAAATGTAGAAAATACTAAAGCATACAAGTAACAAGAAATAATGCACAAAAAACCAAAAGCAAACCAAAATTTGCCCCTAGTCAAGTTGAAAACCAATTAATGGATTGACTGATGATGATTGATTAAGGATGACAAAGTGAATGATAAGCAAACACACATTCGAGGATTGGGAAGGAAACATCCCATGATGATGTTCAAATATGGTCAATGGATTAACAACTAATTTGGTCAAATTGATGAATTGATTAAGGATTGATGTACAAGATTGCAAGATTAGATTGATTAGATTAGTATTGACTGCACATTGACTAAGCTTTTTTTAAGGTTTTGGATTTTATGGAGATTTTGATGAATAGATGAAATTGAAATGCAAGTGGAAGAAAGAATGTGGATGAGATGGGAAGAATGATGTGGATAGGATGAAGAATGATTGGAGTAGAAGATAAATTGATTTGATGTGAAAGGATAAGAAGGGAAAATTTATTGAATCAGAGGATAAATGAATGTGATTGAAGTGAGTGGATGAATTAGATATGAATGAATGTGCGATAGAATGGATTGGGACCAATGACAAGGGAGAGCCAAGGCATGGTAAATGGAGGAAAAGCAATGTGAGTTGGTGGATGATAGGAATGGTGAAAGGATATGAGGGGCCAAATGATATGGTATTAGAAAATGCAGAGCCAAGGACCATGTTTCAAAGGATTCCAAATGCCTCATACTGAGGATAGGAAAATGGAAAAAATAATGGTGGGAAAGGATGCATGAAAATGGAAATATGGTATGAATTCTAGTGTATGGAGGACAAAAGTCATGTGCTCTTCCAAAGCATGTATGAATATTTTGGTATTGTGCCTCTAATAGTGATCACAACCATGGGTATGAAAGTGGGATGAAGAAGGAATATGGGAGGGATGGTATGGAAAAGGGGTAATGATATGGATAAAATGTGGGATATGAAGTGGATGGGATGGATGGGATAACCAAGATCAAGGACATATGAAAGGGGATGGAAGTATGCAGGAGTATGGATGGAAAACGAATGAACATGACAAGGACTATGGGATGCAAGATATGGATAGAATGTCAAGATCAAATATATGAAAGGATGATGGAAGTATACAGGATAATGTATGGATAATGCACAAGGGATATAGAAAGTGAGCATGGATGGATGGAAGGAAAATTAAAGTCAAGATCAAAGATGGAAAAGGATGATGAATGGTAGATGGAAGTATGGAAGATATGTAAGGAAGAGTGGGATGGATGGAGCTTGCCTCCAGTGTAGAGTGCAAGTGGAAGAGGAAAATTGAATGGACAGATAAGTGGAAGTGGAAGACATTGGATAGAAAGGGGGGACTCAAGCATCTAGATACATGGATGGGATCTCTTGATATTTATGTCTCTTTCTTTGTTATTTTCAAGGAATTTGTACTATTTTCTCATAGATGTTGGTAGGATAGTGAATGGAGGACAATGACTTATGAAAAAGTTTGGATTAAGGGGTGGAGTGGGTGGGAGGAAGATATGGTTGATGGATGCTTGGTTGGAAGACTTGTGAATGAGTGGATGAAGGAGGCAGAAAGATCATCATTGGCACACACCTTGAAGGGTGATGGAAAGGAGGAAATTGTGGAGGATATGTAGGAGAAAGTTTGGATTTTGGGATATAGGGACCCAAAATGGATGAAGGAGATGATGGATTTAGGATGGTGGATTTGGGTATATAAGGACCCAAAATGGATTTTGAAAATGGAAGCTTGGATGAATTATGAATATGGAAAGCGTTTGGATTACAAAATTGGATGTCATTTGCAATCTTTCTTTGAGATTCATTGCTACATTAAGTAGTTTTGGGATCCACAAAATTTTTGCATTTTTCATTTTTAGCCTTTGTATCCTTCTAGTTTTATTTTGGATCATATTTTTCTTTTCTTGGACATGTCTTTTAGAGGTGACATGTTGATCCTTGGGCTTTTGTGTATTTTTGACTTTATTCTCTTTTTCTTCGGCATCCAATTTGCTTTGATTGGCCATGGTATGGGTGCATGAAGATAATTGGGGTGGAGAGCTTATGGATGGTGAATGTTGTAAGGAAATCAAGGATGTGTGCCTTTTTTGATCCTTACTAGGACCATGAGGGGATGATGTGGAAAACATGGATATGATGGATGGATGTACATAAGGACCCAAAATGGATGGAATGGATGAAGGATTTGGTTGTGGAGCATAGGGACCTAAAATGGATGGAAGGGATGAAGGGTTTGGATGTGGAATATAGGGCCCTAAAATGGATGGAAGTGAGGAAGAAATAAAATGATGGATATAAGGTTCCAAAATGGACTTCGAATATGGAGGATGGAAATATTTGGGTTTGGATCGAGGAATTTTTGATTTTGAAGGAGTGAAAGGCATACCAACATCTTGAGACATTATTTCTTCAATGGGATACTTATTATTTTCAACACAAGATGTGAGTCCATGTATATGGGGTTCATGAGTGGATTGGATAGGTGTGATAGGATCAAGTGGAGGATTAGGATCATGAGGGGGATTATGAGGGATAATAGGGTTCTAAGATGGAGTCATATCATGAAAGGCAAATGAAGGGGTACTTTGATCTTGACTTAAAAGAGGATCATGTAGCAGAATGAGTGGATTATGAAATGGAATAGGATCATGAGATGGAGTGATTTGATCTTGACATGGAGGAGTATTAGTGGATAGAGTGGAAGGAACCTCTTCATGAAGTGGAGGATCTACGGATGCTAACTCTCAAGATGGAGTGGATTTGGTAAGATGTGCGGTACATGGAATGCCTTGATCTTGATTAGGAAGGGAATCATGAGATGAACTAAGAGGGATGAATGGATCTTGAGGGATAAGGGAATGATGGGATGGAGAAATTCTTGGATCTAGAGGATTGACTTTGGGTGATTGTATCACTTTATTTTGAATTTTGTACTTAGACAAGAATTTGGGTGAGAAAAACCTATTACAAGGTGGGGATGATGTTTTTGGAGGATTAGGATTGTGTGAAGGTGGAACTATGGGTAGGGGATCAGGATGATGGTTTTTTAAATTAAGCACAAAGTATGGGGAATTGCATGGAGGATTTGGGCTGGATGGGACATGAGGACTATGGTCTTCAAAACATGGGGGAGGAGAACACATGGCATGGAAGGTGGACTTTTTCTACTAATTTGCTAGGCTCAAGATAGAATTCTTTAGTTCCTCAATTTCCTTGGCCATGACATTTTTTCTTGAGGAATTGTGTGGGCTATAAATGGAATCGTATGTGGGTGAAGGATAATGAGGTGGATTTCCCTTGTCAAAGGTAGAAGAATAATGAACATGATATGGATTAGAATTGGATATGAACTTTTGAGGATGGATTTGATACATAGGTTGAAAGGGAGGTATAACTCCATATTGCCTTTGAAGATCATCAACCATTTGATTAATCCAATTCTTATCCATAGATTAGACGAGGAGGGGTGAGAGATTTGATGATGAATGAAATATGAACTTGGGACAAGGAGCAATTTTGGACTTTGTGTTGACTTGATTTGAATTGGATTTGACTTGATGTTGATTTGATTTGATTTGATATTGATGATGGTGCTTCTAAGTCTAAAGTAGAATATTTTATGAAAAAATGAATTAGAAGAAGATTTGCATAGATGACATTAGAAAGATTGATTTTGGATGAAGATGTAAATGGATTGAAGAATTGATTAGAAATGAATGAGTTTGACAAGGGATTAGATTGGAAGGATGATTATTTGAAGGATGTAATTAAGGATGAATGATGCGACTGGCTAAGAAAATTGGATCTTGATGTGGCTTATGAATAATGACTAGAATGAAGATTCGGAATTTGATTGAATGAATAGGAATATGAGGAAATGATTTGGATGAATAGAGATAATTAAGACTTTGAGGAAGGGTTCGAATGATTATGACAAGAGATGCATGATGGTGATGAATTTGATGGATAGAAGAATTGATGTGGAATTGATGTGGACAACTTGACTAAGAGGACTTAAAACAAGACTTGTTTTGTTGTTTTTTAGATTTTTTAGATTTTTTTTTGGATTTTTGAACTTTTATGATTTTTTTTGGATTTTTATGCTATATGATGTTGCAGCTTTTTCAAATTTGAGATGCAAAATCAAACAATGAAATATATACAAGACAAGTGTAGATAGTGTGTCCCCTTCAATTGGGGAGGGTTTCAAACACTCAAGCACGTCAAACACACCAACAAGCCTATGAGGTTTCAACTAGGATGTACAAAGATCAACTAGAGGGCATCCTCAATATACAAAAGGTATGTGAGGCCCAAATTTTTAGATGAAAGAAAATTATGGCACACAACCAGGGGAAGATGGTAACCCAAATCTCCTCCTTCACTTCCCAAAGGTATAAATTTCTTTGGGGCTTAGCCATGAGTGACAAGATTTTACTTCCAAGAAAGGTGTTTTTCGATTCACATTCTGATATTTATACTCTACCAGAACACTAGAGTTGAGGTCATCCAAAGGGGTGATGAAATCCCCAAGTAGGCCTCCTAAAAAAAAGAAAAACAAGACCACTTATTTCTTGTGCACTCGAGATCACTCAAAGGCGCGAGAGGAGAGAATATGTAAGTGGCCTCGGGGTTTAAAAGACACTTGGTTTTTCTCAATGAAGGTTTAGGTTTTGTAATCTACTTTGAAGACATATGTGTTTATATTTCCAACTTGTCAATGTCATCAACATAAAAATTAAGAGTTTGCCAACATAATTAAATTGAGCATCATCAACATAAGAAAATTTGATAAGGAAAGAATCAAATTCTATTATGCATTCAAGATTGAGTGATTGTTCATTTTAAGCACCAAATTGAAATGTGCATTGCAATGTTCATTGATCCTTAGACATGCAAGATTATGTTATCATTCATTCCAAAGCAAAATTTTTGTTCAATTAACTGTGCATTCAAGATTGAGTTTGATTGTTTTAGCATTTAACCATGCATTCAAAGATGATTGTTTAAGCATAAAATTTCATTCCCAAAACAAATTTAAAGGAAAACCTGCAAGAAATATGGTTAGTGATATCTAGAATTCTTCAACCTTCAATGCACAAGTGAAAAAATATCCCTACTGTTGGTGTTTGAAAACTAATGAACAACAAAATGTTCAATACCAAAATAATAACACTCATATAACCTAAGGATCATCCAATTCCTATTATCAATTATATAAGTAAACCATTTGGACCCAACTTCAACAAAACCAAAGGATGGTTTCCTACTCTTTTGGCTCTACTAAACCAAGACGGGTATACCTAGGGATGATTCTAATGCAAACTGTTGTGTAGATTTTTTTTAGTTTCATTCTGATTCTCATCTATCAGCCACTAACACATGAGTAGTTTAATTCACTTCTTTTAACGTTCTCAAACTTGTATGCATCCCTTGTCAGCAGATATGGTCATCATTCTCCTTGAATTTACAAATATTCTTGATAATAGCAGCTATCTAAGATTCAGAGAATAGATATAAACGAGTATTGACCAGCATTTATAACTTTGAACAAAAATGAATGAAAAATGATTTTGATTTTATAATTGTTTTGATATGCAGTAGCATAATTTATCCTTGCTCACTTCTGACTTATATGACCAGTGCCTTATCCATTTGGGCAGAAAATTAACTATTGGTGGGAGATCTAATTCAATTAACTTGTAAATTAATTAATCAATTGTAATCACCCATTTCCATTCTTATGAAGTATCCTTTCTATAAACTCATAAGCCCTACTGATTCATTGCAATATTTCTATAATTCCTTGAATTAAAAGCAATAGTGATATCAGCATACAACCCATCCAAATTGCATTTAGCCAAGTTAAACTTTATTTAGAATGACTTCAAAGTAGAAAAACTCATAAAAAGGAGACACAAATATAGTGTAAATACCCCTTTGTATTATCCTTTCAGATGACTAATACAATGACCAATAGAATTTAAAAGACATCCCAGAAAAACTTGTTGATTCTATCATTTCAATATATCTTCATAAAGTACAACTAGAAAATAATCTCAGAACAACTCCACACTATTGGACCGACTATATTCTTTCAAAGACTTAAAATTGTACAAAATTTGGATGCTCACATTGCCTTGAAAACTCATTTATATAGGCATGAGTTGCAACAAGAAAAGGGCAGATGTGATTGACAGGTGTCCTTCAAAATTTTTACATACACCCATCACAACAAGACAAAACTGTGAATAACAGAAAGACTGGCACACTGAACATTCCCTTGTGGGCCCACTTCTATTATCTCCTTTGGAAAGGCAATAAAACTTTGATCAGATTCCTTTATTGCCCTAGTTCCTCAAGATAGGTGGCCATCAAATGTGATAGTGATGAGTCATCTCCCACAACTTGAGGGTCCTCTTTGTCTTTTATCATTAGTAGCAAAGGTGGCTTCTACTTTTGTTCTCTTCTTTATCATCATCCTCCACCTCATCACCCTCTTTTGTTTGCTCTATGGACATAAGCTCTTCCTTCCACATATTATAGATATTGTCCTCCAACCAGTCAAAATTTAGAACTTCTCTTTGTATAGTTACTAAGGAATTTGCATTTGCCTCTATCTCAGCAAAATATTTTTTGATGGAGTTATAGAATATTTTTACTTTTACCAACTCCTCATTTGTCATTTCCCACAATAAATGGCCCATTTCATTTATAACCTTATTTATTCTCTCATAAAAGGCTTCATCTAGCTCCCTCTTCCATTCTTCCTTTTCTTGTATTTTATCAACTATCTTTAGAGCACAAGGGAATAAATCAAAAAAATTTGTAAAATACTTGGAAAAATAATTAGTTAATCTTCTATAGAAAGAATCTTTCTTATAATGGTATGTTAGCTAAATAATAGATATACACATAGTAGTGATAGCTGAACTTCTCTCTGTCCACTTCTGTACAATGGGTCTGAATATAGCTTCATTTTGCATCAATTCATCCCTGATTGCTGAGATCCTTGCTAATTGATCAAAAAAAGTGGGCCATTCTATCTTATCTATTAAATACATGATACCTTGCCTCAATTTTTCCTCATATTGATTATTTAGTTCTACATGCATTGCATATAACTTATTCTTCTCCTCTTCAAATCATCAGCAATATAGAACTGAGGCCTTTCTAGAGTATCAGGTATCTCAATAATTGGTGTTGATTTAAAAGGCTCAATAGGTGGCTGTGAGGGGTATGCAATCCTGGGTTTACTAGTCTCCCCTAATTTTCCTTTCCAGGGAATCTTCTCCATCTAAGTTACTTTATTATCTAAGGATTGTATTTGCATACCCCTCTCCTCATATGCTATCAAAACTTCCTCAAACTTAGCATTGAGTTGGGCAAATTTATCTTCCTCTTGGCCAGACACCATGCTACCAAATTTTAGCATTTTTGATGCCATCAAAATTATTTGTTTACTACCTACCTCACTAGCCCTAAACATTGTTATGCTCTACAGTGGGAATCTCATGCATTCTGGTATTTTCCCTTTTTTCCATGGACCATATAACAAGGGCTTGGTGGTCATCACTAAATTTGACTCCTCTTTGAGCCTATAGTATTTCTTCAACAGTTCTTAGTTGAACATCCCTTTGTTTCCTTACTAAATAAAAAATAATAGCATTTTCTATATCCTATTTTGGTAGAAGGAGGACTCTTGACTATCTAACTATTTGCCTCCCAGCTTTAGGAGTAAACTGGGAAAAATCATTCAAAAATTTAGATTTCACCTCTTCCTTAATATCTGAATTAGGTTTGCCTAGTTGTTCTGCTTTTATCTTATCATAGGTTTTCTCAAAATTGCTCATGTTTAACCTCCACAAAAATTGAGCAAAAATCCTAGACTTTACAAAATTCTCATCATTAATAAACCTTTCAGAAGCTTGGGCAACTATCGAATCAATTTCCTTACCTTGGTAATCAGCAATAGTTAGGTCCAAGGAAGGTGTAGGAGGTTCTTGTGTCTCTCCAACATCCAAATCTACAGAAGTAATAATCACATCCCCTTCTCCACCCATTTTTCTAAGTTTCTCCCTTAGAGATGCTTCATCATCTATCTGGATTGGGGATTGGCTTGGGGAGTATTGTTCTTTTTGAGAAGAAGAAGACCCCTGCTCTAATTTTTGCCTTTTTGGAGAGCTGGCTGCAGATGGACTTCTTGACCTTAGCTTCTGATGAAGGGGTGCCCATTGCACATTTTGAATCATGAAATAACCTTCCCTTCTCTGCAATGTATACTAGCCAGGAGCCACTATATTTTTTCTGCTTATTTTCCTTTGTACTTTTGTAGCCTTGTCTGGATAGGTCTCAATATACATGGCTTTCTTTTCATTCATAGTCTGGATGATCACAGCAAAATTATTCATTAATGCTTGCATTTTGGCTCCCCAATATTTTTTGTCTTTTAATGGGTCATAATGGGGGTCAAAAGCATTAATAAATTCTAGGGTCTTGCTAAATGCTATCCATTTTTCTTTCCTCAATTCTTGTTCTTGCAATGTGAAAACATTTTTGATTATATCCTCTGGATAATAAACTTGATGTACCATACGAGAAGCTTTCACCCTCTCTCTTAAGAGGTCATAGAATCCTTCAGGATCAATGAATCTGGCATGAGATTCTACCATGTTATATCTATCCAAAAACAAATTTAGGTATTTCCACCCTTTCTTGACAAAAATAAAATCATGCACAAAAGTAACAATTGGAAAGAAGGTACCCTTCTTAGACAATTCCCTCTCATCTATAGTGCCTATCTGCCATAAGAGCTTAGCTATCCTTATCTTCAAGGGCACATGAAAGGGCAATACATGTGGCTTTCCCACAAAACCATATACTCTTATTACAGTTGAAACACTATAAGGGATTGTATCCCCCCAATTATGACTAACCAATAGTCCTTGTACATGGTCCTTAGGTCTAACCAATTCCAATAACGCTTGTAGAATTCTAGGGCTATCACCTTTCAAGAGCAACCTAAGCTTTGAAGAAAAATATCTATCAAATCTCACATAGCTGGCATTTGTAGCTTCTGAAGTCATATCTACACTCCACAGTTGCACTGTATTCCTCTCTCCATCCCTAGTTATTTCTAGCTCCATACCGTTGGAGAAAAAGGTGAATCCCTTGTATAAACATACATGTATAAGCAATGAATACCAATAGAATGGTTTGTCCACCTTTCCCCATTCTATTCCCACTAGACCATTATGAATTTCTTTAGCAAGAAAAGTAGCAAAATCCATAATAGAGCTCATCCCAAATTAAAGAGTTTGAGCCATGATAAGGACAATAGAGCCTAAAATTTGATCAACTTCATCTATCCCAAAAATCTTTCAAAGAGAAAAATATAGTGCTTGATCTCTCAAGTTGAAATGCCTTCTCAACAATGGCTCTGGGGTACTGGCTGTAATTATAGGCAAGGTGCCAACTTTAGCAGCATGTTCCTATAATGGCCCTATTCTTAGGTAAATTGTTTGTGCATCATACCTTGCCTAAAGGTCATCCATATCAATAGTTTCATGTATAGAATGGTTAGGATTGAGGTTGAAAACCTCACTAATTAATTTAGGGAAAACCCTAAAGAGGTTCACTCCAGCATGGTTTTTTACCCACCCTGTAATTGGATCATATTTCTTTGCCAGATCCATCAATAAATCACTATCAAAGAAAATTGTGGGGACTATTAATTTACCAATATCAAACTCCCATATATTGCTCATAGGAGTATCCAATTTTTGCTTTGAAAACCATTTCTTAAACAACTCCAGACCCCCCATGGAAACTTGGGCATCTCCTACCCAATTTGCTTTGTCATAGAAATCTTCTGCTACAACCACTCTCGAGTGTTTTGGAATGAGTTCCCTCCCCTAAGTTATTTCATGTACTGATAAGGGAAATTGTTCAAGAAAATCATCATCCACAGAATGTTTCAAATAATCTATTTGCCCGGTGAATTCTTTTTGGGGAGGCATTTTGAATAAAACCCTAGAAAATTTACAATAGCAAATACTTGAATTTTTAAAAGAGTTGCAAAGTATTTACCCGCTAGAATTTTCACTTTTGCACTATGTGATTTCTTCTACAATTTCACTAGATCGCTAACTAAAAACTTTGTGCCCTAGCTCTGAGAATTTTTAATGCCCTGATGTTCTTTCTGAGCCTTGGTAATTCATTAATGGTGAGATCGTGAGTTCTTTTCAAACAATGAAATCACACGAACAAAATCTACTCCATATTTACTCTCAGTAACTGTTACCTCTAAATTGCAACTAAATTTGAATCCTATCTGTAGATTTTCACCAGATCAAATAGCTTTGATTTAAAAGGCAACAAGTTTTATGGCTTTGAAAATAAGGCTATGTGTCACAATATCACTTGCTTGCATTTCTTAAACTTCTTGCACCTTAGAATTGCGGGGAAGCATTGCTCGTTGATCAAGACAACATCAACAATCAGATCAATTCACATTCAAAAAAAATCTAGTCAACTATACTAACCAATAGGAAACCTTCATATGAGTTTGCACCTTCTAACAACTTCCACACTAGCGGGTCCCATATCTTCTTCTTAGCAAGCAAGTACTTGACATTATTCATTCCATGTGTCATGCTATAGCATTCTCACTTTTCTTATCTAATGAGCATCTTCAAATTGCAGGCTTGCACCAGTCGTCAATCTTCAAAAGATCAACAGTGGTAGTGCTTATACCCTGTAGAACTTTTGAGTTAAAATTTTAAATATCACCATGGACACATGTCTACATGGCACATTTCCACTTTGTTTAAACTTCACTCAAGTTCTTAATGCAGGCAAGCAACCCTCGTCGATCAAGACAGGATCAATCGTGCGAAACAATTATGCATTTTATGCTTGCATCGTCCACTTGGGCTAATGAAGTGACTGCTTTCAATCTGTGTGCTATGAATCATCTGGCCATTGCATTAATTTTTGAAACTTTTCACACCCCCATCATAAGTGTTTCCAGCTAAGCATGAGTGTTAAATCACATGGTGTGACCCAACGTTCTTCTATGGTTTGGCCCCACTGTGACACGTGTCACAAAGGTGCATACCTGCATTCCTTAAATCTCTAGCATCTTCATAATGCAAGATTACACTAACCCTCAATCTTTAAAAGCTCTAAAACTAATGAGGCTTCACTTCTATTTGACAGAAAAACTTCTTTAGTGGCACATCTAGCAGTGCACATTAGTGATCATTTTACATTGTGGCACACCGCAGCATATAATTAAAATTTCTTGACCCCACCTTGCCACACGTCCAAAAATTTCTTGCTCGCATTATTTATCTCTTGTGTAGCTTCAAATTATGGGCATGCATTGGCCTTTGATCCTTGACAGATCAACGGTTATAAAATCATGCATTTCAAACACCACACTGGCTAAAGTGACGAATAAAATATCTCCATTCATTCCAACTCATCTGACACTTGCCACAGAAGACATATCAACATCATCCTTGAGAACAGCAAGCCCATCTTGTCAGACTGTGCCACTTGTCCAATTTTTGCTTTCCCACATTATTTATCTGACAAGCATCTCCTTCTTGTGGGAAAGGACTAGCCCTTGATTCAAATAGAATCAATGGTTGATGCTTCTTGGTGATAAAGGCATATCTCTATTGGTAACTCAACCAATGATATCACAGGAAATCCAGAACATGTACAAAAAGTAATGACAAACTTGCAAAAGCTTCTGACAACTTATGATTCCTTTTACGATTCACTAGAATTTTAGAAAGGCAAGGGCTACGTATCACGAAGTCACATGCTTGCATTATTTAAAAGCCTTGCATCTCAAAATTAAGAGAATGTGATACTCATTGATCTGAACAAGATCAATGATTATAAAAACTTTGTGTCATCAAAGGTATTTCCTGATAGAATGGTTAAGCAATTTGCAAGCCAAGCATGGCCATGTAAGGTTTAAACAAAATTAAAATGAACTCATGCTTGTGTAAGCCCTTCCTTAGGTGAAATGGTATATCATTAAAAACATTTTTCTAAAAATATTTTGAGGGTTTTTTAAAATGAGGGCAATCCAAGGATTTGAAAAACGCAAGGAACAAAACCCTAATTTGCAAGATTTTAAGACTCAAATGATTTTTCACTAAATGTTTGCATAATTTTTGCATTGTGAAAAATCAGACCAACACCTACAAAAACACAAGTTAGGGCATAAAAAATGTGTGACAAACATGAAATAACCCTACAATGAAAATGTTAACACAAAGTTTTTTCTTTGATAGAAAAACTAGGGATCTAAATGGCATCAAAATCTAACAAAATGAACACCATCATGACAAGCTCAAAATTAGCTTTCTAGTGATATTTCATTTTTCAAAAACAGAGTCTGTATGCTCAAGTTATGAGCAAAAAATTGAATGTTGCTCCTTATGGTCTAGAAGGGCATGTGGAATGCTTGTACAGTGATGACATCAGCTACCTACGAGCTTAAAATTTGATGGTTAGATGCAAGTCAGGGAAAAAATATTTTTTGCTAAAAAAAAGAAATAAAAAAGGTTAGTTCTAGAATATTTTGTAAAAAAGATAAATTTTATTTTTTAAAATAAAAATGGAAATAAAAGCAATAGTTATAAATTTAATCTAAATATCAATTTTTTTTATTTTTAAATGAAAGTAGCAGGGGAGTGGAGGTGAGGAGGAGTAGTGATAGGGGTTGTAACGAGTAGAGCTGGGGAGGAGTTACAGGGCCGAGCGGAGCATGTGAATGGTTGTAGGGCTAAATGGAGGGTGGTTTGAGCAAAGTGGGGGTTGCAAGGTTGAGTGGAGTGGAGCATAGGGAATAGCAGTAGTAGCATGTGGTGGCAAAGCAACGGTGATGAAGTAGTGGGAAGTGCGGAGCTATGGGTGAAGGGTGGAGCGAGGCTGTAGTGGCATCAGCAAGTAGTGCAATGGTCAAGTGGGTGCCGTCAGTGGGCGGTACAGTGGTCAAGTGGCGCATGGGGGAAAGTCAAGTGGCTCAAATGGGGAAGGTTTCATGGGAAGTGGCCATGAGGGCCAAGCGAGAGGTTGCAAGTGGCTATGAATGGTGGCATCCAGGAAGAGATTGCAAGGGTTTGCGAAGGAGGTGGTGTTGGCGGTGCATTGTGCAATTTTGAGCGGAGTTCAACAATGGGGGTTATGGGCTGTGGGGGCCTCTATATTATGTTGAGAATCTAGTTATTATTTGCATTGTGATTTGAGAATCTAGTTTTCATCTCCCTCATTTGCATTGTTATCATGCAAGTTTAAGTTTAGAGCTTACATAGTGATTTTCATGTTGCACACTAACCTTTGGTAGTTGATAGTTCATTGCATTTACATTGTTAGATTAGCTTGTTCATGCATTTACATCTTCATTTCACTTGCATACTAGCTTAGTTTACACATTAGCTTAGTTTCTTTATTGCATTCCATCTCCACATCCACTTGAATGCTCTCAAACATGGCTTCCTCCATAGCTATTATTTGAGGTGTTATTCATTTCATATAGCATAGTTTCATTATCACACTTGCATTTGCACATCAAGAGATTAACCATAGTTATGTTTGGGGAGAGCACACCAACATACCTCCAATCTAAGCACACCAACAAGGCCTCTCATGGGTGCCTTTTTTGAACTATTTGAGGTTGCTTCAGGACTTGATTTATTGGTTGCTTTGAGTTTCAAAACTCAAGCATTATATTAGTTGTGTTGCATTTTGTTTTGAATATCTTAATATCCATGTGCGACTAATGTTTATTTGTTTGCTCTTGCTTCCAACAGGTTAAATTCTCTAGTATACATTTTGGCATGCCTAGTGGGACCCATGTCCCTATTTTTTATTCAAAAATCTATCAAGAAAACCATAACTGGTCTCTCAAAACCTTGCATTTTCATCTGTGTTGAACGCATTGTCATCTACATTTCATTGTCTCTGCAGACCAGTGTTTGCGCAAACCAACGTTTATCAAATCAACGTCTCTAAGCTATAGTTTTAACCCACTCACATTACATCAAAAAATGTTGTTTTAGTGACTACATAGGTAATTTTGTTGCCTGCATTGTGTTCAAGTTTTACATTTAAGAAAATCAATTTTTTCATCTGTGTTTTCCATATTGTTGTCTATGCATAACATTCTATTATCTACATTGTTCAAACTGTCATCTACATTGTGTGCGGGCTATCCTTTGTCATTTTCATGTTTCATAATCTTTGCACCTTGAACTATCATTTATGCCTAGCAATAAGTACCACCTAACTACAAAACTATACCTTTTTGTATTCTATCATTTGTGCATTTCAGCATCTACAAGTTTTGGTGTCTGTGCATTTTGACATCTACGCATACTATTGTCTGCACCTGTGAACTATCCTTTGTGCTTTTTGATAGATTTGTGAAACTTTTAAACATTATTATTTGCTGACTAGTGGTTTGTAGGGATTGCTAATGAGTTTTCACATAGGAAACAAACCTTGGAAGACTTAAAACAAATCAATAGTGATTTTTATCACTTATGAAATTTGTAGTGATTTTCATCACTTTAGGATTAAAGGTTAATTAACTTGCATGGTATAACCACTTTTGAATTCATGGTGCAATTTAATGAGTAAAATCCAAACACACTCTTGAATATTTTAAAGGAAAACTTTACATCCAATCTTGAATGCCTTAAAATAATTTATTCATATTTCATTGGAATGGATGTTTAGGTAGCAAACATACTCTTGAATGCCTTAAGGAAATTGACATGAATGTTTAGGCTAGCCAATATTTGGAATTGGTCTTTAAAATGAACTCACACACTCTTGAATGACTTAAAGGAAATTGGTTTCATTTTTAGCAAAGTTCTTATGTTCACGAGTGATTTACTTTCTTGTTGATGATGATTTCAAGTTGGAAAGAACATTATATACTATAAACACGTGTGTCTTCAAAGTAGATTACAAAACCTAAAGCTTCATTGGGAAAGAACAAGTGTCTTTTAAACCTTGAGGCCACTTATGTATTCTCTCCCCTCACACCTTTGGGTGATCTTAGGTGCACAAGAAATAAGTGGTCTTGTTTTTCTTTTCTTAGGAGGCCTTCTTGGGGATTGCATCACCCCTTGGGATGACCTCAACTCTAGTGTTATGGCGGAGTATAAGAATTAGGAGGTGAATCGAAAGATGCCTCTCTTGGAATTAAAATCTTGTCACTCTTAGCTAAGCTCCAAAGAACTTTATACCTTTGGGAAGTAAAGGTCAAGATTTGGGTTACCATCTCCTCCCAATTGTGTGACATTATTTTCTTTTATCTACAAATTTGGGCATCAAGTACCTTGTGTATATCGAGGATTTCCTTTAGATAAGCTTTGTACATCCTAATTGTAGCCTTATTAGGATTGTTGGCATGTTCTACGTGCCTGATTGTTTAAACAATCAAAAACCAACACCAAAACTCAAACAACTGCAAAAATGAGTGAAATGGTGAGCTAAACTTTAGTGAGTTAAACAATGGTAAGTGGATCCTCTTAACTCATGGTTATTTTCAAGAGTTCTATATTGGTCTAGCATTTGAAATTGGTTGAGTCTAGTCACAATTTGTGCTTGAAATTGGGTTTTGTTTTGTTCTTGCCATGACCAACAAAGTCAAACATAAGAAGGTGAAAATGTCCAAACCATTTGTCTACAAGGAAAGGAAAAACCTAGCACACGGTGATAAAAATTTTTGATATGCTATCAAAGACATCCAAAAAGAAGAAGCTAAAGAAGACTGCTACGATAGAATTGAGTACAATGCAAAACTTTGAAATTGGTCTACCTTCCCAAGAGTAAACCACAGGTTTTTGTTCCCAGTAAGTGAGGATTGAGTTAACTATATAAGTGACCACCACATCTTCATCAACCTTATTTTTTTCCAAATTTCTAGTCTTCCATTTGCAAACATCCATTAGAGAGCTTGATCATTTGAACCTAAAAAATTTTGGCATAAGAACACCTTCCGAGATTATAACATTAGACCTTTTATCCACAAGAAAATACCTATCACTCATTTGGGATCACAAGTCCATCTCCAAATAGTGGATAGTCAATTTGGTATCCTATCTTGCCTAAAGATCACTTGACCATCTTTGGTAGGAGAAGGATATTTTTAGCCTATAATCACACTTCATTTACTAAACCAAGGTCTTTTGTTTACATCTAGGTTATTGGTCCCTTTCATTGTGTAAGGTTCAGTAGTTCTCTCTCACATTCCTCTCTTGCTTCCATAGTCTTCCACCCATTGGTTTGGTCACTATTGTATGGTACATACACAATCGTACAAATTTACATTTAATCCCATGTCTCACTTATTGGAATAATTAAGGCAAAAAGAGATGGAGAATCCATTTCCTCCACAACAAAATCATTAGGGGGAGGATTTCCCTCTAGTTCAAACTTTTGTATGCCTAACTTAAGATCCACACAAGAACAAGAAGATTCTTTTCGCAACACAAATTTGGAAAATGATCACGAAGAAGTATACCATGAGCAAAACCCTATTCACAACAACAATATCCCTAATGATCTATGAATATTCCTTGCAGATCCATACAATGTCAAAATGATGGAAAAATCTATTAGGGCAAACAAAACTAAGATCTTCCTAAACCTAGTTTTAAATGGCGTTAATGTCCCCACAAGCTTTGATGAGACCACCTTGTTTAGATAGATTACAAAGGGAGGTGCTCCCATATTTCCAAACAAAACCCAAGCATCTAGCCAAGGACCAATAGTGACACCTAGTGCTACATCCACATCAAGTGGCACCACACAACCAACTTTCCAATTAAGTGTGGAACATATCCAAAAAATCATTAGTGCTATGCCCAACATTACTAGTGCTAGTCTTTCGTATTCAACCATGATAGGCCCAATTGTAGGATGCTTAAACATTGGGAAAATGTCTACTCAACAGATGGAAATTCCAACACAAACGATGTATTCCACTTATTCACAAGTTCCAACAAGTATGGTGAAAACATCTATGCCAATTCTGACAACTACATATCAATACATTGGCCAAAGTTAGCTTGGGAGGTGGGATTGCAAATGCTCAATAGTCACAAGTACAACCAAACCAAGATTTAGCCCAGCAGTTGCATGAACTTCAAAACTTAGTACACTCCATGACCAACAAAGGGGTGAAGGATTTCTCTTTTGAGGAAGTTTCTCCCTTTCCATTTGATAGATCCATTAGCATGATACCATTCCCACCAAACTTTGAGATTCCTAAATTTGACAAATACATAAGAGAAACATGTCCTATCACACATCTCAAGGAATTCTCAGTTTTGTGTCAAGAAGTGGCATGTAATGAAGTCTATCTTAAGAGGCTCTTCACACGAAGTCTTGGAGGCCCTGCACTAGAGTGGCTAATGAACTTACCCAAGGGTTCCATTACCTCTTTCAATGATTTAACAAGGAAGTTTTTAGCACAATACTCTTACAACATTGAACACCATGCCTCATTAAGTGATTTGTGCAACATGAAACAATGAAACGGTGAAACATTTGCCAATTTTCTACAATGATGGAGGCATCTTGCTAACTACATACCCTACAAAATTGAGGATTCCCACCTTGTGGATATATTTATCAAAAAATTGATACCTAAAATGTCTTTTCACATGAAGATGGCTAACCCTGAAGACTTCGCTACATTTTTCAAGAGAGGCAAAAGCATTGAAAATGCGCTTTTAGACAAAGGTGTCATCAAACATTATAGCTCATCATCCTCAAACAATGACATGAACAACAATAGCAAACCAAAATTATAGTCCAAAAATAAAGGTGTCACTGATGTTTAAAATGTACAAAACCTTCAAGGAGGAAACAACAACAACTATCATAACCAAAACAACAACAATTCAAATCATGACAATTAGAATCAAAACAATAGAAGATCTCACAATCAAGCCCAATTTTTTCCTTGCAACAACAATACCAAAAAAAATTACAATTGTGACTATGATCACAATAGGGTGTTCACTAACTTTTGTGAACCCTTGGAAGCCATATTCAAAAAACTAGTGGATCACAATTTGATGGTATTTCCCAACACACGGCCCTTTGATGAGAATCAACCCAAATCAAAATGGTATAGGGAAAATGAATATTGCAAATACCACTGCATCAAAGGACATGACACAAACAAGTGTATAAAACTCAAAGTCTTCATCCAAAATCTTGTCAATGATGGAGAAATTTAGATAGGAGGACCATCCTCTAAAAATGCTAAGATGAAGATATTCCAAAATCCATTTCATAATCACAAGAATGACAATAACAACAATGGAAACAACAATGTGAACAATGCAAATCAAGCTTCCACATCAAATGCACTACCTTATGACTATTCTACTAAGCACATATCAGGGTTTTACTCCTTGTGTGGTAAAATAGAAACCAATGATATATGTGGTTTTGACTCCATGTGTGGCCACATTGAAGAGGTAGACACTCATGTGAATACCCTTTTCCTACAAGAAACTAATTGTGATGCAACCATTCAATGAGGAAGGCTTACTTTGCAAGCTGCCACTCCCAACCCCACTAATCCATCAAATCCACATGCACCTACTGTGCCATCTAGTTCACAAACGCCTGCTTCTTGCTATGATGTGTTGTCCTAGTTAGGTAAGACTCCTACCCAAATATCCATTCTTGAGCTCCTCACCACATCACCCATCCACAAAGAAATTTTGGAGAAGGTTATTTTAGAGTCTCATGTTCTTAAAGACATTAATGCCTCCCAATTCACCACCATGATTGGAAACCTTTCTGTACAACAACACCTTGTCTTCACAGATAAATATTTCCAAGGTCCTGATCCCCACCATAATTTATCGCTCCACATTGAAGTCCTTATATAGTGACATAAGATTAAAAGAGTCCTTATAGATAATGGATCTAGTTTGAACCTATGTACATTGAAGATGATTCATTTCTTGGGACTTCCAGAGGACCTCCTAGATGTCAATAAGAGGATAAAAATCAAAGCATATGGTGAAAAGGAAAGAGAATCAAAAGGAGTTATCATGTTACCACTAAAGGTTGGGCCAACCATCATAAATACTGAATGCTATGTCCTAGACTTGGATTTACCATATAAAATTTTGCTTCGTTGACCTTGGATACATATACTAAAAGTGGTACCATCTACCTATCATCAATGCTTGAAATTTCCTCACCAAGGAAGAGAGGTCATGATTCCAGCTGATCCCATACTTTTTGCCTTTTGTAAAAGATTGGAAGGTGCACTAGCAAATTTTTGTGCAATTAGTGAGTTTTCTAAGGTTATACCTAAGCCTCTCACAATAATAGAATGACCTTCCCCAATAGTGCTAGAGTTATCCAATAATGATTCCAATTCTCACAAAGTAAAAGAAAAGGTGGAAGATACTAAGGTCAATACTACAGGGAAGAAAGTTACTTTTTCTGATTTAGGAATGGGAGAGTATAAGTTTGAAAATGCCTTGTGTGTTGGACAACTACCACTTTCCCCCCATTCCTTTAGAAAACCTTCACAATTACTACCTTCTAAAAATAAGGATACTATGCCAGTTAGTAATACAACATTTGAAAATTAGGGTTCACTTAGTGATGAGCACATGGAATCTAATATCCTAGATTGGCTATATTTTGATGGAAAAGATGAACCTGTAGAATTCCCCAAGGATAAGTATGTTAAGGCCCCTCCCATTATCAAAAACATGGGATATCATGGAACTGGCCTTGGACCTAAAGAAGATGGAATTAGACAACCCCTTGAAGCTAATAGCTATTCTAAAGGACGTGGTTTGGGCTCCATTAAACCCAAGGTATCCTTTGCTAACAATTATTGTATGATGGAATCTAATTCTGAGACTAAAGAGGAGGAATTCTTTGAAATAACCTTCCAATACATTGATATGACCTCGATACCCATGTCCA
This sequence comes from Cupressus sempervirens, assembly GCA_028749045.1. Lineage (NCBI taxonomy): Eukaryota > Viridiplantae > Streptophyta > Pinopsida > Cupressales > Cupressaceae > Cupressus > Cupressus sempervirens. The sequence goes on along the minus strand of CM053789.1, from coordinate 635,819,516 downwards.
TGCCATTACCATAGTTGACCTTTCATCCACCAACCCTGACATGATAGACTGGGACCTTCAAGATACACCACTAGCTCTCGATATCTGTAAGTCTGATGAAGTAGTGATGGCACTCTTTGGCCTTAAGAATCTCCAAGATTACAAACATGAGGTCCAATACAATAAGGAAGCCTACTTTGGTAGCCAAGTCAACTCTCTTAGTCACAAAAGTGAAAAAGAAAATAAAAATATAAAAATAAAAGAAACATCCTCTAGTGAAAACTCTTCTAGGGCACTTTTGGATGAAGAAAAAGATAAAATAAAGGGCACATCTTCTAGTGAAAACCTCCTAGAGGTGCTAGAAGAGGGAGAGATTGACTTGCCATTCAAATATTTACCACTAGAAAAGTCATCTATTTTGAATGAAGACACAATTCCAATCAACTTGGGTATAGAGGATAATCCACAAATCACCTACATTGCAGCTACCCTAAGGCCTGAAGAACAAAAGGTAGTGACTAAATTCTTAAAAAAGGGTAAAATCAATTTTGCATGGACATATAGAGATATGCCTAGTTTAGAAATAGATTTGGTTGTGCATCACTTGATAGTAGATCCCAAGATTAAACCAGTGAAGCAAAAGTTGTGCAAAATGCATCCTAAGGTAGCACTTTTGGTCAAAGAAAAATTGTAGAAAATGTTAGAGGCAAAGTTCATCTGCCCTATTGATTATCCTGAGTGGGTCTCCAACATTTTTCCTATAGAGAAAGCATCTAGGGGCATCCGTGTGTGTTCATATTTTTGAGATTTGAATCTTGCATGTCCTAAGGATGATTTTCCACTTCCTAACATAGACATTATAATGGATTTTATTGCTAGACATGAAATTTTGTCTTTAATGGATGGTTTCTCTGGTTACAACCAAATAAAAATTGCAAAAGAAGATCAACATAAAACAAAATTTTCCACCCTATGGGGAACATTTTTTTTATCAAGTCATGCCCTTTGGCTTGAAGAATGCTGGTGCCACTCATCAATATGCAATGACTACCATATTCCATGATCTTCTACATGTCATAATAGAGGACTATGTTGATGACATCCTAGGAAAATCAAAGACATGTGAGTCCCACATTGATGTCCTCGCCACCATTTTTGAAAGATTGGAGAAATATAAAGTGCACCTAAATCCTAAGAAATGTGTTTTTGGGGTCAAATCAGGCAAGTTGTTAGGCTACATTGTGTCAAGAAGAGGTGTTGAGGTAGATCCCACCAAAGTAAAAGCCATCATGGAAATGCCTCCACCTAGCACATTGAAACAACTTCATAGTTTGCAAGGAAAGTTATAGTCCAGCAGATGATTTGTATCCTAGTTAATAGATAAGATACATCCACTTCAACATTTTCTTCACAAAGGCACTAAGTTTCAGTGGGATTGTCTATGTCAGAAAGAATTTGAACAAATTAAGGCATACTTGGCTAATCCTCTATTTTTAGTCCCTCCAATTGTAGGATGACCATTGATCCTATACATTTTAGCCACTTTAGTTTCCTTAGGTGCCCTTTTGGCACAACTAGATGCCAATGGTAATGAGCAAGCTATATACTATCTCAGTCGAACACTAGTTGGTTATGAGTTGAACTACACTACTATTGAGCGAGCTTGTTTGGCAGTAGTCTTTTGCACATAGAAGCTATGTCATTATATGCTTAATCATAGTACACATCTCATTGCCAAGATAGATCCACTCAAATATTTGCTATCAAAAGCCTCCCTCACTAGTCAAGCTGCAAAATGGGTCTTGATTTTGAGTGAGTTTGACATTGTTTATAAGGAACGCAAGGCCGTTAAAGGACAAGTAATTGTAGATTAGCTTGCTGAAGCTCCCCTTCAAGGTGACCATCTCATTGTAGCAGATTTTCCAGATGACATAATTATGACTATAGCCCCTAGTACACCATGGAAACTATTTTTGATGGTTCCTTCACACAAAAGGGATTGGGGGTAGGAATTTTGTTTGTTACACCGCAAGGGGACCTCATTCCTAAGTTTATAAAATTTCATTCCCTTGCACAAAAAATATAGCTAAGTATGAAGGATTAGTCATAGGGCTATATCAAGCTATCAGATGGAATATCAAAAGCCTTCTTGTCTTTGGTGACTCACAATTGGTCATTAAACAAGTTATAGATGAATACCACACAAAGGATGAGAAGTTGTTGCCATACTACAAGATAGTTGAGGATCTTAAACAACACTTCATAGAGCTAGTTTTTTAGTAGATCCCAAGGGCTAATAACAAAGCAATAGATTCTATGGCTACTATTTCCTCCATGACTTCCATGCCTAAGTATAGTCCTAAATGTGAGTTTCTTCTTCAAAATCTTTTTACTCCTACTTATGAGCAAACCGATTTAGAGTTGGTGTGTGAGATTGTTGGTCTTGAGTCTCCATGGTATGCTAATATTTTTGCCTATTTATGTCACAAAACCATTCCCATAGCCCTCACCCCAAATCAAAGAAAAACCTTCATTTGTCCCATAGCCTGGTATACCATCTTAGGTGACACACTTTTTTGAAAACACTTTGATGGAGCCCTCCTCTAAGTACTCAATTCAAAAGAAGCCAGAACAATGTTAGAAGAGGTCCACCAAGGGATTTGTGGTGCCCATTCCAGTGGCCTTATGTTAGAAAAAAAATTCTTAGAATAGGTTACTATTGGCCTACTATGGAAGTAGATGCATATCATTTTGTGAAGAGATGTGTTCCTTTTCAATAGCATGGTGATTTGATACACACCCCCACCCAAGACCTTCAACCCACCATCACTCCATGGCCCTTTTCCCACTGGGGATTCAATCTTGTTGATCAAGTATATCCAAATTTTGCAAATGGCCACAAGTATATTATTGTCACCCTTAAGTATTTCACAAAGTAGGTCAAGGCTATTCCATTAACCTACATCACCAGAAAACAAATTTTGAAGTTCATCTTGAACTACATTATCTGTCATTTTGGTATACCTCATGATATCATGAATTATAATGGAACACCTTTCAAAAATCAAGAAGTTGCCACATTGTGTAGGAAATTTGAAATCACCCAGTATTTTTCCACCAAATACTACCCCCAAGGCAATGGCCAAGCTAAAGCTACTAATAAAACCATTTTGAAAATCCTAAAGAAAATTGTTGATGCAGCTGGCTATAATTGGCACCTCAAAATCACTCTTGCCCTTTGGGCCTACCATACCTCCATCTGTACCCCCATAGGAGCCACTCCATTTTCCCTTGTTTATGGTTCTGAGGCTATCTTACCCATCAAAATTGAGCTCCCTTCCCTCAGAATCTCTCTCAAGAATCTGATGTTTGAAGAAGAATATAGAGTTGCTCGCTTGCAAGAGTTGCAATTCCTTGATGAGAGACACCTTAATGCCCTAAACCACCTCCGTGTGTATCAAAATTTCCTTCGGCTTAAGTATCACAAAAAAGTCAAGCCATGGGAATTTGAGGTGGGTGACTTAGTTTTGTAGCATAACATGAGAAATCTCTAGAACCGTGAAAAGAAACAAAAATCTGAAGCCAATTGGCTTGGTCCATTTATCATTACAGCTAAATATGGTTTTGGGGCATATAAAATTGCCACTCTAGAGGGAGATCTTCTCCCTAAGCTATAAATATCCAACATCTCAAGTGGTTCTATGCTTGAGCCTTGCAGTCCCTATATAGTGTTGCTATAGTCCAACAAAAATACAAAAAAAAATTAGAAAATAAAAAAAATCCAAAAAAAATTCATAAAATGTTCCTGAAGAAAAGACTAAAAAGAAGAAAAAGTTCCTAAAAAAATTATTTTTTTCTATTATCTATAAGGCTCATTTCACTCCATTCCACCATTCCATTTCTTTTATGCAAAGTCATATCTAGCTTATGCTTTTCATAAAAGACCTCTTGTCTACAAGGCTCCACTTCACTTCCATCTTTTGAAAGACCTCTAGTTTGTGAGACATTTTTATGTTGACTATTTCTTCCAATCCCATTACATTGAGCTTTTTCACAACAGTGACCACACTAGGACTTAAACAAAATCACCATTTGAGACTTAACAATTCAAGAAACTTGTTCTCTTCACATCCCTTGCCAAAAACAAACAAATGATTTGTAATCATTGACATCAAACATAGCATATTACCATAAGATGAATCCTTCCTATATATGGCATTGTGACATTCACTTCTAGACTTAAAGTTCTTGGTAGGAATTGTGGACTAAATGACTACTTGGTCATAAAGTCTCTTTTTGGTTGATTTTATTTTGTGTGTTAGTGGAAGCTATTTATGGTGTGCCTTGATCTTCCATATTTTCATCATACTTTAATAGCTTTCATTGATGATATGCATTTTTTGTGCTATGATCTTTTTTTGAGGCTTTACTACATATGTGTCAATTTCAAGTTATGTCAATGTGTTACGCAATGGGGGCAATAGGTTAGCACACTTTCCACCAAAGATCCCTAAAAATACTTTGGGTGTGCCTAGACCTCTCCATGGCATATATGACATTTGTTCCATCATGACTATGCAAACTACACCTATTGTCCTAAAGTCTCTATGGTTTTGTGTGTTTAGTCCATGCAAAGGAGCCTTGACATTTATGCTTCTATAGCATATAATGCATAAAATCTTTTGCAAAATCAAACTAAGGTGTGCTCTTCCATATAAACACAATTGAATCTCTTGATATCATGTAGTTAGGATTCATGTAGTATAGGGTTTCATTTGCACCATGCTTGAGACAAGGGTCATGTTTACTACCCCCTCCCCCCTCCTATGCTATGCTACTTGGTTTCTATGAGTGAAAAGTTTTGCCAAATAATCATTCATCAGGTTCATTCATCCTGCATCTTCATTTTTAAGTTGCATTCATTAGTGTTCATTAGGCATTTTGTTCATTTAATTAGGTCTCATCATTGTTACATCCATCCATTTTAGTCATCACATCTAGTGGCATGTACATCATAACAACATCTCACAATACATATAATGCATCCATACATATAAAATAAAATAATGCATACATCTCATAATCACCAGCAAACCTGCATCATCCACATGTTAGGCATCATATATATAAGAAACATCACATCACATCCTACATCACAAGCATCAGTATCCATGTCATAAATATCATATGCATCATATAATCCATACGCACATAAGACCATCGAATAATGTCATGTATATATCAAAATAATGTCTATACAGTCTGTATACAAAATCATGTAGTACAAATGCATCATCAAAAACTAACTGCATCTGCACATATCTTTCAAAAACTGCTCACTATACAAAATTTGGAAGTTGGCTATGAGGGCCCTGCCCCCACCGTGTCATCCCCTCGTAGAGGTCGGTGTTTTCACATAGACAACTTTGATCTAGCCCTAACTCTAGTTGTCCATGAGCTCGAGCCTCTCTAAAAATTTGGTTGCCCCTAATTGGAAAGCACGACATCATGATATAGTGACCTATAATAGGCCGCCTCCCATGTAGCCCATGCCTCTACTCGGCTGGTTGCAATGGCCTCCTACATAATGTGATGGTGGCCCTAGGCTATAGAATTTGTCTAGCTATGTCCCTCTACCTACAATACTAATCCAGCTATACCTAATGGGTGTCTCACTTGGCGCGTAGTGTGGCAACCTCTCCTTGAAGTTTTTTTAGCTCCATGAGCTCCTCAGCATCTACGTGCACCTCAAAATAGGAAAACTCTCTTGCATCCACCTATGTCTATAGGGTTGTAGAGCCTCCTATGCACTATCTACTCTTGCCCTCTGCACCTATAGCTCTGCCTGTATGATCACCATGGCCTGCTAAATATTGTATGCTCAGGCCTGCTCTATTTGTGTCACCCCCTACAATTAAGCTACTTCTACATAGATACTATCTTGCTCAACCCTAACCATGTTTCGGTCCTCTATCTATCCCTATCCCTATCCCTATACTTTTGGCCCCTGTACTAGTGCCTTTACTAGTGCTTGTGTTGGTACTTGTGCCGGTACTGGCCCTGGACCTCTCCTCGCATGAGCTCTACCCCCCTACGGTTGCTGTTGTGCACCCTGTGTCAGTTTTGGCATCATTATTTCCTGCCCACCATCCCTTGCTCTATCCTCATCTTTGTGTGCCTACTTTGCCAAAGGATGTACCCCAGGCACTGCCAATCTAACCCATTGGTGTGCTACCCACCACTACACGTAAGCCGATGTCACCCTTGCATCTCCTTGATCATGCCTCTATACCTAGGGCATTGGTGGAATTGACACCCATGAAATTTGGGCCAATTGTAGGTTGGTCCTATGACCCCATACACTATCGTACTCCCAAGACACGACAAGGTACAAAAACCTATCTGAAACTGCCTCCTGCACTCTACCAAACTGTCGCCACAACCTAAAGGGCATGTATTGCATGATCACATACATCAAGCATCCTATAATCTAGCAGTCAATCTATGTATATGATAGGTACATCTAATCCTCAGAGTCATCCTCTCTGCTAGCTACCAAAACTGTACCCCACCACTCTACCCCATCATATGGAGTCTAGTCGAACATGATGATCTCTTCCAAACAATGCTGCCAAAATCCCATAGACTTTATGGAGGTGTATTGGATGGGTGGCCACTATTTGTAGGCAAATGGATCATTGGGATGTCTAGTCTCCCATCTGGTGATTAGTTGCATGACCCTAATATGCTGCCAGGACCATACCATCAGTAGTGTCAATCCAAGCCCCATGGTCCTTAGCATCCTGTATGCACACATGTGTAGATCATGGTAGAGCTCTACCAAAATAGTCCAACCCAACAAAATATAGCCTCGTCATCCTGTAGTAGGGTACTTAGCACCTACGCCCACCCAATCTAGTAGCATCCTCTAGATTAGAGATGCCAAATATACAACTAATCTAGGTAGTCTCTGCTCCAAGGCCCATTTCCATGTCAGCCACGATCTTTGGATAGGCAGTCTTTGATGTCACCTACCAAAGCACTCTTGTAAAAATGGGTCTAAACCCTTTAGAACATACTTTGGATATGCCCCCCAGATGGGCACTCATAGAATCTGCCACACATCTAGTAGGTAGATGGAAACTCTCAGTAGGTGTGTGCCATCACTCAATGAGTGTTGATAGCTACACTAAGTGTGACCTCAAGTTTGACCACTCATGTACATGCTCCCAATCTACACAGTCAGATGTGCCTCCAATTAGCCTCTATTAGTTGCTCCTCTAGCACCATGGTCAGAGGATAGTGCTCCCTTGACCTAAAAAACACTATCTCCTCCTATAGCATAGACATGCAGAAGGTCAGTCTCTTTAGTCCATGTCATCCCTAGAATGGGGTATCCTACCTTGACCTCTATCGATTTGTCCAAATTAGTGTAGATGTTAATCGGCATAGATGTCGATCAACGTAAATGATAGTCTGTAGAGATGTCATTTTGGCATCTTTGGTGGTTGCGTAGATGTCGATTTCCTGCCAGTGGCTACATTTTTTCATCTCCATGAACCCCCTTTGTCTGTCATCTATGCAGATGATAAGATACGTCTTATCATCTCTATGAACGATGTCATCTCTAGTTTTTCATCTACATAAATGACAAGGCAAAGACTATCATCTCCACCACAACCATGTTTTTTCCATTTTTATTACATCATAAATGCATCTACCTAGCCTAATCGACAAAATGATAAAGAGGATCAGATGACTCACCAGTGGGCCCATGTCAGCTGATCATTGGTGCTCCTAGACATGCTCGCCAAGCTACAATCGATCAATAGGGTTCATCTTTGCTCTAGATACTCTGCTCTGAAAATGCCATAAAGTGCGAACCAACATCTATGATATGAGAACCAAAATTAGAATTGGGAAGAAAAAGGTATCATGATGTGAGTCAATGATTCCTTGCATCACAGGTGTTGCTACATCTTGAGATCCTAATTGTCATGGTTCCGCAACATCACAAGGAGCGATTGTAAGGACCTTTAGGTACTCGAAATTGAGGAATAGCCATTTATCCAAAATCATTTCCTTATTCTGTTGTTCTCTCCAATCCTTTGCTCCTATCCCAGAGGCAAGAGACTCCCCACCTCTCTATGTGTGCAAATTACCTTCTTTGAGCCCTTTGGAGGCTTATATAGGCCCTCCGAGGACCTCTTTTGAGCCCATGTCTTCCCTGAGCCATGTCCATCCCCTGTTTGCCTACAAGTCATGTAATGTCTTCATTAATTCTTTTTTTCTCCTATTTTCATTTCTTCCAAAGACCTTTTCATGAAAATTCCTAGAAATTTATTTTTTGCGCTATTTTTGTGAGAGGGCAACCTATATTTTCTTTTATTTGATATGATGCCATCCTAACATCACATCAAAGAGTGGAAAAATGTAGACACTTAAAATTGTCCCAAAAGACTATATTAATTTATTTAATATTGCCCTTGACATTATAATTAATTATATTTTTCATCTTCTTCTACTTATTTAATTAAATTTATTTAGTTAAGTAGGTTCACTTTCCTAAAGTATTTAAATTTAATTTAAATACCTGTAGCCTTAATGTGTTAAATTTATTTAATACATGATCCTCCATAAATCCCCTTTTAAATAAATCTTATTTATTTAAATCCCCTTCATCTTATTAATTTCTCTAAACCTATGATTAAATTAAATCTTATTTAATTTAATCTTAAACCTAGCCTAAAGCCTAGTCTACACCCATCATTTTCATCCTTCTAAGCTTATCCATTTCTTAATCCCACTTAATCATCCTAATCACCTTGTTAAACCTCTTTCTTAGCCTAAGTGCGTGCTCACACATGTGTGAGGACCACTCACACCTTCTCACACCTCTCATGCCTTCCACACCTCTTACAACTTTGTCCCCCACTCCTCTCTTCAAGTTTTCTCACACATGTGTGAGCAAACTTTGAATGTTGACTACTTGCATGGCTTGCTTACTTGTCTCCTTGTGGCACCTATGTGGATGACACATGGATTCCACCTCACCAAGGCCTCTCTCAAGCCTATAAATAGAGCCCTTATCTCAAGAATTTTCATCTCCCTCATTTGCATTGTTATCATGCTAGTTTGAGTTTAGAGCTTTCATAGTGATTTTCATGTTGCATACTAACCTTTGGTAGTTGATAGTTCATTGCATTTACATTGTTTTTGATTAAGTAAAATAGGTTTTACAAGGATCTTGAAATTCAAAATTTTTTATAGCATATCAAATATAGAAATATTCAAAAAAGTCCAGCATCAGCGAAATTGCTTAGCAAAAGCCAACCCAAAACAACAAGCCTGCAACCAAGAAAAAAAAACTAGCTAAAGTAGAACAAGAAGAAACCAGCAACTCAAGGAAAGTACAAGATAGCAAAAAAGTACTAAATATCAATTCTCTCTATCAAGAACTTGCAGGGTCTCTACAACTTCATTGGTCTTCCTATTTTCTGCATCCTCCTTGTCCTAGTTCTGAGCCTCCACCTAGTCCCTAGTTTCTTTCAGATCATCCTTTGCCTCCCCAGTTTCTAGGCTGGTCTTCTCCATCATATCCCCATCAAATATAGTGCTAATCAGTGAATCCCCTAGACTATTAATGTTCTCATTCAGAGTATTCAAAGTGGCAATCACCTGATTTTCCAAGTTCTAATGAAAGAACTCCATCCTTTGGACTCTTTGTTCAACCTTGGTGATTCTTTCCTCCTGGCCTACCCTATGTACTTGGATGTTGGAGAACCATTGGCTTCCATCCTGGCTTCTATCCTCTTCATTGTGCCCTTGGTTGTGACTGATGTTTTGGTTTCCTTATTGGCTTCTTCTCCCCTTAAGTTCTTTAATTTCATGAAATAACCATTTGATAGACCGAAAGTTTTCTATCATGTTGTTCTTTGCATTGTTCAACAGGTTAAGCCCAGTTTCCCTCGCATTATTAGATATCATGACCAGACTAGGATCAATCAGATCATCATAGTGAGTTTTTCCATCAATGTCCTCCATTACTTGAATATTCAATGGCTCCCTAACAATCCCCAATTTGGCTTTGTTCGAATTAAAATTCCTCCAAGACCTCCTATTTTTTGATATCACCTCCCCACTCTCTTTTCCCAAAATAGATGGGGAGGAAGTGGGCACAGGGCCTTGAATCACAAGAATCTAGTCTTTGGTTTCAACGACCTCATCTACTTTCCTTTTCTAAGGATTTTGTGACACGTCTACTGAATCCTCCTCCTCCTTTTCACTTTCCCTCCCCTTCTTCTCCTCCTCATCCTCCTCCCCCTTTTTCTCTTCCTTCAAGTCAATATCCTCATCATTGTCATTATCTTCCTCCTCCTCCTAAGGCTCAAGCTTAGGGGGGAAGACCTCTGGGGCTCTTTCTCTAGGGAATGCGAGTAGAGGGTTTGCTTTCTTCCTTGGGTTTAGAGGAAACAATGTCCTCTTCTTCTGATTTTATGTTCTACACATCTTTGAAGTTTGAGCTCACCATTTCCTCAAAAGCACACCTAGTATCACCAATGGATTTTTCCATAGTTTGAGACTTTAGATACTTGTAAACCAAGAGTAGTAATCCCTCGTTCATGCATTTACATCTTCATTTCACTTGCATACTAGCTTAGTTTTCAAATTAGCTTAATTTCTTTACTGCATTCCATCTCCACATCCACTTGAATGCTCTCAAACATGGCTTCCTTCATAGCCATTTTTTGAGGTGTTCTTCATTTCATATAGTATAGTTTCATTATCACACTTGCATTTTCACATCAAGAGATTCACCATAGTTTTGTTTGAGGAGAGCACATCAACATCCCTCCAATCTAAACACACCAACAAGGCCTCTCATGGGTACCTTTGTTGAACTATTTGAGGTTGCTTGAAGACTTGATTTATTGGTTGCTTTGAGTTTCAAAACTCAAGCATTATATTAGTTGTGTTGCATTTTGTTTTGAATATCTTAATATCCATGTGCAACTAATGTTTGTTTGTTTTCTCTTACTTCCAACAGGTCAAATTCTCTAATATACACATGGTGTCTACAACATAATCTTGTGTGCTACACCTTTGTAGGCTTATCCTCTCATCATCACGCTTACTTTTGTGCTTAATGGAGGATAATCCACACCTGGTGGACATGTGCCTGGTTGTAATGACTTATCATGTTGCTAACTCCTAAGCATTCAAGAAGCATTCTAGAGGCCTTTATATACAGGTAATCCTCATGTACTTACACATTGAATTGAATTGAATATTGTTATTTTGATCATACTCTTTTCACCTACTATTGTGCTTGTGCTTGAGTTCTTTGGTCTTGAGTGAATTTTTCCCTAAGGAAAATTCTTACATGATATCAGAGAGTGGAGAATTTCTCTTCACATAACCATTCAAGACCATTCTTTCTTTAGCACCTTGACCCAAATCCAAAGTATCTACAAATATTAGGAGCATCTAGAGTGAAAACAAACCTTGCCATTGCATTTGGAATGTCAATTTGATGAAAATCGACTATAATTTCATGTATATTGGGCCAAAGTTGATTTTGAGGAAAATATTTTTTGCAAACCAGCACCTGAAGGCCCGATTTGCAAATCCAGTATGTTCATTTATTCGATCTATTGACTTATGTTTTAGATCTGAATTTTATTTATCTTTGTAATTATTTTTGAAATTCTATATTTTTTGGAAAAAAAAATTAGCCCTACAAGGCTTGCAGAGAATTTTTTTGTGGAAGAATTGGGTGGTAAAATCCCAGCCCTTGCAAGTCGAATATTCTTCAAATTTTGGAATATTCTATTTAATTAGCATCAATTCTTTACAAATCTAGCCACTTAATATTTGGTGGCACATACTTCTAGTGATATCACTCTACATATCCAATAGACCGACCATGCTATTTTTTTTAAGCAGTGGTGCTTTGTTCTTTTAAACACAATTCATATTGTTCCCCATGGCAATGTGGGATTTTTAACCCACATCGCCGACCACCCAAACTCATATCCCAACCTGCATCACAATTTTTGATGAGCTGAGATGATTGAAAATCACCCCCTAGTGGAATTTTTCAAATCATTTCTGTAATCACCTAAAAATGGTCATCTAGACTATTAGCCCCCTTTTCAATATTTTGGCTAAATTAATTTAATCATTTACCTAGACAAAATTGCTAATAATCAATTTATGTGATTATAACCTATAGTTTGACTATGCTATCCTAAGTTCATTATTTGATTAAAAGAACATGTCCCCTTTTAATTAAATAAAAGACCCCATTCTTCTAACCCACTTAAAGTGCACACATAAAGTCCTTTTTTCTATTTTGCAATTAAAAGAAAAGGCTTTGTGACTTTTGTCTTATATGACAAGTCAATTTATATTCTATTGGTTGACTTGTGTGTGCATGTGGATCACTCCTCTTTTCAAATTCCACCGTTGATCATCCACCATCTTCATCTTGATCTCTACCGTCTGTATGACTTTAAAAGGGAGAGAGCTTTCCCCCTCAATCCATCCTCATTTTGAATATTGTTATGTTGTAGGTTTTCTAACAGGTTTCTTTGGAGCTTTGTGGAGAACTTCTATTTCTTGTCTACATTCTCTCATCCATGGCATCATGGCATTCTAGCTTAGCTTAGCTTTTATTTTTACATGTAGCTTAATCTCACATAGCTTAATAATGGTATTGTAACACTCTCATACATGTTTTAGCATAGATCCACTTTGTATCTCATTCTAGCTTAATCTTCATTTGCATTGCATTCTTGAGGAACTCCTTGGGACATTTGCATTCTTGCATCTTGTCTTTGGAACCTCCCATTGCACGGTTTACTAGCAAGAAGAGTATCTCTAAGGCTCATCTGAGAGCCCTTGAACTTGAAATACACTCTCTTGCACTCTGTGGATAGGGAGCTCTAAGCTGGCATCCAAGCATTCCAAACTCATGGAATCATTTGGATAGAAGGGTTTAGAGTGGGACACTTTCGAGTGTACAATTTCCACCATCTTCAAAATGCAGGCGTGGAGTCACCATTTCTGGCACCACTGGCCAAATCATGGCAACCCTTGGTGATTAGCTTTGATGATAGTTCCCAGTGACAGTTCTTATAGTCCCCCTACCATGCATTAGTTTCTATAGCAAAGTTCCTTAGGCCAACCTTGGAATGTAGCTCCACTCAGCAGATGACACGTGACACAACAAAGAAGCACTTCTGTTAGCCACAAGGAGTATAGTCAGCCCAGCCAACTGAACACGAGGCACTCCTACCTTGACACGTCGAATGCCCATGTAAGAAATAGTACATCCATGTCAACTGCCAAGTCATCTAGCACATGTTACCATGTAAGCCATCTGTATTGTCTGTACAACCACCATGTTAGTGTATGGCCTACCATGTCACCCAAGGGACCCATTTTCACTAACATCATCTTTTGCATGGTCTTAAATTGATGATCATTTGACAGTCATCAGGAGGCAAATTTGAACTGGTGTGATAGTCATTTGACTATCAAATTTAACCTCATCTTTTGCTAATCAGGCCCCTCCCTAGATTCAATTTTGATTTGATAGTTTGACTTTGGGACGTCATATCTCAGTCATTCAGGCTCCATATCAGGTGCAATTTTATTTATTTTGGCTAGAATTTCTTGAATTTTTTAGTGGTTTAGTTCTTTTCTAGTTTTGGTGCAAGGATTTGTTAGAAATTGCATCTTTTGGCAACTATACTTGTCCAATCCTACATTTTGAAAATTTAATTGCTCTGTATGGGCTCATCAGGACTCAAAATTAGGTCCTATTTTTTTTTAAAGTGCATTATTTTTCATCTACTTTCTAGATCTATAATCAGATTATAGGCTTGTGTGGACAAAAATATCACTTTCTGAATTAGGTCCTTTTCTACATTGTAATGCTTTTATATAACTTCAAAATTGTTGTATATCTGAGATACATTGTAATGTTCCATTTTTGAACTCCAAAAGGAGGTTGTAAATAGCAAAATTAGAAACCACTAAAGCCAAAATTGGCAAGTTTCTATTGTAAACGCATGAAATATAAAGTGCCAAAATCTTTCATTGGGGGGGTTGGGGGGGTTTCTTGATTGAGTGAAAAGGTGGGGGTGTTTCTTGGTGTTGTGTTCCTCTTTTCCTATTGTTTTCTTTTATTTCTTGCATCATGGGAAATTTTAACTTTCCAAAATTAACACCACGTAACTATGCTACATGGTCCATTAAAATGTGGTGTCAATTAATGCATAATTAAGTTTCTCAATATGTAGATGGTACCCTTCCTAAATCACCAAGTGATCAAGTATCTAAAAGTGATAGTAATGCTTGGGAACATTTAGATAGGAAAGCCCTAGGTGATATTTTGTTGGGGGTTGAAGACAAAATCCTCTATCAAATTGAGAAGTACAAGACATCTAAGGATGCTTGGGATGCCCTCAAAAACCTATATGGTAAAGTGTCTAAGGGGGATGTTTACAAAATTGAAGATGAGCTTGTCTCCCTAGATCCTAAGACATTTGATTCTATATAGGATTTCATCATTAAGGTGAATGAATTAAGAATGAAGCTTGATGATAGTGGTAATCCTATTAAAGATGATAGATTAATCAATCTCATTCATAATAAGCTACCATCTGAGTTCTCCACATTTGTTTCTTCTTACAACAACACAAAGACTACATTAGGGGGTGCCCATCAGAAAGTCTCTTTTGATCATTATTCTCAACTATTGAATGATGAAGAAAATAAGTTGCAATCAATGGGGATTCTCCAATCGTCCAAGTCTAAGGCATTGGTGGTTAATAATGAGGGTTCTCAAAATTTAGTTGGTCAAACTTCAAATAAAGGAAAGGTCAAGAAGAAGTGGAAAAATAACACATAAGAGGATATAGAAAAGACAACAACACCATCAAATCAACAAGGCAAATCTTCCTCAAATGCAAACAAGAAGAGGACACTAATAAGGAGAAGAAAAAGTGTTCCTATTGCAAGAAGTTGGGTCATGCTGAACATGAGTGTTATCATAAAAAGATTGATGAATTAATGAACATCATAAAGAAACACAATGTTCCACTACCTACTACTTATAAGGAGAAAATATTTTCATCTTTAGATTCAAAGGGCAAAGGCCAAGCACTTATGGCAAATGCAATTTCTTCAACAGAATAGATTCTTGACTTAGGTGCCTCATATCATATGGGTTCTTCAAAAGGAGACTTTTCTTCATTAAAATAGTCTAAGGTACCACACATCTTTGTAAGAGATAATACAAAAATGGAAGTTGAAGGGAAAGGACATATGGAGATGAAAAATGAGGAATTCAAAGACATTCCCTATGTTCCTAACCTAAGCTCTAATTTCCTCTCAATTTACCAAATCACTCACTATGGAGATGCCAATAAAGTTAAGTTCCTTCTTGATTTTGTATAGGTGTACAATCTCAAAGATGGTTGATTGGTTGCAATGGGGAAAGTTAATCATGACACAAGGTTGTATTCTTTCTCCCACTTTGTACCTAAGTCTCCTTCACATGCCTTGTTGACTCAATCT
The DNA here is from genome assembly GCA_028749045.1 of Cupressus sempervirens. NCBI lineage: Eukaryota > Viridiplantae > Streptophyta > Pinopsida > Cupressales > Cupressaceae > Cupressus > Cupressus sempervirens. Next base: position 635,803,949 of record CM053789.1, on the reverse strand, counting down.
CATTCACAATGTACATTATGGCATGAGCAGTATGGCCATCTTGCCTTCTGCTATCTTCATCAACTTTGCTCAAACAATATGGTCAAAGGTCTACCTATAATCAACTTTTCTAAGGGTGAATGTTCAACATGTTCAATGGATATGTATCTAGAGGAGAAGTTTTATAAAGGGAAGTCTTTAAGAGCGCCAATTGTTCTTCAGTTGGTTCACATGGTACTAGCATGTCCTTTTGCAATGACATCAGTCAACCAAGGTCGCTATATCCTCTCTTTCATTGATGACTTTTCACACTACACATGGGTCTACTTTCTTGATCATAAGAATGAAGTCTTGGATAAGTTTCTAGCCTTCAAGAGTCATGTTGAATAGCAATCACAAAAAGCCATCAAAGTTCTTAGGATGGACAATGAAAGTAGATATGTGAACACAAGACTTAAAGAATTTTGCAAACTTGGGGGTATTGATCTTCAAAATCCACTAGCATTCAGTCCACACAAGACAAATGTTGCAACACTAAGGTTATGAACTCTTAAGTGAATGGCAAGTTGCATGATACAAGCCAAGTCTCTAGATCCTATAATTGAAGTTGAAGCTATAAGTAGTGCCAATCACATACTTAATAGGTATCCTCATAATACCTTAGATGGGAAGATAACTTTTGAGGCATGGTGCGACAAAAAACCAGTTGTGAGACACTTCAGAGTCTTCAGTTGTCGAGCATGGGAAAACATATCTTCTAGGGGATGCAAGGCACCACCACCTAGGCCTTGTACTTTCATCAAATATAAAGATGGTGTTAAGGCATATACACTTATGGATCCTAAGACTCATTAGATCTTTATAGAGAGGAATGTTCACTTTAAGAAAAGTTCACCTAGCTTATCCTCTAATCCTCTCCACACTTCATATATTGTGGAAACTGATAGTGACACCAGTGATAGTGATTCAACAAATTTAGATATGTGGGATCCTATTGACAGTTGCAATCTATGGTCACATCATCAGCACATTCCACATGCATATATTGCTACAGTGATAGGTCCAGCACAATATAGCACACCTAGTCTTCCAACTCTAGCATTAGTGGATGACATCTTGATAGATATTTTAGGTTTGTTTGTGGATTAATACATAGTTGTTTTGGGAGACATCATTGATGATATACATCTTCTCTTTGATGAAGAAGATCCTTCTTCAGTTGTTGTAAGGGCTCACTCTGACCCTCCTATCCATTCTCTATATGATCAATCTTCACAGGTTGATATGATTATGGATTCTTATGCACAACAATTACAAGAGGTCTCTTTATCATTTGAGGAGATAGTTGGTTCTTTGGAATAGGTTATACATCCATCCTTGCTAGATCCAACATTGTTCTTTTCAATAGCATTGGAAGGGGCACCGAGCAATATCAACACAGGGATAATTGAGCAAATTTCAGAGGCATCATTGATCATCGAGATTCTTTCCACACATAGGAGAAGCATCTCATATGTACCTATGATATTTTTTCTTCCAAAGGGGAGGAACATTATTCGACAGTCCTAGATTAGCTTCTACATTGGAGCAGCTTTCACTGATTCGCAATCTTCATTTGGGGGGGGGTGGGGGAGGATTGCCTTGTCTCATTTCTTCTTCTCTCTTTTGTTGGGGGGGGGGGGACCTTTTTGTCCTTTGGGGTTGTTTTCTTCTCATACTTCTCTTCTATATATACTTGATGTATGTCATAATGGGGGGGGGGGGTCTTGATTACTCCATCCATCCATACATCTTGTTTTTTCGTCTCTCTTTTTGGGGGAGTTTTTTTTCCATGAGGTTTTCTCTCTCTCTCTCTCCACTTTATTAGATATTGCATTGCATTATGTACATGGGTACCTAACATGGCCTAGTAGCCAAGATTCATTAAACATTTCATCCTAGCTCGCATAAGCTTAAGTGCATTCCCCTAAGTTGCACTTAAGGGGGGGTGTTGGTGTAAATAAGTATTTATTTATTACACTTTACTTAAGTTTACTTAGGTTAATGCATTATTTTATTATTTCTCAGGTGAGACACTTAGGAGTTTGCGAACTCTTATGAGTTGTCACGTTGACAATACTGGAGTAAGCGACTCTAATTCAGAACATGGTGTCTATAACACTGAAGTTTGCATAATTAACTAATTTTTCATGTAGGCAACATAGTTATTAGAACTCTTAATTAAGCACATGGTATCTACAACATAATTTTTCATGCTACACCTTTGTGTACTTATCCTCTAATCATCGCACTTACTCCTATGCTTAATGGAGGATAATCCACACCTAGTGGACATGTGCTTAGTTGTATGACTTATCTTGTTGCTAACTCCTAGGCACTCTAGAAGCGTTCCAAAGGCCTTTATATATAGGCACTCCTAGTGTACTTACACATTGAATCAAATGTCATATCATTATTCTGATCATACTCTTTTGGTCTACTGTTGTGCTTGTGTTTGAGTTCCTTGGTCTTGGGTGAATTTTTCCCTAAGAAAAATCCTTACAATTTTCATACTCGTAGAAATTTTATAAAGAGGGAGAGTTTTGTGATGAGGGAGAATTTTCAAAGTGAAAGAACTTGGTCTGATATCAAAAAAAAGAAAAGTTTTCTATCAAAAGAAAATGTTGAAGACAAAGTTTGCTAACAGAGGGAGAAACTAAAGGCTAAGGGAGCTTACATTGATATAGGGAGTTCTCAAGGATAAGAATCAAAATGAAACTAACGATATTTTTTCCTTAATTTATTTTGCTCTAAAATTTCATTATATTATGACATGTTGTGTTGTCATCAATGCCAAAGTGGGGAATTGTTGAAAACAATTGGTTAAATAGTGTATTTTCTTTGATGTTACACAAAATGTCATATCTTTACTAGTCAGTGTTTGTTGAGCTCACTCAAGAAATGAAGATAACTTCCTATGTCTACCAAGAATTCTAGTGTTTACCAAGTTCAGAAGGCAGTGTTTACCAAGTTCACTCACGCATCAAAGGATAGTTCACAAAAGTTGAGTGTTAACCAAGTTCACTTAGGTAACAAAGGAAATTCAGATGGAACCAATGTTAACCAAGCTCACTTGATTACTAAAGGAACTTTGTGAAGATGTAGTTTTAACCAAGTTCACTTGGTTAACGCAGGAAAATAATTTCTAAGTTAGTGTCTACCAAGAAGGGTTGACCAATAAAGGATTTTCTTGTTTTGGCATATTGAGTTTAATAGATTTGTTTGTTGGTTCCAGCCAATTAAGGAGATTAATATTAATTATTCTAAGTTGTATTCAAGACACCTTGACAATGCATAAGGAATAATTATAAGGTCAAGTTAATGATTGAATGTGTGAGATTGTATGGAAGAATAGATGATGCTTAGAGGAAGTGAATTTGAAGGATAAGTAGAATATCCTTGAGGAGCTTCAAAGATACATTCAATCAAGAAGGATCAAGTATTCAAGCCAAAATTGATATCTATAATCAGCAATTCAATTGCATCAAAAATTAGGTCATCGAATTGTTACTCTCTAACTATTGTAGTAGTGATCTAAATCTCTTAATAGAGTTGGCTTAACAACTATTTGTAAATCCTCTAACAAGGTGGCATTTCTAGATTGAAGTCTCTAAAGACTTCTAACAAGGCCACTCCTAATAGGGTGATTAAATCCTCTAATAGGGTTACACCTAATAGTTTATTTTGTAACCTTTAATAGGGCTCACTTAAAAAGAGTAGTGTGTTTTTTAACCTTTAACATGGCTCACTTCAAAAGAGTGAAAATTAGTAACTAGTTGCAATTGGTAGTTTTTCCCAAATTGAATTTCCACGTTAAATTTTTGCATCACTTGTGTTCATGTTATTTCTTTCATGTGTATGCAACTAAGTTAATTAAGATTAATCACATATAATATCTTAAGATTTAAATGTTAAGCATTTTCTAAGTTACAGTTATTATTTCAGTAGTTATCGAGTTACAACAGATTATCAGTATTAATTGAGTGCCTATGTGTTTACCGATCAACAGTATTTTTTAGTGAATTTTGTATTCTGTATTGACATTTAAGGGATCTAGGATTTATTTTAGTGGTAACTAATTCACCTATCCCCTCTTAGTTACTCCTCTTATATTTCTAAGAGGAATCTAGTAGGATGAATCCTAAATCATTTAAGAAGTGAAGTTTTTATTTTTTATATAATAATGTCCATTAGGTTTCCTAAAAAAAGATCCTTAGACTAATTTCCATTAAGTATCTTAGTTAGTTTAAACACAACCTACTTTAAAGATGTACTCATATATATATATATATATATATATATATAACATGATTCTCAACAAATCATTGAACAATAACATTATCCAAATCTTTTAAGGAATTTCACAATGAGTTTACCAAGATTGAATTTACAAAAGAGAGAGAGATAATAACCCTACCCTTTTACATACTACTAATCCCAATATACATTCTTCTTCTTTCCTATCTATCCCCTCTACATTGCTTTCTTTAATTACATCAATAATTTCCCTTTTACAATATGCATGATTTCAATTTACGTTAAGTATAATATAATCAGGAACATCTTTAAACACCATCACAAGCATCATCCAACCATCTTCAAGATAACTCCATCACTAAGCAATGAACAAGCCTCAAGTTTTTCCACCCAACCTTATGGACCCTAAGGAGCCACCCCCCGACCTAGGAGACAAAACCATGATCCAAAAAGGCCTAGACCAAAACTAGGGTTCAAACTCCCAAAAAAGGACAAAAATATAGCACAAGTAAAAAACAACATAGATCTCAAAATACCATCAAGGGAAAAGGAAAGAGTGAACGGAGTAACCACCTCTAAGTGAGTGTCATCGTACCTTTATATATGTTGGGATCCACCCCATGGGCTTAAGACCACTATACCACACAACATGTCTTTTCCTAGAGTACTCCAACAAGGATAGACATGTTTGGGTACTATTGGGATCAACCCCTTGAGTTTAGGGACCTATAATATGCACATTTTGTCCCTACTCTGAGTACTCAAACAATACTATCATCATTATCCTGTTTAGTGTGGAAACCCAAACTCATCCCATTAATTATTTGTTTTTAATTTATCGACACTTGTTAACTAACTCTTAATGGAGCTCAATGTAGGGACCTTGTCTCCAAACATAGGATTCCCAAGCCACCACTTTTGAGCCCCAACACCTATGGTGAGACACTCACGTAGTGTCTCTACCCTATGCAAAAGCAACCCACAATATGCCTTAGAACCAAAACAATATACCATCCAAAAAGGAACATCATGCCCTTAGTCACATAAAATAACATCAAGTATGGATTGGAAATATCACAAGGAGGTAGTCAAAGCATCCAATCAAAATAAGAGCATGCAAAATTGTTCATAAATTTAATATTATTGTGTTTTTTCACTATTCGATTACGCTTTTGTTAAAAGTGCACATTTATCAAGTAGAAAGACGCATAGGTTCTATAAAGCCACTCATTTTTTAATTTTTCGCCAGTACTGCATATACATTTAGCATAATGACACATATGCAAAGAAAATATACACATTTATTATTTTTTCACATTTACAAAGTAGGATTACATATATATTAAGAATAATAGCACACATGTTTATTCGATGCATGGGTTTAGCAGAGTTGCACATCTATCAAGGAAAGCTGACAGAGACTTGATAGGCTAGGGTTTTTAGTGTTGCACATTTGTATGGTGTAAATGCACATTCAAGTGCAATATACATCTGCGTGCATTCAAGAGACATAAAAAATATTTAGAAAATATTGTGAATTGTATTCCTAGTACAAGTCTTGCCAAGTAGGGACTTCCAACATCTCCCAGGCTAAATCATTAGGTTGGAAGCCTACAACCAATCCTCCTCATGGGGATTCAATTCCTAGCAAGATAACTTTCATCTTTAGCATATAGGAAGGGATAAAAGAGACATAAATCATGGAATCACATTCATCCGAAGGACAAGTATAATAATGAGATAAATTAAAGCACTTCAGAGATTAAATCAATCATTCATTCTACTTGTTTTAATTATGTTCATTCTCTATTGTATATAAGCATGGAGTCATGAAGAATTTGGGACCTACTTGGTTTCCTGAACAAGTGTATTGAAGATGTCCTTTGATGTATGAGCCTAAGTCTTCCCAAGCTTCCAATACAAATCTAGCCTCCTTCTCCTTCCTGATTCTCCAAGTTATTTGTAAAGGTACTTTCTCCTTAGTTTAGACTTAGCCTATTCATATATTTCCTTCTAATTTTATTTTCTGGGAAGCTCCATATTTAAATGGACCAAATATGGTTGCGGATGGTTGTGTATGTTAGAACTAGCCAAGTTTATGGCTTGATTTAATAAGTCTAATTCATTTGTTTATAGTTTTAAAAAATATTTAATATTCTCTAATAGTTTCAAGTTATCAAGATGTGTGAGGAGATAAATTCCAAGAAGGTCTAGTGGTGAATTCCTTGAGCAGTTACCTTCTTAGTCCAATGTCAAGGATTCAAGCCTTGCACGACGTTTTTCATACTCATTCTAAGTTAGATCTTTGTTAGAATTAAGGCTTAATTCCATAAAAAATCTTGAAGGATTATGTAGGTGAGTCAGTAGAAGTAAGTTTGCAAGAGTGGTAGGTTCAAGGTTCAAATCTCTTAGCATATTTTTACCTCTATGTTTATTTTACTTTATTGATCGAACTTACCATTTCATTTATGTAAAGAAAAAGACACAACACAAACACATAAATATATATATGTTTAGGCATATATGTGTGCACCCATATGTATACTTGGACAATTATATATATTAGACATAAAGCTAAAACTCAAATAAGGATAAAAGAAGAGCACCAATAAAATAAATAATTATAAAATCCCCCAAGATCCCAATTAACGTTACTGACTCCCCTATTAGTAATTCTCAGCTCAAGGTGGCCATGAAGACCATGGTTCCATCTTTTGATCAAAAGATATTATAGAGGCTCGTACCTATTCCTACACATACTTGCATCACCAACCAGCACACATGCATATCTACACATAATCTCATGATATATCATACAATATTATAAGTATTAAGTGGGTTAGTAGGGTTAAAAATCCATGAACCTATAATCCTAATATAAAAACCACATAAGTGTATATATAATAAATGTATCTCTACGCATCTCATGCAAGGTAACATCACATCTCCTATCACTAACATAAAACAAAAATCCAGCATCTCATAATAAGTCTCAAATCAACTTACTAGGGTGACACTACAACCCTAGCTGATTTAATTTTTTGTTTTCCTCTAATTCTCTATAGTTGATTTTTCCAATATTAAAAGATATTAGTGGCAATGATTCTACTATATTTTGAGAAAGCATATGACAAGATTAATTGGCAGTTTTTTATCAATATGCCTCATGCTCTTGGTTTTCCACCTTACTTTTGCAAATGGCTTAACATTATGTTTAAAGACTCCTCTATTGTTATTGAGGTCAATGAGGAACTCTTAGAACTTATACCTCTTGTTAAATCTATAAGATAAGGGTGTCCATTGGCTCTATCTCTATTTGTTTTAGTAGTTGATGCTCTATCCTATATTCTTAAGTATGCAGACATGGGACCTCCAATCAAAGGGATTACCCTGCCTAATAATAAAGAGCTAGTAATTGAAAAAATTGTAGATGATACTTCCTTATTTGTGGAGCTAGATGAAGATAACTTTAATAATAGTCTCAATAGGCTCTAGATGTATTGTTATGCTTTAAGGGAAGGGGGGGTAATCTTAGTAAGTCTATTGTCCTTGAGTTGAGTGTTGAGCCTCCTCAATGGCTCGATTAGCTAGATTGAAAATGGGTTGGGCTTGATATTATGGTTAGATACTTGGGGATTCTATTTTTTGTGAATCCCTCTATCAAGGAAATGTGGTCTTGGATGTTTTTAAAAAATTTGAAAATAAAAACATTAAGTGAAAAACTCATCTTCTTTATATTACTAGTAGAGCTCAAGTTGTACAAAAAGTGTTATCTTCTCATGTTATTTATTATGCCTCAACTTGGCTTTTTGCAAAATCCCATACTAACAAATTGGGAAATATCCTTAGAAATTTTCTTTGTTCTAATGGCATTGGTAATAAGAAAAGACACTATGTAAAGTGGAACTAGTGGTGCTCACCCAAGAACCTTGGTGGTCTTAGACTAAGAGACTTATAGGCTCAAGGCATTGTTCTTGTTGCTAAATAGATTATTAAGGCATTGAATGGGAATAAACCTTGAAAAAATCTGATTAGAAATAATATTTCAAATTTCATCCCAAAAAAAGGGGAAACAATGGAAAAATATCACTCTTGATGATGTAGTTTTTGGGAACTTTGACATCAAAGTGTTTGGTTTTAAAGTATTTTCTTCTATATGGAGGGCTTGGTGCCAAGTCAAACCTATGATCTACTCTAGGTATGTTGTGGGAAAAAATCATTATTTATAAGTTGACGAAAGATCTATCTAGTGGGGTATTTATCTTAATAATAAGCCTCTTGCTCTTACTCAATGTTTCTCTGCTAAAATCTGACATAAAAAAGATATTTCTCTAATTTGAGATATTCTAGTTAATTAGAAGATCGGGTCCTAGGAGTTTACTAGTAACAAGTATAACATCCCTGTGGCTCAAAAGAAGACTAATACTCAGATTGGTAAAGTTGTTGGCAAGCTTTCCCTAGGCAAGAAGATGAATTCTCAGCAAATGATGGACTATATGAAATGTGAACATGGTAGAAGGCCTATTGAATGCAAAAGTGTAACAAACGATTCTTCATAACAAAATAAAGATGATCTATAAAGAGTTTTTCCCAACAAACTATTGAACAAATAACTAAATTCCTTTTCATAGGACATTAACTATTTTTAACTACCAACGATTAACCAAAATAACCATGTTCAACTAAGATAACTATATTAATGATCAACTGTAATAACTATATTAATGATTAACTATAAGTAATTGTATCAATGATCAATTGAAATAACTAGAATAATGATTAACTAAAATAACTATATCAATGATCAATTATAATAATGATTAACCAAATTTAACTATAACTATAATAATGATTAACTATCTTTCTGTACATACAAGTAAAGTAAATACTTAACATGAAAAGAAGAAAAGAAAGCATACAAGTAATATCTGGTGAGTCTTTAGTTGGTTGTGCAAGCCTCGGCTTTTGGTAAGAGGAGAAGCATTGACTTAGGCTTAACCTCCCAACCTTGGACCATACTTATCTCCACACAATCTATTGAATTATAAAGGCCCTCCCTACCCCAAGAATGAGCTTGGGATACTTTTAGTCCAACCACCTAAGCATTCTGGGTTTTTAGAATATCTGCACAGTTATGGATGGACATTTCTGAATAACTAGCACCACTAACATCAAGTGATCTTAAATGGAAAACATGCTTTTAAATGACCTTGGCCAAGGTTTTATTGATGGGTTCAATGACTCAAATCACCATTGCTCGACTTGATAATAGGGGAACAACAATATGGACAAGCATGAGCTATTAAGTAAAATTATTTAGATTTATTGTATCATATCTAATTTCACTTCCATGTTATTATAGATTCCATCTCACCTCTTCACCTTTTCTATGGTTATACAACCGATGAGTCCTAGGTGCTTGAAATCTCAGAGCAATTGTCTCTATCTATTGATTCATGAAAATTATTTACTTCCAGCTTTTCACAATCTATGATTTGAGAGATTATGTTCTTTAAGACTTGTAGAAATAAATATCATTTGATTCTAATTTCCAGTGGCTAAATAATTCATGATTCCATGTCATGGGAACTTTACAATGATTTATGGTAAAAAATTCCCTGATTTTATTTAAATGTGATGAATACAACCTATAGCTTACTGCTATGGAAATAGAAATGCAATAACAATTGTTAATGGAATTATAGTAATATTTGGAATTTGATTAACCACATGACTCGGTATAATCCGAAAATGTCTAGAGTCTTGCTAGATGCTTATGTATCAACTCTTCTTTGAATTTCTTTCTAGGTGTAACCACAGTGTGTAAATACAATCACAACTTCAACAAGGAAGGAATAACATAAGGTAGTTTGTAATAAGAATGGCACTATTATAAAATGTAGAGGTATCAATTTGTAGAAAAAAAAAGGAATCAAACAAGAGAAGGGAGTCAAGAATGAGAGGAAGTCGGAAATGAGAGGAAAGTTGTGTGCTTGAAAAAAAGATGTCTTTCACCTCTCTCAACTCCTTAATAAAAAGAGATGTTATGTCTCTTTTGCTTCCAAGCAGCTGTAACATAAAAGGAATATCTTGGCTCTTGAATGCCAATTAAAAATGCTAAGTGTTTCAATAGATTTCAAGAAAAAAATGAAAAAAATAATAAAAAGATGGGAAAAGATTTTGAAGGTTATAATTCGAGAAAAAGTTATGGTTTATATCTATCCACATGCACGTAGATATAATTATGGGGTGACATCATACTATTATAAAAGAAATAATAATATTATGGTGTCATTTTATTCTTATATCTGTGTATGTACATAGGTATTAATTATAATTATGTGATGGAAAGGTCAATCAAAATCCTTTGGGGTGTGTATTATATTTTAATTAAATTATATTTATTTTTTTAAATCTTTTCTTAGTAGCTCATGTGGGTCCTTCAATTGTATCCTAAAGTTCAAGTCGCTAAGTCCTTATCAAGGCAATCTAAGGTCATATTTGTCATCTTAATGATTGGACTAAGCTAGTATCCCATTCCATTGATCCTATTTAGCAATACTTCTCCCCTTCATCTTCTCCTACAATCACCCATGCAATAATTCCACGATAATAACAAGTTCAGTACTAATTTTCATATTAACATTTCAAAGAATTTAATTATTAACCATAATTCTAAAATCAAGCAACTACTAAACATCACATGGAAAATAATGGATAACAACCATCTTTATTAAATAGTTAATACAACGGGTGTATGTAACTACCTACTTCACATGATTATGAAAGAAAAATCTACTCAATCTAATGGCTATGAGAAAATTTAAAATTAGGTCAAAATTTGGGATGTAACAAAAAGAAAACATAATTATAATATTCTCAAAAAAGATGTGGGAATCATTTATCACATTAATAAGAATTGGAGATGCAAATGGTTAAAATCAGTATGGCTCTTTATCTTTGAATGTTTTTGGAACTCACCTATAGAACCTAAAATTGTTTGCTTTAGATGGTTCCTCCTACCCAAAAGACTTATTGTGGGATATTTTTTCTACAATGGTATCCTTCAACCTATTGTTCAGTCTTTATACAATTACCATGAGTCTTATGAACATCATTTCTTTAAGCATCCCTTTTCCAGAAAGATTTGATCTTTATCTTTTGGTCAGTCCTTCATTTGAAACACTATAAATAATGTTATTTTGGCTTGATATCCTTACTATTGTTATGGCTGATTTTGATGATAAGTTGAACAAATTCTGGTTTGTTCTCACTACTCATAATTTATGGTGCATTTGGAAATAGAGGAATGGGGAGATTTTCCAAAATAGGATGTGTGATCTTACTGAGTTTAATTAGAAACTCACATATTTCTATATTATGTCATAGGTTACTATCATTTTGGGAATCTCAAGAGAAAGATTCAACTCACTATTAAAGGACGGAGTTGTCAAAAATATAAGATAGGCTAGGTTACTGAGAGGGAAGGGGTGAATTAGTAACCAATAAAACTTAATCTTAATTCACCAATTAATCCTTCATACTTATTCTGATCAAATTGCATGCATGAAAAATTAAAAGCATTAACACATTCATAACACTTTGACACACAATATGGTAACCTAGAAACCTTTCAAATAGAAAGTAAAACTAGGGTGGGTATGATACCCACAAAATTTAGTGTTGCAATATAAAGTTGGCCTATTAAGGCTTACAATGATCACTTCTGATGATCTACCCTATTAGGAGCAATAAGGATTGCTAGGTCCACCTTGCAAAAGGATTTACAAACACATAATGAAGTATACACTTGGTAAAGAGATTTATAAAAGACTATTAAGTCTACCTTGTGAAAGGATTTAACTATTCCATGGTGTATTAGGATAAACTAGTGGCTGATCTCTAATCTGCAACTTTGATTTGCTAAATGAGATTATTTGGAGTGTAATGATCACCTTCTTGTGATGGATAAATCTTTACTGCTCCTTATACTGCTTGTACCCTTCTTCCTTCACACTTAGGCTCTTGTACATATCTTTATATCATACCATTTTTTCTTCTTCTTTTGATGTGATGCAATATGTTACATATATACCAATCCAATTTACAATTCATCAAAATCAGATACAATACAAGTTTCACCAAAATACACAAAATCGGCCCAACTATAGGTACTCGGGTTCTAAAGAGAAACTCAATGAGGTTCTAACACATGACAATCATTGTCAATGCTCGGAATCATCATGCACTTGGTAGACATAGAGGAACGACTCATACTAATCACTTCCAAGTAGTCTAAACTCGGTCTACATTGGTGACTTGGTGAACACTGTGAAACTCGACATATAAACTGAATCACTTGGTTGACATTGCATAGATTAGTCAACACTATCACTACAAGCTCAGTATAAACTAAATCACTTGGTTGACATTGCATAGCTCAGTCAACACTAGATTCAAATTACTGAAGCTACAAACTCGGTAAACACTAGAGGGCTCAGTTTGCACTGAAAAACTTGGTAAACACTATGAAAATCGATTTACACTAATAATCACCAACTTGGTAGATATTACTTGGTGCGAACTGAATATTGTTCTTGGCACTTGATAGTAACTATAGAACTTGGTAGAGCCTAAATTACTTGGTTAACACTATAACTACAAGATAAACTCGGTAGCTACTAACCATCTGATTAAGTGTGTGTATCACTAATAAAAAAACTTGACTATAATGTCAACAATCTCCCCCTTTGGTATTAGTGACAAAGACCCTTATCAATCAAAACTAAATTCTTGAAAAGTTCAAAACAATCTTTAGTCTCCATCCAGTCTCTTCAACTCAGTAACATACTCTGTTCTTGAGATTTTTCAAAATTTCTTTTGTAAGAGATGTTTATCTAAATATTTGTATAATGTTATGATGCTCCCCCATACATATGTATCCAACATATTTACATGTTATATGCATCTTCTCATCTTCTCCCCTTTTATTGCAACATCGCATATTCTCCCCTTTTTGACATAAATGCCAAACGTGTATGCTACACAGTTATGCCAAAATGTGGCAAGAAGTCAAAATGTACCTTTAAAATCAATGACATTTTCTTGTCCCAATTTTCTTGAAACACCTTGGTTTCATGCAATGCAACCCGAACTTCTACTGTAAACTCCATCATGTGATTAGTAATGGAGAAGTTGTTGTCATGGATGAGAGTTTTGGCATGTGCAATGTGTTTCTATAATGCATCCATGTTTGGAAGAATCATGCCTTGTATCTCTACAAGTGTGTCCCTTATCCTGGCTTCTTCCCTTAGTAATTCTACTTGCATATTAGTAAGAAATCTCATCTTTTTGTAATGAGTAGAACTGTAGCTCAAGTCAAGTGACAATTGGTGTGCATTCACCTTCATATCTTCATTTATCTTGGAGAGTTTTTCTTTGATTTCCTGAGTAAAGATAGATGTGTCACATAGTTTATTGAATAGAGAAGTGACATTGTTGGCAAAGGTTTCCAATGAGTTGAGAATAGTAGACAAATCTACTTGGTATAGTGAAATCTTTTGTGCAACTATCTCCAATATTTTATTTCCAAATTTCTTCTCTGCTCTTTGCAACAATTTTTCTTGCCGATTTAGATCTTCATTAAATTTTTGAACAACTTCTAGTCATATTCGGAAAGGACACTCAAGCCTATGAGGGATTGGAAATCATTGTGTAGAATAACACTATGAATCTAAGGATTAACTAGGAGAGCCTGAGGTTGAATCAAGAGTTGTATATCAAAGAAGAGGACTATGCTACAAGTAAAGAGATCATAGATATGTTTGATGGAAGTATCTAAACCTAGAGCATTATATGGATCATGGAAGCAAAGATAGAAATGATCCTAAGATCAATAGTATAGACAATAGTTTGAGTCCATATGTTAATTATAGTAATCAATAAATATGTTCTCTAGTACTCAATTTTATTTTTGTTAGTTCAAATTTTCTTTAAATAATCTATAAGTGTTGTTCTTTTAATGATCCAATTACTATAAGTCATTGTTGGTCTTGGTCAGCAAGCTATGTAGTTTGGCTATCCACTCTGTTTATACTCTATTATTGGTTGTTCATGTTGATATACTTATTTAATAAATAAAAAATACTAAAAGATATTTTTTTAAAAATACAATCATTATCCTCTGTAGTTGATAAAGCATTAACCTTCTATAACCTAGAAACCTAGCTCATGGTTGCCCCACCAATAGTAAATACATAACCTATAGTACTGCACCTGGTATCAATATCCCCTACCAAATCTGAGTCAACATAGCCCTATAAATCAATAGCAGAGCCCCCAAAGTGTAAACACTTACTAGATGTTCTTCTCAAATATTTGAGAATCCATTTAACTGCATTCCAATACTCAAGCCCTAAATGACTCATATACCTGCTAAAAACTCCCACTACATGTACAATTTTTGGCCAAGTACATACCATAGCATACATCAAGCTTCCTACAGTTGAAGCATAAGGTACCATAGACATCTTTTCCCCACGTCTTGTGTCTTGGGACACTTCTCCTTAGTCAACCTTAAAAGACTAGGTAAAGGTGTGCTGACAGCTTTAGCATTCTCCATAGAGAAACGTTGCAACACCTCAATATAATCAGCCTAAGATAATGTCTATTTCTTTTTCTTCCTATCTCTACAAATCTTCATACCAAGGATTTGTTTTTCTGTCCCCAAATCTTTCATAGAAAATGCATGTGCTAATTGGCATTTCAGCCCCTTAATATGATCCATGTTAGACCCAGCTATAGGCATATCATTAACATAAAAACATAAAATAATGTAGTTTTCATTATCCAACCTCTTAAAATAAACACAATGATCTGAATGACACTTGCTATATCCATGCTCATGCATAAAACTGTCAAATTTCAGATACCATTGCCGAGGTGCTTGCATCAAGCCATATAAACTTTTCTTCAATCTACACACTAAGTTCCCCTTACCTGTGACCTCAAATGCCTTTGGTTGAGCCATATATGTCTCTTCATCTAAATCATCATGAAGGAAGTTTATTTTAACATCAAGCTGATCCAAATGAAAATCTTCAATAGCCACAATGCTTAAGATAGTGCGAATAAAAGTCATTTTAACAACTGGAGAAAATATCTCATCAAAATCAATGCCCTTTTTCTGTGCAAATCCTTTTATAGCTAACCTAGCTTTAAATTTTTTCTTACCTCCATCCTCTTCTTTCAACCTATAAACCCACTTATTCTATAAAGCCTTTTTACGTGTAGGCAACTTGCATAAATCTCATGTCTTATTTTTCAACAAAGAGTCCATTTCTTCTTTCATTCTAGGCTCCCACTGAATCTTTCTATCCACCTACACAGCTTCATCACAATATTTAGGTTCGCTAGCATTAGTAAGTAAAATATAATACAAGGAAGGATAAAATCTTTCTAGAGGTCTACTCATCCTTGTTGACCATCTAACATTCACTGGGGTGTGTGGTATTTTTTGTTGTGGTTGTTGCACATCATGAGGAATTGTTGGAACATCAGCTTTTGGAGTATCATCCAACACTACATAATCATTTTCTTTCTTCTCATTTTATTGCAATAGATCTTTCTACACCACTTTCTCACTAAATATAACATCCATGCTTCTTACAATTTTACGATTTTAAAAATCTCAAAGCCTATAACGAAATTCATTAATGTCATATCCAACAAATACACATTTCTTTGACTTTGATTCGAACTTGGTTCTATTTTCAAAATCTATATGATCAAATGCTTCACAACCAAAGGTTCTAAGAAAATAGTGACTCACCTTCTTACCAATCCATGCTTCCTCTTGAATACCACAATCCAAAGGAGTAGAGGGACCTCTATTAATCAAATATACAGTAGTATTAGTAGCCTCCACCCAAATGTTTAAGAGTAACCTTGCATGCAACCTCATGCTTCTTGCACGCTCCATTATAGTCTTGTTCATGCGTTCAGCCACTCCATTTTCCTATGGAATCCTTGGAAGAGTTTTCTATCTATGAATACCATTAGTAGAGCAATAATCTTCAAATTCATGACTGCAATACTCACCACCATTGTCAAATTTGAGACATTTTAGTTTCTTTCTTGTCTCATTTTCAACCAAGCATTTCCATTTCTTAAAAGTTTGAAATGCATCAGATTTGTGTCTAAGGAAATAAACTCATACTTTTCTAGTTGCATCATCAATAAATGTAACATAATAATAAGAGCCACCAAGGGAAGATACCTAAGCTGGTCCCCATACATTTGTATGCACAAGCTCTAATTTCTCACTTTTATTTTCCTTCCCAGCCTTCATAAAACTCACTCTCTTTTGTTTTCCATACACACAAATTTTACAGAAATTCATATTAACACATGTCAAACCTAGTAAAACTTTCTTTGAATGAATTAATTTCATACCTTTCTCATTCATGTGCCCAAGTCTATTGTGCCACAACATTGTATCAAAATCTATAGCAGCCATTTGTTCTCCCTGCTCAACTGCAACAACTATTCCTGAACATTCATTTTTCTCTAAAACAATCAAAGTAGAAGGAACAATATGACTTGTACAAAGATATAAGGTGCCTACTTTCACACCTTTTGCCACTACAAGGGAACTTTTTGAAACCTTCCAATTTTTAACATTAAAATTAACTACACAACCCTCATCACCAAGTTGCCCTACTAAAATTAAATTCCTACTTAACCTTGGAACATGTCTTACCACATGTAGTAGCCAATGATTCTCATTTTGCAACTTAATCTTAACTTTTCCCTTTCCAACAATTTAATAGGGTTTGTTATCCCCCAAATAAAAAAGCCCAAAATCCCATTGGACATATAATCAATGAAATAACCTCTATGAGGTGTAGCATGAAATGAAGCATTGTTATCTAAAACCCACGAATCATCAACACTTCTAAAGATAGAAGCAAAGCATCCTCTTTGGATTTGTTACTTACCATGTTTGCCTCCTTGTTCCCTTATGGTTTATCTTCTTCATTGTTCTTTCGAGTCCAACAATCTTTCTTCTTATGCCCTGATTTTCGACAATACTATCAATCTCTCAGTCCTCTAGATTGAGACCTCTTCCCCTTTGACTTTCCTCTTGATTTCCCACTATTTTTGGAATTATTTCCTCTCTCATTTTTTTTTCCTTTACTTTGTGTGTTCAAAGCACTTCCTGATGTAGATCCACCTGAGGTTTTCCTACAAGTTTCCTCACTCAAAATAACACCAATCACACCATCATATTTTAGGGTACTAGATCCAGATATGAAATTACTCACAACCATTACCAAGCCATTCTGACTTTCAAGAAAAGAACACAAAAATAAGAGAGCCCTAATTTCTTCATCAAAATTGATACCCTCAAAAGATAATTGACTAGTAATAGTATTAAATTCATTTAAATGATCTACAATAGATCCACCTTCTGTCATTTTCATATTAAATAAATGCTTCATGAGAAATATCTTATTTGAAGCAAAGGATTTTTCATATAGTTTCGCTAGGGTTTGCATCAACTCTTTTGTTGCCTTTGCTTTTGTAATATTAAATGCCACCGATGGTGCCAAGCATAATCGACTTCGATAAATCTTTTTGATAAAGATAGTCCTCCATTTGCATTTTCCATAATTGAAAGTTTTGCCCATTAAACTTGTCAACCCTCAGTTGCCATCACTCTCACTCAATCGTGAGACCTTCATGCAGAGGATTGCTATAAAAAAAATGATGGTCTAGCTAAAAAAATAATGATGACTATCTGGCTCTAATACCACTTGTTAGGATTTACCTCAGACAGAAATAAGAGTTACATGCAAATATAACCAATACTAGAAAATAGTAGATAGCATAAAAGAGAATACAAGACACTAAAATTTAACGTGGTTCACCCAATCCCTAGGCTACATCCACCAACAACAAATCCAGTTGATATTATTATTATCTAGTGATTACAACCTGATTACAATCTGTAATCCCTTACAACTCAATACTGCCACAAGAAGCTACAATATCACCATTCATCATGAAATCCCTAACCCTAAGCCCTTTTATACAAGCTTTTTCCACTTATAGAATTAGGACTAGAATAATAGAAAAATAGTAGCTGACACCTTTTACAATATAAGGGCATTTTTGGCTTCGAGGGTACTGCCCCCGAAAACTCTCGTAGGGGCGTTGCCCCTTGACCCCACCCTGTACTGCGATAGGGAGTGCACCTAGGGCATTGCCCCTTGACCCCATAGGGGGGCTACCCCCAAACCCCCATAAAAATAATATGGGGAGAAAACCACACCAAATAAACCTCCGAGTCTGATTAGGCTCCATATCACAACATTCTCAATCAAATTTTCCTAATCAACAATTTTTTTCTAAATTCCACAATATAGTTATCCATCCAAAAATCAATACAATAAATCAATAATCATTTTGCAAGCACCTAGGAAGACACGAAGTAGACATATCATTCAAATATAACTTTACAATGGGTTTTCAAACCCTACCTCCAAATCATAGCTAAAATCTGACACATAGTCTATGAATGTATGCAAATCCAAATGTTCCAAAAAAATCATCAATTCTTTTAATCCAATTCTAAATTTTCTCTTCCAAAATTTGTGTGTTCTCAAATGACCAAAAAGACTCTAATAAAGAGCTCTAACCCTACCTAGGATTTTCGACCTCTAATTTAATAAAAGTCATAAAATAGTAATTACTTTAATTATTTATTCCTTTAATGCGTGCACTTAAAGTACTTTTTATTTTAAATATTCTTTTCTTTTCTTTTCTCCATTTAATTAATTAGTGCGAGAAATTTTAAAAATATAATTCATTCTTTGAATCAAAAATAATAATAATAAAATCTCATTATTTAAATGAAACTCTAATTAAATTAATATTAATTAAATAATTACAATATATCAATATCAAATTTTTAATATTTTGATTTCTCTTTAATCAATTTTTTAATTTAGACTTTTAAATTTAGTTGTTTAAATTAAAGTACATTTTTTATTAATTAAACATTTTTATATTTTAATACTTTCTTTTTAATCAAATAATATTTTTATAATTCTCAATATTATATGATTAATCCTAATATTATAATTAAATCATTTACCAATGAATCATGTAGCCAAATCCACATAAAAGTAACATTGGCAAAACTAATCAATACCCAAAATTAAACAACACGCTCAAGGATAAACTTGCAGGTTTAAAAAGAGAAGAAAGTCAAATACCTGTCGTCCTTCTTAGGATACATGATTAGGCTATGGTTGGGAGTGAACTTGAACATTATCTCCCAATTCTTAAATGTTTGAGTTATTGTGATAAGGAATGGTCATTTTGAAAATTTAGGCAAGTCGATGTTTGGCATCTACAAACCTACATAAAGAGGTGATCATTTACATGTGGATATTTATATTTAAAATAAACATGCAATGGTGGCATGCATCATTACTAGCAGATGACTAAGACTCCCTTAACCACATCAAGCACGTCAAATAGAAATGTAAAACAAGCATGCACACCATACACATACAAGTATATGGTAAGTATAATAGTAAACCTTGAATATAAATAACATCATATTCTAACATGAACATCTCATCACCATGAGAATACAATAAGCATTTTTCAAGGACATGTCATATGACATCATCAAGAAGGCAATTTCATTAACTAACTAAGAGCAATTAAATCATCATAAATGCAAGTACACAATCACCACTATTAAATCAATTACTCTACATATCTAGATATTGCATTTCAAAGATTCCTAAGAGTTGGCAACCTCATAGAAGACCTAATAGGACTTAAACAATGAAATTTACAATGATAGCAAATGAGGGGTATTATAGTTCATCCATGAAAGGATTATAAGGTATGTTGAAGTGGTTATTTTTGGCATAACAAAGAAGATAAATATCTCTATACTTAAATTAATATTAAGACAGCTTAATTTAAGTTACAACCTAAGCATTGTGTCTCATCAATACCTTTATATGATTATAGATTGAATAAATTTCTAGCAATTTCTCAATAGGTTTCTACTAGTTTTTCTGTGTCAAGTTATGTACAATTTTAATTTTATAGTACATTACTAGTGTCAAATGTGATTTCTGCAAATACATGTCAAATTATATGTCAATGAAAGTTTTGTCTTCTTATAGATTTCACAATGAATGAACTTCATTAGGTGATAATTAAAAAAGAATAAAATAAATAAATCAATTAAATGTCAATAGACCCTTAATTTATACTTGAAGTTAAATGATTGTGAATAAACACACCATAAGAAATTAAAATCAAAATTATATCACACAACCTTGTATCTTATAAGCGAACGACCCATAAGATTGACACTTTCATGCTCGTGATCCTATATAAAATCCTATATAATATATCATTCTAAATCTTAAAAAAATAAAACTCACAATCTACCTAATTTATTATTAGTATTATTATTATTTGTTTATTATAAAGTCCATGCCACTACAAAAGCCCATAACAATAAAATAATGAAAATTTAAAATTTACAAGCAATGCTTTATATAGAGAACACATATTGTATTTCATCGAACGTGCATGAACAAGAAAGGAGACAATGACCCTGCGAACAATGAAGAGTTTGGGTCACCATCGATGGAATCTTGAAGATTAGAATAACATGTGATATTGACCAACTCAAAGCAATGAACTCCCACTTACCAATATATCACGTTTTTTGGAATAACAATTAAGTACTGCAACTTACCAAATCCATATTTTGTGCCGTCAAAAAGTGATTGATTTGATACCCAATAACCAGAACCAGTGAATATGAATTATTCAAAACTGTATTTAGCAATTTCAATGGCCGCCACCCACCTAATAATAATGGGCAATACCGCCATTGAAGAAAGAAACAAAAGAGTAAAATCCATGGCCATCTTATCAGATAATTAGAACATATCAGAAACCCAATAAGCTCTGTATCTTATCATGCGCGTGCATTCCCTCTACGCCACTTCCCATCCAGGAATCAAATCCACACAAGAACAAAAAAAATCCAAACTTTTTTTCACATATATACCAAAAGAAGAGTCTTTTTTAGTATATATTCAGCGTCATCCAGGAATATCACGATACCATAGTGCATAGATTTGGCCTTTGGCGATGAAGAAGCAGATTATCAGGAATCCATACAGCATGTCCTTTTAAAAGGGCAGAACAGAAAGAATGGAATGAAATATATTTTTTCACTATGTCAATGACATCAGAATCTAGAATTTGTAGTTTTAAGTTAATCTTCATATCCTTCTTCATGCTCACTTAGTCTACTATGCATCTTTGATCAAGAAGTTAGTTAGTTTAATGGGATTGAATTAATTATCATAGTCTTTAGTTGTCTTCATACTACTTTGATCTCCTAGGAAGGATCACTTATAACAATATTGTTCATAGAAGTTGTCAACTTTTAGACTGTTTAGACTGTAAATGAAATCTGGAACAAGAATCAGGATCTTAAGTTATCTCTGAACTCTTTTCACTGTTCATTCTCTTGCCACTCACATTATAATTACTGTTTTTTTTTCTCTAATTATAAAAGTTGTCCAAATAAATTTATCCAGTGGAAGAATAGCTGTCTATTAGTAATATATCTAATAGGTAGAAAAATGTTTAATTTAGCAATTTTATTAGTACCAATAATTTATGATTATTTAGACTTTTGTAGACAATTATTAGATCAAATTGTACATAAGTAAATGAAACTAGGATAGTCCTGAATTATCATTGTTTGATTTCCAAGGATAAGAGATTCAATTACCGAATCACCATTCACAATTACCGAAGGACAATAATTGTTCATTGATAATACTTAATAGCTGGAAGAAATGTTGGTAACTAGACCAATTGTGCAATTTAACCATACTCATAGACATTTTTTCGTAAGTATAGGATCGATTGTGCAAATTTTGTGTTGGTCAAGGTGGTTGATAGGATGATAGCAAATATGTAACTCAAAATGATCAATTTTAGACTCGTGTAGACAAGGAATCCACAACGTCTATTGTAATAAGAGAGAAGCCAAAACAATAACCATAAGCATTTAATTCACACACAAAGATTGTTTGGTGTGGAGCCTGATTAGTCTTCAAGTGAGAGATTGTTGATATTTTGGTGACTGATCATGTAGCGGGTGTTGATTTTGTGCTTTTTCAGGAAAAGAAAATCGACAACATTGTAAAACTATAAAATGGTCGATTTTAAAGGTTGCCCTAAAATGTTGTATAATGCATTGTAATGTTGGTGTATGTTTTTGTTGGATAATTAAAAAGGTTTAAAAGGTTGAAGGCGGTGGACGTAGCCCAGATTCTGTACTTTCTTCTTCTATTTCTGCATATAATAGTTTATTCTTATATTATTCTGGATCTATCAAAACCTAACAAAAATAACCAAAAAAAATCATCAAAATTAAAATCATATAATATTATTTGAGTGAAGTTAACTATAACAACTACAAGTTTCTCCTATTCAAATATGCTCATTTAGCTTGTCATCTTGTAGACCATTTTTTTCCATAACCAAAAATTCTCAAAACCTATACAATCTATATAGTAGAGCACACGGAGTGAAAAGAGTACACAGAAAAGGAAGAGAAAACAAGAGGCGAGAGTCCTTATTGGTAGTCGGTGACCGCCCCATTTCACAGGCGTCTCTGTCGCCGGCGATAATTGCCAGCTGTCAAAAGTGGGTGCCATTTTATTCACAGTTTTACTCCCCTCTTTTTCCCGTGGTGTCGGCAGAACCCCTTATAAAAATTAGCTGCCTTGTTCCTCCAACCAAATATCCATTGCCATCTGTTTTCACAAGCATTGGACGTTGACGGGTACGCTTCATTTTTCTTCTCTTGTTTCCCTTCTCAATGTTAATTCTTTGCCCAACTTCCATTTCCCTTGCTTCTTTCATTCAAACAAACTATGCGCTTTTGCGTTTAAGGATGAAATTTGGCAGTTTTTTCTGTTTTTTTAATGAAGTAACGTTTGGTTCATAATTGGAGATGTTATTTTAGGAAAGAAATCTAACAAGTTTTGACAAAATTGGTGTAGTTACTTGTAGGCGTGATCGTTTCTTTTTGTTGCTTGCATTGCATGAATCTTATAAGTGACCAACTAACGAGAAATTTCGTTAAGAAACTTGTACATATGAAACATATGGATTTGAAATTCGTTTTTTAAATGTGACTACCTAGCATTTTAATCTTGAATGTGAAGTTTTCTATATGTCAACTACGCTGACTTTTAATGTGAGGCATTTTATTCCAGAGTGGGAAGCTTCCTATTATGTTTGGGCCACCTTTTAAGGCTGTTATTTTGCTGTTTGAAGAGTCTAAGATTGGAAAAAGCCTATAGCTTATTATTAAATTTGTAAATACAAATCAAATGAGTTGTGGGGTTACAATGTTTGAATCAACTATATTCATGTTGTGGCAGTTATTTTGTTACAAGAGTTTTTAAATTTTTTATGGAGGGTTCAAACTTGCGAGGCACGGGGCCTACGAGCTACCAACCAGTAAAGGCCACCATTTGAAAATTTAGGAATAAGAGTTGTTTTTTTATGGAGGTCATACATCCAAATCTTTAGAGTTAGATAACAGCTGAACTTCTTTCGTTAAGAGTTAAAGAGCCAAAGACTGAGGGGTATTCATTTGTTTGAGGTACGATCCCAGTCTGTCACTTATCGATGCTGGAAGCTTACATTCAATGACTTGATTCCCAATAAACTCTTTAAAAACCTTTCAACATTAACAATAAGTTAAATATTCTAAAACTGAGAAAACTGACAAACTCATTCAAACTTGTTAGCTGTCAATCTACAAATTAAAAATCAAACAGTCTGTCCCATAAATTCTCTTTTTGACCTTGTATTAGAAGATTCCCTTACATTTAATCTAGAATATCAAGATTTACTGTCCCACAAACCATCTTTTGACCTTCCACTGCATGAATGAGTTTATGACCAATTCCACTGTATTCTTTCATATTTGGAATTTTCAAGTCTGACAATAGAACTTTCGCTGATAGAAAATGTGGGCCAAAAACTTAAAAAATTGCCTTAGTTAATGCAATGTAAATTTCCATGGCTGTGAAAGTCGTGAGAACAACTTCGTTTGCTTTGCAAGCTTGAAAGGCACACAAAAAACATAAAAAAGTTGTGACGTAGTAAACTATTTGAAAACTTCTGGATACTGAAAAAGAGGTAAGTGCAAAGTTGTACATAGAACTTTCCTTGGAAAAAATGGTGCGGAGTGAAAAAAACAATGCTGAGTTTGAAAGTGGAACATGCGAGAGTATCTTGACTTCATGTTGCGGACTTTCTGTTGGCGTGCATTTCGTGATTGATTGACTGATTTGGAGTGTTAAAGACGTTTGCTTGCCTTTGGACGGTGGGAGATGCTTGACAAATTCCACCATTCCCAATATTTAGATGCCTCTCATTTCCCCATTAATTTCCATCCCAAAATCTCCTTTTTTTCGCAACTTCTTCCTAAAGCTTCTGCCTTTCCTCAACTTCATAAACCTCTGCAAACCATTCGTTTTAACAGGTATGTTTGCCCTTCTCAGTTCAATCTTTCATTATGCTTCATTTTTATCTGTATCATGTCTTTATGTCTTGGTTAAATATCATTTAAGCAAATGTCTGTCATATGTGGGTTTGTAATCGTCATTCTTGAATAGTTATAGGAGATTTTTTAAATAATTGTTAATCACTTAAAATTAGATATTTTTTTGACTGTTTGAACCTGTTTTGCTGTAGGAAATTGATATGTTTAGAATTTACTTTTTTCATTTATATTATTTGAATTGGTTTATTATCTTTTTCTCATGACTTTTTGTCTTTTCATCTTATGGATCGTCCAATGTAATAGAAATGAAACATTGAGCGATTGGTATTGTGACGTACCATGATGGAAAAATGAAATTTTCAAAATTGCATTCTAAAATGTAAACATCTGGGCTGGTCTTTTATGGGTTTTGAAAGGCTCAACCATGATGTAACCTATTTGGCATTCAGATTTAGTTTTCTGTTTTTTGGACATGTCTATTATTTAGTCATTTTACTTTTCTTTCCTATTCCAATGGTAAACTATGAAATGCAATCTGTAATGTAATGTTGATGAAGACCTTTTTCATTTAATCTAATATAATTTTGTTATCAAACTGCATTTTCCTCATTTGATAGATTACATCCGATTCCATTACTTTTGAGCTCTTAAATTTATTTCCCGATCTTGTTCTATATCATCAATTTTCAATTTTGTGCATAAGTTATATTATATAAATATGCTTCTCAGATATGTCTGTAATTAAATCTCTTGATTTATTTTTCCTTTTTCTTTTCTTATGAAATGTGATCTACTATTTTTGATTTAGTACTTAAATAATTTTTTTTGAAAACTACATTTACCTCATTTGATAGAATAGGGAATCCATCCCATTACTTTCAATGGATTGCAAGCATTTGGGTTCTTTAATTGATTCTCCATCATATTCTGTCATCATTTTCAATTTGTCTGGAAGATGTTATAAAATATATGTTTCTAGAAAATATCTACATTTATACCCTGATGGCTGTTTATCTTGACATGATCAACTTATTGTTCAAGACATATTATTTTGTAGGTTGAAGAATCAGAATTTAAATATTTGGAACAACATTATCTTGTGGATTCTTCAGAGGGAATTTGGAACATTCAACTTCAGTTTTGTTTTAAGTAATTGAAGGTTGATATCGTTGAATAATGGCTTTCAAGCACACTGTGATGCTTGGGGAATCTCCATCCATAGGAAAAGCAAGGTCAAGCTTATCTTCTCTGCCTTCTCTTCTCCGAAGTTCTTCTTTGGTGTCATATCCAACACCATCTCCATCACATTCCTCAACTTCAACAGTACTTTCACAAAGAAAGATGTTCCCAAGCAGTATTGGAACTGATAATTGGATTGATTGTATGAAAACTAGATCTTCTTGTGATGACATTAAGTTAGCAACTGAGTTCAAACTGGATGATGTTAGTCCTGACATGCCAAATGAGTCTTATGCCTCATGGATGGTAAGTTCCTTTTATCTTCAAGGCATAGAGAATTCATAAATGAAGAATTATAGCTATTCACTATTAAAAGACATCCTATTTGTTGTGATCTTACATCAAAACCTTCAATGAATCAATGCAGCGAGACCATCCTTCAGCACTGATGATGTTTGAGAAGATGATGAATTCATCTAAAAGCAAACAGATTGTTGTATTCTTAGATTATGATGGGACCCTTTCTCCAATTGTTGATGATCCCGAGCAAGCTTTTATGTCTGCTGAGGTGCTCATGACTAACTTAACAATTACGCTTAAAATTCTAATTTTCTCCTTCTTAATGGTGCTTATTCTCTTGCTTTTATTTGTCCTGAAATATCCTTTCATTTTCCAGATGCGCTCAACGGTGAAAGAACTTGCAAAGCATTGTCCGACTGCAATAATTAGTGGACGGTCTAGAGATAAGGTACATACTTCTTATTATGAAATCTACCTTATCGAAATCTACAATAGAAGAAACATGATGGGCTAATAAATATCAGGTAGTCCTAAATAGGAGTTGTGGTTTTTATGTTGGAACATATCTTTGTTTTGGCACAGTTCAAGTCTCAATCTGTGGTAGAAACATGATCCCCAAAGAAATAGAGGATAGTTAAAGATACAAATTATGTTTGGTTGGTTAAATTTATATTAGTTTTGTTACAGTTTTAACTCTTACTTCTTATAGACATCATAAAAACTTTCAGTTAATTCATTACCCATCATGCATATAAATCTCTTGCATATTCTTTTCTATTTCTGGGGTCATATTACAGTCGGTCCATAGTCAAGAATCGGAGAGGACCAGAGATATTCATTTTTTTTTCTTTTCACATTTTTCAGGTGTACGATTTTGTACAACTAGCAGAATTATATTATGCTGGCAGCCATGGAATGGATATAATGGTACCAGCCCTAGCATTTAATGGCTCAAAGAATGGCCATACAAGAAATAGAGACAAAAAGGTTTGTGTGGCTTCAAGAACTGCTGACCAAAGTGAACTCTTTGGCCACCATTTGTTTGAACTTTTAAACCTCTATGTTATTGGAATAAATTATCATACAAAGGAATATGTACATTAAAATGCATTAATGTAGATTGTGGTTCAGTTTTGTTTGGCCTATCAGCATGAATTTATTTCAAATTAGTGGGTTGATATCTTCTAGTGCAAACATCTCTGTCGTGTGCTAGTTTAAACAACACATTCTAAGCTTTAGCTTGTTTATATGGTTCATCGGAAATCACTGTAGTTCTAGAGGATTTCTTAACATGGAGATGAATTTCGGAGATAAGGGACCAAAGGCTTGAATTTGGGGACAGCAAAGAATGACGGGAGTGGCGTTGAACTACAGGGTTTCTTAACAAGGGGATGAATTTCGGAGATAAGGGACCAAAGGCTTGAATTTGGGGACAGCAAAGAATGATGGGGGATGCATTTCGGAGATAAGGGACCAAAGGCTTGAATTTGGGGACAGCAAAGAACGAAGGGAGTGGCATTTAAACAGCAGTTGGGAAGTGGCGTTGAACTACAGGGTTTCTTAACAAGGGGATGAATTTCGGAGATAAGGAACCAAAGGCTTGAATTTGAGGACAGCAAAGAACGACAGGAGTGGCATTAAAACAGCAGTTGGGGGCAGCGTTGATAGACAAATTGAAATTTCAAGGAAAAATCTGCAATATAACATCTCTGCTTGTACTCCATGAAAGTCAAATTGGCTTTCATGAGGTTAAGGGTTGCAAGCAGTATGTAATAGCATGTCCTGTATATCAAGTGATGCGGTGACATCCACCTTGGAGGTGGCATACATGGTGGTTCTGTGGAGAGACGTTTCTTTAAGTTCCGAAAAACATCCTTCTATTGAGGATGTGGGTTTTTTGCGAGGGGGACACATCACCATAGAACATTACAAAGCGCAGAAATGATTTTAGATGAACCACTAAACAAGTTAAAACTTAGAATGTGTTGTCTTAGCCAAAATGACTATGATTAACAAAGCTTTTGACAAAACATATTAATTGTTGTTTTAATTGTTTTTCTATTTGAAACAGGGAAATGAAGTTGTTCTCTTCCAGCCAGCCAGAGAGTTTTTGCCAATGATAGATGAGGTATAACCCTGTGAACCTTGAATTGTGAGTTTTACGGCTTTTATCGAGCAGTTTTCTGGTGTTTTCTTATTAGATCAAGGACAGTACTTGAATATTGAAATTTAAATTTTATTCCTTACAAAAAAAAATTGTCACATAGAGGATCTATTTATTCTCTCCTGAAAAGGGTTTATCTCACATTTGAGGTCTGTCATGTGCAGGTATATAAATTATTACAGGAGAAAGTAAAGAAAATAACTGGAGCCACAGTAGAAAATAACAGATTTTGTGTTTCAGTGCATTTTCGTCGTGTACAGGAGAAGGTAGCAAAATTTTATTTTGTAATCTTTTTAAACTATAAATGCAAAGTAGTTGCAGACTTTTTCATGCTAGAAATTTTGTTGATTACATGTTGAGAAAGGTGTCTATGCTATATCATTTTTAAAAGCCAGGTCACGCTTTCATTTATAGCTGAATAAGGTGTTATCTGAAACAGGATTGGAGTGCACTAACAGAAATAGTGAGAAATCTTCTCAAAACATATCCCCGTTTACACTTAACCCAGGGAAAAAGGGTATGTAAATGATTTTCTACTGGCACTTTTTGTGTTTTGAAATATTCAATACCAGATTAAACTCTCAAGTTTATTATGGAAGTAGAAGTATTAACAAATTTATACCTCTTACTATATAAGTTTTGGAGATTCAGCCTCTAATTAAATATAGAAGTATTAACAAATTTATACCTCTTACTATATAGGTTTTGGAGATTCGGCCTCTAATTAAATGGCATAAAGGAAATGCCCTTGAATTTTTACTAGAGTCACTAGGTGAGCACTTAAGAACTTGTTTGAATTTGAAAGGATTTTTTTAATTTTATTTTTTTAAAACAATAGAATTACCCAAAGCCCGATCAAGCAGAAAGGCCCGACCTTTTCTATTCTACTGAATGAGATTAACAACTTTGTCAACTAACTAAAAAATAAATTGATTGTAGGTTTAGCAAGTTCAAGTGATGTGATTCCTTTGTATATTGGAGATGACTGTACAGATGAAGATGCCTTCAATGTAAGTAATAAGTATTATTCATTTGGGTGTCAATACAAGATATCAGATTTTTACAATCCATCATAATTATGAACATGAGTTTTTGGATTCAATTGTGTATGTTCTTTTTAGTATCAACATTTTGGATCAAACTCTATGATCCATCATAAGGATGGAAGATAACAAGAGATGTAAAACAAAAATGATAGATCACGGAAAGTGATCCGAAACGTTGATGTTAAAAAGAACTTCATCAATTGAATCCAAAATCTTATATTAATAATCTATTAAGATTTCTAGACTTATGGGGTAGTGTGTCATGATATATCAGTTCATTTCTTCATTTCTTTGTGCTGCAACAAGGAAAAGCCTCTAAAATTCTGAGGTTATTCAATATCAGGTCTTGAAAGCCAGAGGACAGGGTTTTCCAATCCTTGTGTCGTCTGTTCCTAAAAAGACAAATGCATCATACTCTCTACGAAACCCCTCTGAGGTATGCTTTCTGAAATGGTTATGTGCATATTGTTTCTCATGTTTAGAGGTTAAGATTTAAATAAATGCAATCACATCCATTATAAGCCATAGGTTTTTGAAATATTTTAATTTTTCATTGCTCCATTGATCTTGGATTCATGCAGGTTATGGAGTTTTTACATCATTTAGTAACATGGAAGCAACAGCCTTCGAATAGTCGATCAAAAACACAACAGAGCAAAATAACCTCAAATTTTGTCTGATAGGTTTTGAAGTTTAAAGTTGTACAAAGGACCCATGGTGACATGTGGGTTAAAATTGAAGGATTTAGATAGTAAATTGAAAAAATTATTTTGTAGGCCCACGAAATTTTCATTTTTGTAGCTTCTACCATGGAGCAATTCACCCATTGTATTGGATACAGCTATGGTTGTTTCTCAACCAGCTGTATACCAAGGGTCATAAAATTTGCACTTTCTATAAATGTTGTAAGACCATCATTGTTGGGTTGTACTTCAGTGGAATGAATGGCTGGGGTGTATCCTTTTGAAGGGCTTGAATGGTGTATTTACATTGTACACTATGGTGTCAATAAGAAATTTTCAAATGAATTAAAAAATTGATTATGTGGAAGTGTTGAAATAGTTTCCCAAGATTTCTTGTTCTATTACCTCTTCATCGATTGAAGAAACAAAAATTATAATAATAAAAATTATAATTCTTCTCTCTTTTTGGCCTTGCCTTTACAAATTGCATTATTGTTATGTTCTTTTCTTCTTCTAAAAATCAATGATATGTCTAAATAAAACAATAGGTATCTTTGGATTGTTTTCAATGTGAAATTCAATGTGATCTTTAGTGAAATGAAAGTCCAATCTTACATTGTTAAGTATTATGGACATTATAGAATAGTAGGAAAATCACCAAGATTACCAAAAATTATTGCAAACAATTAAATTTTATAGAATATTTGCACAAAACTCTAGAAATTAAAAAAAAATTCTTCTAACTTTCATGACTCATGAATTCATATGGAAATGCAAGAGAAGAGCATATTGTGTTTTTGGAATATCTACAAAAACTTATTATCCTGATCCCTTGTTAGAATGTACAAAAATGAATAACCTTAAAATACTAGTACTAACAATTAGAAATAAAACTAGTAGAATGCAATGACAATGCAATACAATGAAATAAGACTAGCTAGGAGTGAGTATATATATGAAATGAGATGGTAGACGTAGCAATGATAACCAATGGGAGGAGATTATACACTAGAACTGTGCACTTCTCTAAACCCTTCTATCCAAGATATCCCATGAATTGGAACACTCAAATGTCGATGTAAAGCTCCCTATCCATGGAGTGCAAAGGTGTATTTTTGTGCATATGAGGAGCTCTCATATGAGCCTTAGAGACACAACCCTTGCTAATTAACCATACAATGGGAGATTCCTTAGACAAGAGAAAGAGTGTAAGTGCCCAAGAGAGCTCTCAAACATGCAATGCAAGAATGACCTATGCTAATATGGAATGCAAGAATGTAACTAAACTAAGCAAGATGAGCATATTACAATCATTTTAATTAATTTATGTGATCTATGCTAACATGGATAGAAAAGTTAAGTTATTGCAAATGCATTTAAACTAGAATGAGGATGATGATGAGAGAATAAGACAAGAAACAAGAAGTTCTCCACAAAGCTCTAAGGAAGCCTATCAAGAAACTTGCAGCATAACATTAGCTTAAAATCAGGATCCCTAGAGAGGGAGAGGGCCCTCCCTTTTAAAGATATATAGACAGTTGAGATCAAAATAAAGAGATGAATGATCAAGGGTGGGAGTTGAATTTTAGCATGATCCATGTGCAAGATTATTTCCACCAATGAGAAAGAGTTGACTTTTGTATCTCCATGTGAGACAAAAAAAAAATCTTTTATTTTTAAATTGGATAAAATGCGTTGTGTGCAACTTAGGATAAGAGGGTGAAAGGGGTCTTTTTATTTAATTAAAGGGGGACATGTTCCTTTTAATTAAATATGAACTTAGGATATAGTGGTCAAACCATAGGTTACAATCGAATAAATTATAAAATGAGGATTTAATCAAAGATAAGCAATTAATAAATTATGCAAAAATCTTTAAAAGGGGGCTCATAGTCTAGATGACCATTTTGTGGTGATTACATTTGCCTCTCTTTGACTAATGTGTGATTGATTTGGGAATACATTATGTCAAAGAATGAAGAAGCCAAATAGGCCACAAAAAATAGAGAGATTTGATTTCAAAGAACGAGAATGAAAAATTAGATAGCAAGTTCTAAATGTACAACCTGATAGCAATAGTACTAAACACTAGGAGAGAGATGATATCAGGACTCAAGAAGAGTACTAACACCAAGCAAAGAAGATAGATCGAGAGAAAATGAAAGGATCAAGCATATGCTCTTGAGAAATAGATAGCTATAGCAAGCAAGCAATGATAGAATATTCTTGCCCCTCAAGATTGAAATCACAATGAGATAAAGGTGATGCAAAACTAAGCAAGATATGATCAAAAGGTCCATGATGACAAATATGTGATTAAACCAAGAAGGATAAAGTATGACAATAGATCAAATCAAGTAGAAAGATGAGATGAGGTGAATTGGAGGAGGTGAGAAGTGTGGAAATGATGAAGACATGAAGAAATGAAGATGCCCTAGCGAAGATTCAAAGATTAGACCTCAAAAGGTCAACCAACTACATAGGAGGAGAAAATTTTAAAATGTGATTTTGACCATTGAGATGAACTTAGATTTTAATTTCAATCCCAAAAATGAATTCAAGATGTCCAAATTAAGTTAGAATAGGGTCGAAAGGTTATATAGATGTGATGACAAGTATAGAAGAAGCAAAAGAGTGGATGTGAACATCAAGAAATGAAAGACATGATCAAGAGGAAGAGTGAGAAGAGATAAATGCAATTAGGTGACGTGTCTATGAACGATGAAGAGAGAGCTCTCCCCATATGAAAAATGCAAGACTAAGCTAGAATGAGCCTATAATGCAAACTAGTATAAAAATTGGTTTACTTGCAAGGGACATAAAACATTTAGACTCTAATTTCATCATTGAGCATTATTAGGGACATCGAAAGATCATACAATACTCCCTAGTATAACTATGAGGATATGAATATGATCAGTATTAGATAGGTATGTGGGAATCCAACTTAAGCATAAAAGACATGTAAGTCAAGACAACTAATGCAGTTAGATTCCCTAAATTTAGTATAGCAAGATTACACCTATATCAAGGCATGAGCATTAGGATAACCCCTAAGTGTGGTCTTGCGAAAATAGATAAGGATGATACAATGTAGGTCCAAAGTGTCAAGTAGGAAAAGCATGAATGTTCTCAACACCTTAGACTAACAAAGCATACCCACTAGCAAAAAATAAGTAAAACATGCCTCAAGCCCCTAGTCTTATAGTCCATGATGTCTTTGAAAGACTATTAGGGAGGGAACACTCAGAAAAGGAATCATCATAGATAACACACAAAGAAGATAAAGTTCAACATATCTTAGCAAGTATAATGTTTAAGTGTGTGTGTGTATGTCACATGGTCATTTCTTCAAGACTCACATTTGATAGTGAGAAATATTGTAGTATCCTAGACTATAGGTAAGGTATCCAAAAAGCGTTGACAAATATTTGGTGTCAAGGTGGGGTAGTGTTGAGAAACACTTTTTTGCATGAGTTTCCAAAGAAACCCTAACACACAACAAGACCTGATAAGCTAAGTAGTTATGCCTCCTAGAACAGGACAAAGAGATAATTCCAAGCTAGGAAATGTAGTTGTGAAATGAGTGAGTGTGAAGTGACACTGATAGACATAGGTGCGAGGGTCTCAAGTAGCATCTGTTTCTAGGTTTTCACCACTTGGCAAATTTTTTCAAGACTTTTTTTCAAACTTTTAAATTTTTTGATTTTTTTTTATACATCAAAGTGCCTATTGCTAGGTTTTCACTAAGGTGATCATTTTTTCAAGACATTTTCCATTTTTTATGATTTTTTTAGCATCATATATGATTTTTTTTGGATCTTTTAGAATGACTTAGAGTTTACTCGCTCTCAACCAAGATCACATCAATTTGTCCCAATGTCTAGCAAGGTGTAGAAAATGATGGAGCAACAAGCTGGTGGATAAGAAAAGTTAGATACACAAGGAGTATGAAGCAAGTGAAAGTGATCCTCAAGTACTAACTCCTCAAGAGTACCCAAGCTAGGGAAAGATAGCCATATGAAGAAGGTTTTGGATATGCAATGGAATCAATGAGAAAAATAACATGTAGAATAAGTAGTGAAGCCAAAAAGAGAGATAGCATATGGGATAAGTAGTGGAGACAATAAGAGAGATAACATATAGGATAAGTTGTGGAAGCCAATAAACAACATGGGTAAGTGCACCAAGTTGTGGTGCCAAAAGGGGGGTATAAGTGGACACCTTTTTCCTGAAATCTACAAATTTTGAACTTCAACAAGAATTTGAAGATAGTTACACTCAAAATTTTAAGATATGACAAAAACAAAAGTCATAGTCCTTTGAATCTAGTTTCTAAACTATTAAATTTTTTTCAAAATGGTTTAGTTTTAGGTCCTTAAAATAGTGGGCCACAAAAAGTGGTACTATTTATTCCAAAAAAAATAACACAGTACAAAGTGTGCCCCCCCTAAAATTTTAACTTTTTAAAAAAAATTCTTTAATCACTCTGGTCAAAAGTTACTTAACACTATGTAGTTTATCCCAGATTTTTCGGGTAATTTAATAATGTGTTTTTTTTTTAATGAATTTTTTAACTTGACACATCCCAAAAATGTGAAATATATGTGTGCTCCCCCTAGAAATAATTGAAAACTAATCTAAAATCAAAACTTTTTTTTTTCAAAGTGTGTAGAATGGAGTCTAGTTTCTAAAAAACTAAGTTGTTTCAAAATTTGATGAATGAGCTAAAATCTATAGCCCAATTAGTACATGGTGGTTTTTGACAAAAAATGAACATACATTCAAAAGAAATTATAGATGAAAGGCTTGAAATAGTAAAAATTAAAAATAAATTATATGGTTAGATAGCTAACACAGAAACCTATAATGCTATGTAACCTGATCTTATTGATACCCAACCACAAGGAATCTTGAAGGGGAGCACACAAGAAAAATCAATCATTTTTGGTATGTTTGTTGGAAAACACGTCTCTGACCTATTTATAAACTCCAAACCTTTGGGTTGGATCTCCAAGGCAAAACCAAGCCTTAGGCTTGGGTTTAATGCAAAGCTTTCAATAGCGTGTGCGCCCTGTAGCATGCACGCACTATTGGAAGCATTGAATTCTCAGTAGCACATGCGTGCTATAGGGCGCACGCACTATTGAGGCCTAAATTACAAACCAAGACCAAAAGAGAGTTGGGTGGGGGGGGTGGTTGGCAGGGGAATGGCTATGTGTGTATGTGAGAGAGACAAAGAGATAGAGAGAATAGGCGGTGGGAGACATAGTGGGAGAGGAAGAACGAGAGAGAGGAGGATGGGAGTGTGTGTGTGTGAAAGAGAGAGAGTATGGAATGGGAGAGGGGGAAGACAGAGTAGCTCGAGAGAGAGTAGGGGATGGAAGAGAGAGTAGGCGATGGGAGAGGGAGAGAGAGTGGGGATATAAATGTGTGTAAGAGAGAAAGAGAGAGAGAGAGAGAGAGAGAGAGAGAGAGAGAGAGAGAGTAGGGGATAGGAGAGTGTGAAAATGTAAGAGAGAGTAGGGGGTAGCAGAGACAGAGAGAGTAGAGAGGGAGAGGGAGTGAGTGAGAGAGAGAGAGAGAGTAGAGGGAGAGTGAGAGAGAGAGAGAGAGAGAGTCAGAGAGAGTGAGAGTGAGAGTGAAAGTGTGTGTGTGTGTGTGTGTGTGTGTGTGAGAGAGAGAGAGAGAGAGAGTAGGCGGTGGGAGAGGGAGTGGGAGAGGGAGAGGGAGTGATAGAAAAAGTAGGGGATGGGAGAGGAGAGAGGGGAGATGGGTGTGTGTGAAAGAGAGTATAGGGAATGAGAGAGGGGAGAGAGAGATAGAGAGAGTAGGCAATAGCAGAGGGATGGGGAGGGGGGGGGGGGAGAGAGAGAGAGAGAGAGAGAGAGAGAGAGAGAGAGAGAGTAGGCAGTGGGAGAGGGAGTGGGAGGGAGAGAGAGGTGGAATGGAAGTGTGTAAGAGAGTAGGCAGTGGGAGAGGGACTGTGAGAGAGAGAGGGAGGGAATGGGAATGTGTATTTATTTATAAGAGAGATAAAGTAGGGGATGGGAGAGAGTGTGAGAGTTTGAGAGAGAGTAGGAGGTGGCAGAGAGAGCTCGTATGGGATGGGGGCGAGAGAGAGTAGGGGATAGGAGAGAGAAACTAGAGAGGGAGAGAGACTACTTGAGAGAGAGAGAGAGATAACTTAGGCAGTGCAAGAGGGAGTGGGAGAGGGAGAGAGAGGGGGGATGGAAGTGTGTGTGACAAATCTAGAGAGTAGGGGATGAGAGTGTGTGTGTAAGAGAGATAGAGTAGGGGATAGGAGAGAGTGTGAGAGTGTGAGAGAGATTAGGTGGTGGCAGAGAGAGCTCGTACGGGATGGGAGAGAGAGAGAGTGAGATTAGGGTATGGGAGAGTGTGAGAGAGAGTAGGGGATGGGAAAGAGAGAGTGAGAGTAAGGGATGGGAGAGAGAGAGAGAGAGGGAGTAGAGAGGAAGAGAGAGAACTTGAGAGAGAGTTAGAGATAGTAGGTGGTAGGAGAGGGAGTGGGAGAGGGAGAGGGAGAGAGATAGGGGGGATGGGAGTGTGTGTGACAGATGTGGAGAGTAGGGGATTGGAGAGAAGAAGAGTGGGGGGATAAGAGTGTGTGTGTCTATGAAAGAGAGAGAATAGGGGATCGGAGAGAGTGTGAGAGTGAGAGAGAGAGTAGGGGATGGGAGAGAGTGGGAGGTGGAAGAGAGAGAGAGTATGGCGATGGGGGAGAGAAAGTAGGCGGTGGGAGAGGGAGAGAGAGAGAGAGGGGGGATGGGAGTGTGTTTGTAAGAGAGACAGGGTAGGGGATGGGAGAGAGTGTGAGAGTGTGAGAGAGTAGGGGATGGGGGAGAGAAAGTAGGTGGTGGGAGAGGGAGTTGAAGAGGGAGAGAGAGAGGGGGGGATGGGAGTGTGTGTGTAAGAGGGACAGAGTAGGGGATGGGAGAGAGTGTGAGAGTGAGTAGGTGGTGGCAGAGAGAGCTCGTACAGGATGGGAGAGAGAGAGAGTAGAGAGAGAGAGAGAACTTGAGAGAGAGAGAGAGATAGTAGGTAGTAGGAGAGGGAGTGGGAGAGGGAGAGGGAGAGAGATAGGGGGGATGGGAGAGAAGAGAATGGGGGATAAGAGTGTGTGTGTCTATGAAAGAGAGAGAGTAGTGGATGGCAGAGAGTGTGAGAGTGAGAGAGAGTAGGGCATGGTAGAGAGAGAGTATGGAGATGGGGGAGAGAAAGTAGGCGATGGGAGAGGGAGAAAGAGAGGGGGAATGTGAATGTGTGTAAGAGAGACAAGGTAGGGGATGGGAGAGAGTATGAGAGTGTGAGAGTAGGGGATGTGAGAGGAGAGAGAGAGTAGGGGATGGGGGAGAGAAAGTAGGTGGTGGGAGAGGGAGTGGGAGAGGGAGAGAGGGGGGGATGGGAATGTGTGTGTAAGAGAGACAGAGTAGGGGATGGGAGAGAGAGTGTGAGAGTGAGTAGGTGGTGGCAGAGAGAG
The DNA here is from genome assembly GCA_028749045.1 of Cupressus sempervirens. Classification (NCBI taxonomy): domain Eukaryota; kingdom Viridiplantae; phylum Streptophyta; class Pinopsida; order Cupressales; family Cupressaceae; genus Cupressus; species Cupressus sempervirens. The sequence goes on along the minus strand of CM053789.1, from coordinate 635,766,151 downwards.
CTCGTACAGGATGGGAGAGAGAGAGTGAGATTAGGGGATGGGAGAGTGTGAGAGAGAGTAAGAGTAAGGGAGAGAGAGAGAGAGAGAGAGAGAGAGAGAACGAGAGAGAGAGATAGATTGTAGGCAGTAGGAGAGGGAGATGGGGGGATGGGAGTGTGTGTGACAGATGTAGAGAGTAGGGGATTGGAGAGAAGAGAGTGGTGGGATAAGAGTGTGTGTGAGAGATCTAAAGAGTAGGGGATGGGAGAGGAGAGAGGGTGAGAGAGGTAGAGAGAGTAGATGGTGGGAGAAGGAGAGCGAGAGAGAGAGTAAAGGATGGGAGAGGGGAGAGAGAGAGTGTAAGGGATGGGAGAGGGGAGAGAGAGTAGGAAGAGAGAGAGGGTAGGGGATGGGAGAGAGAGTAGGGAGGACAGAGAGTAGGGAAGATTGAGAGTGATGTGTTTCTACATAGTGCATACACACTATAGTGTGTATGCGCTTTCTAGTGTGTACACACTATGTGAAATCACCTAAAAATGGACAAAAAGCAACTTTGGGGCCCATTTCATCCATTCTCTACTTTTGGTCTGTTATGCACTCTGTTATTTTGATAGAAATCATGGGTTTCAACATAGCAAACACTATTTCAACACTTTTGGAAGCTAGCAAACACCAAATTCAATCATTGGATACGTGATTTGAAGAATTTTTGAATATTCCTTGTATAGAAAAGGTTAGTGCAATCTATTTTAAATATTGTTTGTTGATATATAAATACAAATTTGATTATAATTTGACATGTTGTTTAATATATAGTGAATTTATTGAAATTTGTATGTTTGAATGAAATGTTATTTCGAAATGGTTAAAAAATTGACAAGTCATTTGATATATATTGTGCATTCATTCAAATAATTATAATTTTTATATGTATTTGAATAATTTGTAATTTACACATTTTAAGTAATTTAGATGTTTGAATAATTTGACATGTAGAAATCATCATCATGCCAAGGAAGAAACCAAAAACTCAAACAAATGAAGATAGAGAGAGAGAGAGAGAGAGAGAGAGAGAGAGAGAGAGATTTGGCAATTAAAAGAGATAAAATAAAATTACTACGTGAGCAAAGAAAATTGCAAAGCAATAATGAAGAATTGACTTTCGAAGAGGATCAAGAACCATTGGTACAAAGAAACAAAGAGGAAGAATTGGAAAGACAAAGAGAACGAATGAGACTATTATGCTCAAGAAGACAATTGAATTGTGAAGCTACACCATCTTCCAATGTTGGAGTCATATCGTCCGCTACACCATCTTCCAATGTTGGAGTCATATTGTCTGCTACACCATCTTCTAATGTTGGATTCATATCATCCGCTACACCATCTTCCAATGTTGGAGTCATATTGTCTGCTACACCATCTTCCAATGTTGAAGTCATATCGTCCTCTCATGTTGAAGAGACACTGATTTGTAGATCCAACGATATACACACTCCATCATGTCATGTTGAAGGCACAACATCAACACATCAAGTAGGTGATATTCCATCTTTTGCATCTTATTGTCAAGGCACATCATCTTTGGTTCAAGGTACGCAATACACTCAACCTTATGTTGATGTTCAAAATATTAAAGGAATGGAAGAGATTATAACACCTTCTAGAATTCATTTTAGAAGACCAAAATATTTGATTGATATTGATACTAACATTTTGAAATCAATGTCTGACAAGATTAGCAAGTGTATTTGTCAAAGAAAAGTTAATCGCATTTGGAGTTTTTTTTGAAGAATTAAATATTACAGGTCAATGCCAATTATTTGTTGAAATGATGAGAAATTTGAAATTTAGGCCTATCATGAAGATTCTTGGGCTAAGAACGATGCACAATTCAAATGAAAAAAATATTGTAAAGAATCTAATGAGTGCTTATGACAAAGTGGGTTCTAAATCACACACCAAAGATAGTCATATCACAAGATGAGAAGAAAGCTCGACTCATGAGAAAGAAAAGAAAAATATTAAAAATTGGTAGAGGTACTCTAAGGAGAGCCATGCTAAGGTGTGAAAGATTAGAAGATCCAACAAAAAATGAGTTATGGACATTTAGCAGTAGACTACCACGAAAGGATAAAGAAATTAGTGAAGCCTTGAAATCATTGATCGAAGATTTTTGAAAAAATAACACACGTGTTTCTCCTAATCAAAGAGATGTTGTAAGAAGGAGGATTGGTAGCCAAAATCGCTAATGACATGAAGAAATAGAAGTTTTATTAGCCCTTTTTGTGAACATTTGTCTATAACATACTAAACTTTATCATCCTTTAGTATAAATGTTTTGAACTTTTGATGTATAAAGTATGGACATAGGGCATAAAATGATAATCGGAATTATATTTTTAAAAGGGGTTCATTTTGTGGTAAAAATCTTTCTTCATGAATGTTTGATATGGGTAGATCTTCCTGCAGCTGAAGAGATTGCAAAAACTGTTAGTTGAATAATTAATGCCTTTTCTTTATAAACTAATAAATTAAAATAAATGTTTGCGAGAAGTCTTGTGTGTATTAAATGTTGATTCGTAGGATACAAGCTAAGCAGGAGTTAAACAAACTATGAAGGAATAACGCTAATGCATTGATGACATTAAGGAGAAGCGTTATGACATCGTTGTAGCTAGAAGACTTGGTGGCAAAGTCAGAAGGGACCTGTTTTAATTAATAACCAAGCGAGACCTAATAAAGCAGCCGAGCAAGGAAGTAAGCATCAAAGCAATCAGTTAAACATGCAAAGCACGATACTTGGATTCCTGGAAAGCTGTTTGAAGACAGATAAATGAGAAAATCTAACATTTTCTATAATCTCTATATTTGTGGGGAATTTAAGGGAGAATTAATGTCTTTCCAATTGCATGTTTGCAGTCTTAAAGATGTAACTGACTTTCCTTCATGAGGAAGTCATAGTTTTAGGAGTTTGTTGTTCTTCCCTATAAATAAGACCTCATTTGTATCTATGAGGTTAAGTAGTGAATAGACAGACAGAGTTGATAGACATCTTATTGTTTTTCAAGTTATTGTAATACTGCATATCAAATGAATACATGCCTTTGCTGAGTTTCTACACTTTTATCTAAGTTTCTCTTTCCTTCATTCTTTCGTGGGGGCCCACGCGAAAGGTGGAGTTTTACTTTAGTAAGTAGGAGTTAGACTCAGTTTTCTAAGTTAAAGTTAAAACTATTGTTCCTACAGTAGTAGGTGCATAGATGTATGGCTAAATGATTAGAATTTCCTTCCAAGTATTTGATAGTCGTCTTTCCTTTGGATAAAATAGATTTTCTTAACAGTTATTGCATTCAAAGTAGTAGTGACTTTTAGTGAAAACTAGAGCATATACTTTGCAGACATCATCTCAAGTTCACGCTCCCGGATTGACATTTAATGAAAATCAGCATAGTACTTTGGTGGTAAGGGATGTCCAATCCTGCAACTAAAAAGGTGTTATATTGATTAGACCAAGGTAAACTTTAAGAAAGCCACCTCCAAAAAAAGATATAAAATATTGGCAAATTTTTCATTATTTTGAAAAAACAAAATTATTTCTATTGGCGAATCTCTCAATTTTTTATTCTAAATATGATTAATATTGGCGATTATTTTTTAATCATAATTTTATTTTGTATAAAATATTTACGAAACTCAATAATAATAGGAAGTTCATTAATCACCATGGAATATTACAAATCAAAATTGAACATTTTTTTACCTTGTGGAATATTATGATAATTGTTACATATACTTTAAATCAATAGTGAAAAATAAATATTGGTGATATATCCCTAAAGTAACTAATAATTATGATAATTATTGGTTAGTTCAAATTAATTTCTCTAATAATATATTATATTTAGGTAACTCAAATCTATTCATGTAACAAATATTGTGGTGAATATTTGAGTTTAATTTTTTTAATAAAATAAATTATTGAGCGATTTTAAATATTCTAGAACTGAATTTAATATAACTACGGCGATTTAGGTTGTATCAAATCTTAAATTATTAGCCAAATTACTAGCCAAAAAATTCTAAAATTAGCCAATTTACGAATATTAGCCACTAAATTATACCCTAGATTAGACATATTTTTGGCACCATTGTCGGGGATGGTGTCAGTCTAGTATTTACTATTGAGTCATTTAGTTTCATTTTCAGCATTCTTACATGCATAGAAGAAGAGATCACCTTGGAAGATTTCTTCCCAACTTCAATCAGGAAGATCCTTTTTATCCTGACTCTGAAGAAAGAGAAGAAAGAAAAGAAGAACTATTTGAGAACATATTTGCAGAAGTACTAGAACAAGTACAATCACCAACCACATCTAAAGAATCTTTTCATTTGAATAATCTTTGTGCTGAGCCAGAATATCAAGATAATACATTAGCTCTAGTCATTTATCAGCCTCCACTAGGATACCTACAAATGGTAGCAACTCAACCTACAGCAGGGTAATCAAAATTTGAAAAATATACCCTCAGCTACCTTACCTAAATTCTATGGTCCTATTACTGAAGATCCAAAAACTTTTCTCTTTGAGTTCGACATCCTTTGTCAAAGTTATGACCACACAACTGATGCCCATAAGCTGAAATTGTTTCCATCAACTTTCAAACAAGCCACTTTGAGATAGTTCATGAGTTTAGGTGCCAATGCTGTGACAGATTGGCCAACAATGAGTAATTTGTTCCTTAATAAATATAAGGAATATTGTAGAGGCCATGATTTGAAAGGAGATGACATTTTTAAAATGACACAAAAGGAGGATGAGACTTTGGAGGACTATGTTGCCCGGTTCATGTTTAACCTATAGCGCAACACACAACATCAGTTGAACGAGGAGTCTCAAAAGCATCTCTTTCTGAAAGGAGTACATGACAGGAGTATGGAAGCTTTAGACTTAATGGCTGGAGGTGACATTACACAGAAGACGTGGGCTGAAATCCAAAATATTTTTTTAAACTATTCTAGAGCAACAACAAAAAAAGGATGAGGTTTGAGGGATTTACTCCAAAAGACTCCTCGGACAGGAGTATCTAAGACAGAATCATCAAACCTCTTGTCAAATTTCAAGCAAGACATCATTAATGATGTTGCTACACAATTGGATACCATGCAAGCACGCAGGAAGAAGGAAGATGCTGATAGTATGTTGGCAGAATATTGCCCCATTGCAGAGAAAAGAAACGCAACTGTCGATGTAAGCCTATTGCTAGCATGGAATCACAGCATGTACCTACTGAGTTCAAGGCAATTGATGAAGACGGGGAAGTCTTTTATGTTGCTCAACAAAGGCCATGGGCTCCAAGATCAAGTATTTGTCAAGACCCACTCCATAATTAGGTAGTAATAGTCAATGGCAACCCTTTGTACTTTTGAAATGTGTGAAATAATATTAAATCATGATTTCGCATAACTCCTCATTAATATGGCATATGTTTTTGAGCACGATCTTTATTCCCATTATGGTTTGGTGATTAAAATGTCGTCATGAAGTACTAAAGAGTGTGATGTTTGGAAAGTATTGAAGTATTGCAATTTCCCTTTGTTGAAACCCTTGTAGCTATCACCGCCCATACTTTCAAAATCACTTGTAGTGAAATTGCCTGTACTAGCATTTTTTTTCAAAAATATGGGTGGAGAACCTCAGCGACATGAACCAGCAGATCACAAAGTCTTACTGGCAGACCTAGCAACATGTAGTTTGTTTCAACAATGAGGTTGGCTAGCTTATTGTCTCAGTTTGAAGTAGTTTGATCAAGAAATTGTGCTCCAATTTTATAATACATTGAGGGATGGATAGGAAACTGTTAAGGGCATTCACGTAGAATTCACCGAAGAAGTAGTGGCAGAAGTTTTTGGGTTACCCACAATTGGAGAACGTTGGACAGAGGACATGGATGCACGATAAGAAAAAGAGCAATTCTTAGTATTGGGAGATCCTCGGCTAGAGGAAAACAAAAAGCAAGGTACATTACAATTATCTCTCCCTCTACAATTCATCCACTCTGTTGAATTTATCATAAGATATTTTACCTGTGAAGGAAGATATTCCTATTTGCATGCTGTTCATTTCAAAATTTTGAGTGGTTTGCGGCATGGGGATTGTCCTGTAAATCTTCCAAGTTTCCTTTATAATATCATCAAAAGGAAAGCTACCTATGTACAGCAAGGCAAGACCCAGTCGGTATCCCACCATTGCTTGATTAGGGCTATAATTGAAAAGGAGTTGACTAGGCAGCACTTGGGAACATGGGATGATTTTGTAAAGCTAAGGTCAGAGGGACCTAGAAGGGGTGGACCTAAAGGGCAAGGAGTAGGGACAAGAGAGAAAACCGATGTAGGAGTAAAAAAAGTAGTATATAGAATGGTTCAAGAAGCTTTGGCTTCTACTTCTACGCCTAAAACTGCAAAGAGGAAAATTTTGACTATAGAAGCCTCAACTCCTAGGAAGAGAAAATCACGCATAGTTGCTGCAGAGGAAGGTTCAGAAGAAGTATCTCCAGTATCATAAGAACCTGCACTTAACCCAAATAAAGAGAAATTTGTTGATAAGGGCAAGAAACCAATTTCTACTCCAAGGCGAGTCACCAGAATGTCTGGGGTAAATATAAGAATTGAACCTCCTGCGCCACCGGCTAAGCCTCCTATACCACCTATTGATATTGAAACTCCAGTACCTACACCTGCATAGTCACCGGAGCACACAGCACCTACTCCTGAACATAAAAATAATCCTGAGAAAATTTTTGCAAAATCGAATAGTCCTATTAATGTTGATAGTGACATAGAGTCCTCAAAAGAAATAGTGCCCAAGGTTGGACACCTAGCGGAGGAAACTGATAATCTACCACTAGAGGAATATCCATCTGTTGCACAAGAAATGGTTCAGGAAATTGTTGAAACATTTCAAGATCAAATGACTATTGTACCCCATCCTGCAGCCATTGCCCCTTCAAAAAAAGTTGATAACACTATTGCTTGTCAACATAATAATTTTGTTGAACAATAGCATTCTCAAGATGATAGCACTTTTGACCACCATCATCCTGAGCACCGCCTTGAAAATTATAGACCTATTGTCCATCATCATACACCACCGAACATTTCCACTCCGTTAATAGCCAGCTTTAATTTGTACCAAAAATTTCAATGGGAAAAAGCAAATTGGGATTTAGAGAAGAAGAAAATGCTCAGAATTATCAGGGAACAAGCACAAAAAATTGAAGAAAAGGATAATGAAATTAAGATCCTGCAGCAACGTGTCACAAAGATCACAAAGCTCATTCCAGAGCTTTTAAATTGTAGGTCCCCATCTCCAGTTTACACACTGTTCTTAAAGGAGAAAATGATTAATTTTCAGTTATCTCGAATTACTCGGGGGTTGAACCCTTCCTTACATACTCCTTAGGAATTTTATGCAACATTTAGTTCAGTTCCAATGACTCTAAAGAATCTCCTCTATGAATTATATGTTCATAATCTTGTTGTACCAGATGATAAAGATTGGAATTCATTGTTATATGTGGGAGATGTACAGTTTAGGGCCATTATGTCATGGATGTAGAATGAGATCAGTCAAGAGAACCAGGCTGCTCCTTATAGGGAAAAGGAAATGTTTGAACCATTGTACATTCGGCCAGAAATACAGAACACTTAAAGAGTATTCTTCGATTGGCTTTCTGTTAGCAATAATTGAAGTGTTGCTGCCAAAATCCACCCTATTCGTGAACAGGCATTTCTGGATTGGGAGCAGCATTGTTCTGAAAATGCCCCTAATGCTATACAAGCTTCTCTTCAAAGATGGATTTGATTGCTAGAAGACCTGAAAACCAAGGAGTTGCACTCTCCCCAAAATATAGAATTAGCCATCAGCAGGATGCCCAGGTATTTGACGTTGGGAAGAAATCAAAAAAATTATTAGGTACCTCTTCGTTTCCAACCACCAATACTTTTGCATCCTATGCTTGGAAAATATGATTTGTTTGTTGAATATAACATGACTACTAAAGAACAAAAATGGGAAAGATTGAAACAAAATCATGGATATTTCAATTACAGAGCTCATGAATCAGGGGAGAAAATTGCCAATGACCTCAGACTGCGGATGAGGATCAGAAACCTATAGATGCTGAAGGGACCAGCCTCAAGACGGTTGGGGGGAAAAATGATGACATGAAGAAATAGAAGTTTTATTAGCCCTTTTTGTGAACATTTTTCTATAACATACTAAACTTTTTCATCCTTTAGTATAAATGTTATGAACTTTTGATGTATAAAGTATGGACATAAGGCATAAAATGATAATCGAAATTATATTTTAAAAAGGGTTCATTTTGTGGTAAAAATCTTTCTTCATGAATGCTTGATATGGGTAGATCTTCTTGCAACTGAAGAGATTGCAAAAACTGTTAGTTGAATAATTAATGCCTTTTCTTTATAAACTAATAAATGAAAATAAATGTTTGCGGAAATTCTTGTGTGTATTAAATGTTGATCGCAGGATACAAGTTGAGCGAGAGTTAAACAAACTACGAAGGAATAACGCTAAGGCATTGATGACGTTAAGGAGAAGCGTTATGACATCATTACAGCTAGAAGACTTGGCGGCAAAGTCAAAAGGGACCTATTTTAATGAATAACCAAGTGGGACCTGATAAAGCGGTCGAGCAAGGAAGTAAGCATCAAAGCAATTAGTTAAACATGCAAAGCACGATACCTGGATTCCTGGAAAGTTGTTTGAAGACAGATAAATGAGAAAATCTAGCATTTGCTATGATCTCTATATTTGTGGGGAATTTAAGGGAGAATTAATGTCTTTCCAATTGCATGTTTGCAGTCTTAAAGTTGTAATTGACTTTCCTTCATGAGGAAGTCATAGTTTTAGGAGTTTGTTGTTCTTCCCTATAAATAAGACCTTGTATGTATCTATGAGGTTAAGTAGTGAATAGACAGACAAAGTTGATAGACATCTTATTGTTTTTCAAGTTATTGTAATACTACATATTGAATGAATACATGCCTTTGCTAAGTTTCTAAACTTTTATCTAAGTTTCTCTTTCCTTCATTCTTCCATGAGGACCCACGCAGAAGGTGGAGTTTTACTTTAGTAAGTAGAAGTTAGACTCAGTTTTCTAAGTTAAAGTTAAAACAGTTGTTCCTGCAGCCACTAGATATAGAACTAGTCACTGTTCCTGTAGTAGTAGGTGCATAGATGTATGGCTAAATAATTAGAATTTCCTTCCAAGTATTTGATAGTCATCTTTTCTTTGGATAAAATAGATTTCCTTAACGGTTATTGCATTCAAAGTAGTAGTGACTTTTAGTGAAAACTAGAGCATATACTTTGCAGACATCATCTCAAGTTCACACTCCTGGATTGACATTTAATGAAAATCAGCATAGTAGTTTGGTGGTAAGGGATGTCCAATCTTGAAACTAAAAGGGTGTTATATTGATTAGACAACCGCGACCCACATGCGAAACATTTTTTGGACTCAACTTAGATACAATTTTTTGCAAAATTTATTGGTATGTATCCTCAAATCAGAATAAGTCAAAATTTTTTTGAGATGGATAAACCTTTTTATGTGAAGATAAATCACACACACACAACTTGTTGTTGTAGGATACATATTGAATTTTCTAACCATTTTGATGTTTTTAGGCATATATGCGTAGTTTTGCATTCTTAGTTTGTTTTGCAGGATTGTGACATAAATGAGCCACCAAGATCTTCAAAGAAATTCATATCCAACATTTTATATGAAATAGGGGATGGCCAAAAATTTTACAAGACATCATGCTTGGATGGTATATGCTTATTTTGTGGTTCTTTGCAACTTTTATCAACTTGTCAACATATGGATAGTACACATGAAACTGAAAATGAAATAGTAGATTATGAAAAATTTAAGATAGTGACATATGCTCTAAAAGATGGGAAACATGGTAGAAGATGTGATTTAGTCATTGAAAAGATTCTAGTGTATGAGTTCATGAAGATTTTTCGTGAAAAGATTATTTATGAGTATGCAAGGCATACCCATAGAGCTCGATGGTTGGATTTGCAATTCAAGTTGTGCAAGGATACATTTCCACTGGATACCATTGTTTTGGTTGTAGATTTTGTAGAGAACTACCCACTACAACCACAAAATGAGGTGCAAGCAAAGTATTATACCCCTCAATAGGTTTCTATATTTGTTCACATAACATTCATGCATTCACCTACAAGTATAGAGGATGACAGAAAGATTTTGAGGGAGTACCATTTTTACATCGGTAATGATCGATCACATTCTACAAAGTTTGTACATGGTTGTTTTCAACTATTTTATGGAGATTTGGCTAATAGGGGCATAAAATATCATTAGCACATTATTTGGTCAAAGAATTGCGCATCTCAATTCAAGAATGCATGAATATTCTATTGGTTGAGCAGGATGCATAGGTTGTGTAGAATTCAATGTATGTGGAATTTCACAGAGGTTGGTCATGGTAAGGGAGAGCACGATGGTACAGGCACATGCATTAAAAGAGCCTTGGCTCATGAAGAACTAAAGTACAAAGATGGAGCAATATTGATAGATGCAAAATCCATCATCCAATTGTGTAACACTAAAATGGGTCTAGGTAAGGAAGGTAAGTCTATGGTTCGTATAATTTTTTGGTTGATAGATAATACTAACATTGCACCATATCAGGATTGTTGCACACTAATAGGATCTAGTGAGTTACACTCTTTTAGAAGCTCTGATGAAAGTTCATGGAGTATCCACACACGAAAAATGGCATGCTATTGCCCATCATGTGCAAAGGAAAATTGGGATGACTGTGAGTCAACTGAATGGGTGGACAAATGGGATATACGGGCTTTGGACTCAATTGACACCTATCGTCTCCCACAAGCACTAGAAATGGTAGAGATGGATTCGTCTATTGACTTTGACCACTTGTCAAATCTAGTGCAACCAGGTAATATATATATTTATATATCTTTGTAATTTCAATATGTAACTTTATAACTTTTACCCAAGTATTTTCTAAATTAATGACCACATTTTGTACATTTGTCACTATAGGTCGTGTTTTTGTTGTTATTGCACCTGAAGATAATGAAGAAGGGATAAATTATTATTTGTGTCATTGTGTTGAAGCCAAATGAAAATTGGATCACTCGGTTATAGATGGTGAAGGTTTAGAGTACCATGTCGGTGCGGTGGTTGTAACAGGCACATGGCTTAGATGATATTCTATGAAGAACCCTAACTTGTGGTTATTCAAGGATTGGCAAACAGAGAGGAAGATTATTCATTATTCAAACCTTGTTGTCATATCAAATGTCCACTTGATAAAATATGGTGGAAAACCACATAATAAGATTCTTTGGAAAGTTCGTGAGTTAGACCATGAGGCAATACTTGAGACATTAAAATGTCAAGTAGATCCAGTTGGCTCATTAGATTGAATAGGGAGAGAGAGAAAGAGTGATCAATTGGATCCAAATACAATGTTACAACCTCTTCACCAAGACTATCCACATGACTAATGTGGACCATATTTTTATGATGTGTAAGTGATGAGATTTAGTTTTGATTTGTTTAGAATCTAGATACATTATTTGAATTTATATTAGATTCTTTAATAGGACCCATTTTTAGATTAGTCGTTTGAATAAGTGAAAGTTTAGAATTTTTTGTTTAGATCATAATGTAAGGAAAGAACATGAATATTTTTAGAATGTGAATGCTTTGTGATGTAAAGTCATGATTGTGTGCATGTAACCAAAAACTTCAAACTAGCGAAAGCAAGGATACAATGGGAGAAGTTTTCAATACTCATCAAGCAAGGGTTATCATATAACTCAGAAAACAAGGATTTCTACAAATGGATAATTCTTAATAACAAGCCAAATTCAATTTTGTTCATTCTCTAATTTTAGTGGATTAATCTTATCTTAGATTTTTTACTATGCTAATTCTTTATTTGCAGGTCACCAAAGAAGAGGGCTAATAAAGTTGACGCACAAGTGATAAAGGGTGAGATGCCAAAATCATGTATGAAATGGTATTATCAATTCACATCCTCAATATTTATTAGTGTTCTTTGTTCAAGTACCATTTCTTTTTAATTATCTTATGCCTAGAATTGTAGAGGATCATAATCATCAAAAAGTAAGAAGGAAAATAGGTCTCGATCTTATGATAATGGGGCAGTGACAGAGATAGTTCTCCCTAAGGATAATGTTGATCAGCCAATGGCCATTTCCCTCCATTTTTTAGTCCTTTTTCACAAAGCTATTTCTAACATGGTGTTGTTCAAGTTCATGAATGATCACAATATTCGTGACTATACAACAAGTGTGTGTGTTCGATGCAAAGCCCTCCTATATTCCCCTAGGAACCACAACTCAACTCTAGGATTCTCTTGTATTCTTGGAATCTACCCAAGTAATTAGACTCTAATAGGTTTCAAGAGGATGTCTTTGACTTGGTAACATCTTCCTACAACCATGTCTAAGAGGTTATAACCCAAATCTTCAGTTTGTCTTCTAAACACTCACATTGTTCACCATGCACCTAGTGTACCCTGGTGCCTCCAACATACCAAAACTCATCCTTGGCTTCATACTATGACCCCAACACCTTTTATCATCTCAAAACATCCCATATAACATGTTCCAACTCCTTGCACACTCTCAACAACTCATCTCTTACACTTTCTCAATTTTGCCTCTTCTAGGCTTGTTCCAACTAGCCCTTGCCAGTCACTAATTTGTTGTTTTCTCCCAACTTTTACAAAAAAATTCCTAAACTATTGGGTGATTAAAATACCATTTTTCTCACTCTAAAATATAATCCAAAACCATCTACACTTGTTCTGTAAAATATCACTCAAAACTGGCTATTTCAGTCTACCAACTAGGCCTAGTTTAAGGCCATTTACAAAGCAACTCACAATCCATTAACTTTTAGAACTCCCATGACCAAAAATAGTCTTAAGAGAAAACTCAAATGAAATTATTATTCTATTTTTTTGGTCTCATGATCAACTTTACAATGGTTTTTACAAAACCCTCCTTTCTAGCCCCTTTACCCTAGGGCTTTATAGAAATCTTACTATGCAACATCTCTAGAACCCCAAAATGGTTGAAACACCTTCACTTTTGTTATATTAGATGACTTACAACATAAAATGCAACTCTTGTTTGGAGAAAACACTAAATCCACCTTTGGAGCAATCACATACCCCTTTTTATGCACTCAAATTTTAGGGAAAACTATACATTCATTGCTCAAACTTCAAAACTCTTACATTATCAATCAATTTTGACCATCCAAACTTGTCTCCCACACATGGGAATGAGGTTTTAAACTCATTTAGACTCTCAAAACCAAATGAAACCTCCCTTTGGACCCCTTACATGACTCGATTAAGCCCATTTTGGCTTATATTGCCAATGTTGGCAATTTTACAAAATATTGCACTTTTAGTGCCTTTTACATCTTTTAGAGGCTTTGATAGCCTTATTACATTATTCAATACCTTTATAGGTCTTTTCTATCCATCCCTAACTTAGGATCAATCCAAATCCATTCCTAGTGACCCCTAGGTACCTTGTAGGCTCAATAATGCCATTAAGGCTTACATTAATGCTTTGATTATAATATGATCAATCTATGATCAAAACAAGATCACATGTCCATGATTAAACTCATTACAAGTTTTAATGACCTTATAAGGCCATTTTTCTTCCAATCCACCTAAGGATTGTTCATCTTGCCTCCTTCTTGTGACCTTGGTGCTCCTGCACCAGTGTTGGCCAACAATTGGAAATTTTGTGTTATCAATTGAGCTACTAGATTTTGTCATTTTTATTTTTTGCCTTGAGAAAATTCGTACACTTAGCATAGCTACTATCTTTCAAAAGTTCTTCCTTATCCTTATAAATATTGGATTTGAGTTTAGTTTCAATATTTGGTAGCTTATTACCAAGAGTAGTCATCTCATAGAAAAAAAGTCTTCTAGCCTAATGCAGAGGATAGGGTGATGGACCCAAGTAACAACCCAAAATGAGAAAATTTGTAACAATGTGCCAAGTGACCCTTTTAGTTATTGATGGGAAAATCCCACAAACAATCAACTCTATGATGTTTTTAGACTTTAATAGGTTTGTTCTAGCCTATCTAGCATGTTCCCATCAACACCTTTTAGTTTCCATACCCTGCAAGCCAAAATGCATAGTTCACCCAAATGTTGTCAATGCATTTTCACAAGTCTGTGATAGTAGCAAGACAAAATGATGGATAATTTTTTATTTTTTCAAATGACTCCTTGAATAAATGACCTTTCTAGATACCCTTTATCCTTGTCTAAAACATATGTAAGACTTAGATGCAACTCCTTTAGAAAATATCTGAGATTCTACACACTGCCCTTGTTTTCATCAATGAAGCAATAGTGCATTTACAAAGAAACATATAGAAATACTCAATGTATGGACTTAAAACTTTGCATAGGCTCCGAAAATGACTTCAATTAGACAAATCCACTCTCAATCTCAGTCTATGGGTGGCCACCAATCTCAAGTTAGATCTTCATTTCATGGTTAGAAATATTTGTAAAAGTTAGATAAATGGCATTCCATGAAGAAACAGTGAGCATTTCATGGAATGACCATGATTAGATGCAAAAGACTATCAAAATGCTTAGAAATAAGACTGCTATAGCCAACAGTATACAAATTTGATGAACAAAACTTCAAGTTTGAATGCTAAACTGAGTAAAGAATCTCAAAACATGTCTGCTAAGATGTTACCAATCATTCCAACACATGAAAGCACTCAGAAAGAAAAGAGATCTTCAAATTACTCTTGAAACCAAGCATTTTCCTTCTATTTTTCTGAGACAGTCTATACAATCTGTGTTTGTAGTCTGTACAAAACAAATATTTATAGACTTGGGAGATAGAAACTAACCCCCTTAACCAACTCCAACTAGTTTCACTTCCTATTCCTTCATAAAATTTAAACTATGGAGTTTCCGTCCAAAATGCCCATGTAACCATTACATTCAAGATTTAAATTTTTTAACTATTAAACTATGTTTTTAAAGACCTTTTTGAATCTTCTAACTTATCAAATGACATGCTAAGGTTATGATAACCTATAGGACCCTATCAAAGGACTCTCCTACCCTATGAAATCCCTAGATCCTATTCAATGGCTCAATTACAACTTTTCCAACATTGAAATCCATCAAGACATCATACAACATTATGACTTTTTTATTGTTTCAAATGCCATGATTGGTTGAAGGATTGCCCAATTGACTCTAGCAGATTCTCCATGACCTCTGTGATGACTTGGACCTCCAATGTGCCTCTGATAAGCATATGATTCTCCTGTGTCATAGCCTAAGCTTCTCTTGAAACTTGTTTTATAGTTCTTAATTTCAAAATAGATACGACTTTTTCATTGTAACATGTAGGCACAAATCTCATAATTTTACTCATGTTCATCATCATCGCTTAATGGTGTAGGGGCACCAAGGTCATTCTATGAAGATAAATTCATTGAAGACACCAAGTACTAAGGATCCAATGGACTTCTAATACAGGGAGACTCTACCCTGCAAGTGAACTCCACTTCACAAGCCCAACCCTCAAACTTAGGGTACTCAAACAACTTGGATCAACACTTAGAAACTCCTTGCCGTCAATAGGCCTACAAAGGAAAATACTTCTTAAATGGTTTCAAAACTTGACTTTTCAAATGGAAATGGTTATTATAGACTCAAACCAACAAGAAAAATCTCAAACTTGAGGTTTCTCAACACTCAACAATCAAATTTCAAAACTGTTACCAACACTTCCTACTAGGACAATTTCTAGTTTTAACAGTCAAACTCCCAAACCATAAAAAGATACCCCCAATTTTTTTGCATTTTTAAACACTCTTCAACATCCCCTAAGAGATTCTAAAAGATTAACCAACAACTCAGCTCCAGCATCAAGTTATGCCCACTTTGTGTCACAGTCCTAAATGGCCAGTTTAGGCTGGGTTACAAGGAAAGCATAAACAAATGGGTTCACATACTTGGTTCAACCCCTTGGATCTTGGATATTTATCAAAAATTTCCTTCTACACCCTTCACTTGGGTCAGATTAATTAGTTTAGGAGCCTGATCCTTCTTTTTCCTTCAAATATAGACCAAACATAAGATTATGTTCAGTCTAGCACTTGCTAGTAAAAATAGATGCCATGATCCTACAGCCATGAATCTCTTCCATCTCAAAGAACCCTCTCCTAACTTGTATTCCACAAAGTGACATTGAAATCCCACGGTGGGTTTGCAAGTTAGGATTCCATCTTGCTGAAACTCTCAAATTTGGAGTAAATCTGACCTACCTACACTAAAACTAATATAACTTTTTTTGTATACAAGATAAAGACCTCAAACCAATTGAAATGGAATCTTGACTCAACCCTCTATCCAACCATATAATACTTGTACCACCACAAATCTATATAAGCTATACATAATTGAAAAAAAGTAAAAAAGGCATAAAATTTGAGTTTTTTATTGACCAATGATGTCCACCATCTGTATATGGCTGCGATCTTTGACGGGGCATAACTCAGAGCTCGTGCAAGGTATGGATGCAATTCTAGTTCCTATGGGATCATGTTGTGAAGACCTACAATAACCTCTCTCACTTTTTTGAGATCACCTTCCATTTTTATTTTACATTGCCATCTCGGGTGATGCTAAAACTTGTAGTGTAGGCTAGTACAAAGTTGCCAACTGCCAAATCTCTCTCACCTCTCATCATGGGATCAAACTATCTACTCCATTAGCTTTGGGTTTCCAAGTAAACCCTATCACCAACCTTTTCATATCCCCTTCAGCGCTCAAATGTTCTCAAGCACGCCGAACCGAAATGTCCCTAAGGGTTACTAAATGCCATAGGGTTGTGATCTTTGATGGGGCATATCTCAGAGCTCGTGCAAGGTATGGATGTAATTCTAGTTCCTACAAAAGCATGTTATGCAAACCTACAATAACCTCTCTCACTTTTTTGAGATCATGCTCTATTTTTATTTTGCAATGCCATCTCGGGTGATGTTGAAACTTGCAGTATTAGCCAGTACAAAGTTGCCAACTGCCGAATCTCTCTCACTTTTTGTCATGGGATCAAACTGTCTACTCTATTAGCTTTGGGTGGCTGGCTAAACCCTATCCCCAAAATTTTTCTATCCCCTTCAGTACTCGAACATTCTCGAGCACGCCGAACCAAAATGTCCCTAAGGGTCACTAAATGCCATAGGGCTGCAATCTTTTTCAGGGCATATCTTGGAGCTCGTGCAAGGTATGGATGCAATTCTAGTTCCTACAGGACCATGTTGCGAAGACCTACAATAAACTCTCTCATGTTTTGGAGATCACACTCCATTTTTATTTTACATTGCCATCTCGGGTGATGTTGAAACTTGCAGTGTTGGCTAGTACAAAGTTACCAACTGCCAAATCTCTCTCACCTTTCATCGTGGGATCAAACCGTCTACTTTGTTAGCTCTAGATGGCTGGGTAAACCCTATCACCAACCTCATCCTATCCCCTTCAGTGCTTGAACATTATCGAGCATGCTGAACCAGAATGTCCCTAAGGGTCACTAAATGCCATAGGGCTGTGATCTTTGACGAGGCATATCTCGGAGCTTGTGTGAGGTATGGATGCAATTCTAGTTCCTACAAGATCATGTTGTGGAGACCTACAATAACCTCTCTCACTTTTTGGAGATCACACTCCATTTTTATTTTACAATGCCATCTCGGGTGATGTTGAAACTTGTAGTATTGGCCAGTACAAAGTTGCCAACTGCTAAATCTCTCTCACCTTTTCTTGTGGGATCAAAATATCTACTCTATTAGCTCTGAGTGGCTGAGTAAACCCTATCTCTGAACTCATCCTATCCCCTTCAGTGCTCGAACGTTCTCAGGCACGCCGAACCGAAATGTCCCTAAGGGTCACTAAATGTCATAGGGCTATGATCTTTGATGGGGCATATCTTGGAGCTCGTGTGGGGTATGGATGAAATTATAGTTCCTAAAAGACCATGTTGTAGAGACCTACAATAACCTGTCTCACTTTTTGGAGATCACACTCCATTTTTATTTTACATTGCCATCTCGAGTGATGTTGAAACTTGCAATGTTGGCTAGTACAAAGTTGCCAACTGCCAAATCTCTCTCACCTTTCATCGTGGGATCAAATTGTCTACTCTATTAGCTCCAGGTGGCCAAGTAAACCCTATCACCAACCTCATCCTATCCCCTTCAGTGCTTGAATGTTCTCGAGCACGCCGAACTGGAATGTCCCTAAGGTTCACTAAATGCCATAGGGCTGCGATCTTTGATGGGGCATATCTCAGAGCTCGTGCAAGGTATGGATGTGATTCTAGTTCCTACATGACCATGTTGGCAAGAACTACAATAACCTCTCTCACTTTTTGGATATCATATTCCATTTTCATTTTACGACGCCATCTCGGGTGATGCTGAAACTTGCAGTATTGGCCAGTACAAAGTTGCCAACTGCCAAATCTCTTTCACCTTTCGTCATGGGATCAAACTGTCTGCTCCATTAGCTCTAGATGGCTGGGTAAACCCTATCCTCAACCTCATCCTATCCCCTTCAGTGCTCAAACATTCTCAGGCACGCCGAACCGGAATGTCCCTAAGGGTCACTAAATGCCATAGGGCTGCAATCTTTGACAGGGCATATCTCAGAGCTCTATGAGGTATGGATGTGATTATAGTTCCTATAGGACCGTGTTTTAGAGACCTACAATAACCTCTCTCACTTTTTAGAGATCACATTCTATTTTTATTTTACAATGTCATCTTGGGTGATGCTGAAACTTGCAGTATTGGCCAGTACAAAGTTGCCAACTGCCAAATCTCTCTCATCTTTCATCGTGGGATCGAACTGTCTACTCCGTTAGCTCTGGGTGGTTAGGTAAACCCTATCCCCAAACTTGTTCTGTCCTCTTTAGCACTCGAACATTCTCGGGCATACCGAACCGAAATGTCCCTAAGGGTCACTAAATGCCATAAGGCTGGGATCTTTGACGGGGCATAACTCAGAGCTCGTGTGAGGTATCAATACAATTCTAATTCCTATAAGATCATGTGATAGAGACCTACAATAACCTCTCTCACTTTTTGGATATCACGCTCCATTTTTATTTTACATTGCCATCTCGAGTGATGTTGAAACTTGTAGTGTTGGCTAGTACAAAGTTGCCAACTGCAAAATCTCTCTCACCTCTCATTGTGGGATTGAACTGTCTGCTCTGTTAGCTTTGAGTGGTTGGGTAAACCCTATCACCAACCTCATCCTATCCCCTTCAGTGCTCAAACGTTCTCGAGCATGCCAAACCGAAATGTCCCTATGGGTCACTAAATGCCATAGGGCTGCAATCTTTGACAGAGCATATCTCAGAGCTCATGCAAGGTATGGATGTGATTCTAGTTCCTACAGGACCATGTTGGGGAGACCTACAATAACCTCTCTCACTTTTTGGATATCACACTCCATTTTCATTTTACGATGTCATCTCAGGTGATGCTGAAACTTGCAGTGTTGGCCAGTACAAAGCTGCCAACTGCTAAATCTATTTCACCTTTTGTCGTGGGATCAAACTATCTTCTCCATTAGCTTTGGGTGTCCTGGTAAACCCTATCCTCAACCTCATCCTATCCCCTTTAGCGATCGAATGTTCTCGGGCATGCTGAACTGAAATGGCCCTCAAGGTCACTAAATGCCATAGGGCTGCAATCTTTGATAAGGCATATCACGGAGCTCGTGTGAGGTATGGATGCAATTCCAATTCCTACAAGACTATGTTGTGGAGACCTACAATAACCTCTATCACTTTTTGGAGATCACACTCCATTTTTATTTTACAATGCCATCTCAGGTGATGCTAAAACTTGCAGTATTGGCTAGTACAAAGTTGCCAACTACCAAATCTCTCTCACCTTTCGTCATGGGATCAAACTGTCTACTCCGTTAGCTCTGGGTGGTCGGGTAAAACCTATCCCCAAACTCATCATGTCCCTTTTTGATGTATACAAAAGTATGATGAGCCCTTTAAACAACCCAAAATGAGCAAAAGTGTAGAAGTGTTCCAAGAGACTCTTCTAGGTCTTAATGGGCAAAATCTACAAATAGTCAACTCTAGGAGGTTTCAAGGAATCAATAGGTTTATTTTGGCATATCTAACTTGTTCCAATCAATACCTTTTAGTTTCAATACCTTCTAAGCCAAAATGCTCAATGTATCAAAATGTTGTCAATGCAAGTTTTTCCAATTTTGTGACAGTAGCAAGACAAATTGATCAATAACTTTTGTTTTTCCCAAAAGACTCTTTGAAAAAATGGATGTTTTGGATACCCTTTATCCTCGCACAAAACATATATAAAACTTAGATACCCTTCCTTTGGAAAATATCATAGATCCTTCATGTTGCTTATGTTTCCAACAATGTAAGCATGATGCAATTACAAAGCAACTGATAGGAAGACTTAAGATCTAGTATGTTGATATCAAAGGTAAATTTGGGGTCATTCTCCTATCTAAAGTTAACTAAAGGAATATGTTGATTATATCACTTCATATGTACTTACGAAGAATATCATACGTATAAATTGATATAGTGTTATAATCCATTGAGCCAAGAGTTTGATTGAGGATTGAGTTAAAGATATTTTGAGCCAAGAGTTTGATTGAGAAATTTTTAGAAGCATTCCAAATCTCGTGATGCCCTTTATCAAGCTATACCCCACTACACTAATTACAAACACTTTTGAGTTGTTTAGGAGTCTTTAAGACCTTCAAAATTGACTTGTAAGTTTTTATGCCAACTTCAAAAACAAGAAATTTTATTACATTAAATCTAGGCATTATCTTTCAACAAAAAATTATTAGCATTCCTATTTAGCCCCATCCAAAGTTTCAAGAAAGTTCTAGGAATAATTTGTGCTGAAATGTAAACTTAATTTAAATAGTAACCTTATGCAAATTCAAGGTTGACATTGTCCATGAAAAAATCATTGCTCAATCAACCTTGTCCTTTCCAATTTGGAGTTCTCCCTTGTCTACCAAATTAGTCTACAAAAAAACTCAAAAGGCCTAATCATTCTCAAATTGATTATGTTTGAGAAGGGTACATTGCACTCACCTTCAAGGTGTGAATCTCTTTGCAATGATAACATTGCTCTCAAAAAAGCCATAATATTGAAACCCAATGAATGCATGAAAATACCACATTGTAGGTCATGTGTCTAATGGCTTCTTGTTTACTCTTTCTTTTTTATATTCATTACACATCCAAATTGTCACCAACTCTGTAACTCTCTATCCTCCACTAAAAACATCAAATTGCTAGAGGCAACTCATTGTTTTGTGTTGTTTGTCATGACTAGGGATGATAAGAGTATGAGTAGATATAAAATATTTTCTACAAAATATAAATATATTCCTATATGACAATGGATAATCAATATTGACTAACTTTAAAGATGTTAAGAAAAGGGGAAATTTAGTTAAAAACATTGGAAATTTAGTTTAAAACATTGATAAATTGTTAATGAAGATAAAATATTGAATGGACTTATATCAAAGGTAGTGATGTAAAAATAGAAGATATGAGTCAAAGGGGGAGAAATGAACTTTTGGCGAATGCTACTCAGGGAGAGAAGTGTTATAGTTAAGATATGAGTCAAACAGAGATGTGAAGTAGAGAAGTGTTGCAAGGAGGAGATGAAGGGTTTATTAGTTCTATGAGTATTTTCATAAGGGGGAATATATAATAGAAAAAAGTGGAAACATTATTGTGTTTCATCATAATTTGAAGATGATAAATATTGGTAAGTAGAGGAGGTCTGAGGCCATGCACCAATTCATGCACCAATTATCTAGTAATTACTTTGAAAACCAAACCTAGTATGACCTTATTAGGTCTATGTACTTTACATGGGTTACGTGCTATAGGAATGGAATTGGGAATCTAGGCTTTGGAGTCTTAAATAAATTTCAAAAAGGTGTCTGAATCTACCCATAGAATAGTTAGATTTCAACCTAAGAGGAATATAAGTCTGAAAAATTAGAGTAGGAGACCTACAAGGAATTCTATGATAGTCAACATTTTGTACTGTATGACAATTGGAGGGTTAAACCAAGATTTGATTCTTAATCAGTTAAACATAAGGAAGGTGTCTGAATAGAAACTTGGAGTTGGTGAAGCCATTGGTGAAGAGTTATAGTTATTGGCTTGGAATAGGGCTAGTATCCCTAAAACAAAAAGGTGCAAGATCTTGATTGGAGAAGTACTCACCTTGGAGGAGTTCACAAATGACCCTATCACTTTGGATGGGCCACAAAAATGATATCCTAAAGGAGTAAGATATTAGGGAGACCACAAGTTTAGTTTGGTAGATTAGGAAGAAGAAAGTGTTTAAACCTCACTTCTTGCTCAACATCTCTGCATTAATGAGGGGGAGATGAAGAGGATAGTGCTTTTCTAATGGTGCCTTTTGGTTTTCACCAAGAGACCCACTTTTGTAAAGTTTTGCTATTTTTCCAATTTTTTGACTAGAAGATGGAGTTGACTCCCCAAAATATGCCATAATGTTTAGATCACTAGAAAAACTTGATTTTTGGTCTCCTCATGGTAAGTCTTCATAAAGATCAAAGAATTCTATGATGGCATCATCATTTTCAAACTGATCAAAGGTCGGTGATCCTCGTTGGTCCCAATCAGTGAGCTCATGGTAAACTAGGGGAATGCCATCACTAGTTTTGAATAAATTATGGTCAAAGGAAAAGATATGGGCATCATTGTCATATGGGTCATAAGCTCCATATTTGGAGGCAAGAGGACTTGGGTTGCACTATATTTTGTCACATGATTCTGGATAGGTTATGGGACTAGATGGGGTTCCAGTGATGTGTTTATCCTATATTGGTAGTTTTCCAGGATCAAAGATGTGGTCAAGATGAAAGGAGCTATCAAGATCATCAATGCTGGGTACTCTTAGATACCTTTTCATCAGTCAAAGAATTCACATTCTTAGATGAGGATGACATATTATTAGGGAGGCCTAATACAAATGGCTTGAATCCAAGTCCTTGGCTATGAGGTCATCCTGATGCAGTAATAGGCTTAGTAATGCCTTGTTTCTTATGTCCCAAGACACTACATTCGTCATATCTATTTTTTTTCATGATGGTAAATCTAGGACCATAATTTTCTAATGATATAGGAATAAGTTCTTGTTCTACCTTAGCTTTTTCAATTCATGTAGATGTGTTTTCGTAAACATGCTCTTCATGTAGGCCGCCTCCACTAGTGAAAGTCATGGAAGGTTTCTTTTGTAATGTGAATTCAAGTCTGATCTGCATAATTTGTGATTTACCATACGATTTGGGAGAAAGGGGTAATTTTCTAATATGAAAGGCCTATGACATAGAATACTCACCACAACCTTGATCTTTAATTTTGAGCTTTCCTTTAAATATGATTGTGAGTTTGGCAGGATCAACATATTTGGAGGAATCAAGTGGATTTGCTTCATTGTTTATCGAGACTTGGTATGTAGTAGTTCCTCTAAGATTGGCATAGAATTGGAATGGGTCTAGATCACCAAGGATGGTAAACTTTGCATTGTTATAAGCAAATTTTAAGCACTTATGGTATGTAGAAGGCACCACTTTCATAGCATGAATTCAAGGGCATCCTAGTATCATGTTGTAATTCATTTTGATATCTAGGGCCTAGAATAATTTATTGTCGGTAGCCAGACCAACTTTTATGGGTAATATGATAATGCCCTTGAAGAAGCATTCACCATCAGCATAGGCCTTTATTTTGATTCTACGAGAGGGATCCACATCTTCTTCAAACTAACCTAGACCCTTGACAACCTTAAGGGTATAGATGTTTAGTCCTGCTCCTCCATCTATCAAGACACATCTGACCTTGGTGTTATGGATAAAGACTTCAAGATGAAGGGGGTTATTATGGTTAGGTCTATCTTTAGGAACATCTTGGGGTGAAAAGGTGATATGTTGTGATGAGGATAGGTTCCCAACCATAAACTAGGAAATGTTAATGTAATCTAGTATTAGTAACTCTTTTAAAGCTTGGTCAAGGATCTTCTAATGTTGGGGTAATGCACACAACAAATCCAAAATAGATATTTGGGCAAGAGGGTTTTGCCAAGCTGATCTATAAGGCTATAATCTAAAGATGTAGGATCAGTAGGTCTTCCAGGGGTCATGGATATAGTAGAGGTTGTAGGTCTAGTTGGGATGGTAGGCCTAGACAGGTCTCCAACTAAGGTAATCTAAGTGTGGTGTATGGTGACATCACAATAAGGGTCTTCATCTATTAAGGTGAATGTAGATATGTGGGAGTTGGACTCATTAAAAGTTGATTATGTAGTCATATTGAGTGCATGTATAATTTAAATTAGCCTAGGAGCTTGAGTTTGAACTAAAGGCTTTCCCTTTGTCATGATTACCAAAATGATCATTAAAAATAGTATGATTAGAATTGGATGCTAGTAGTGATAGATTGATTGTGATCACACCGTCATCAATAAGGTCATGGATTTCATGTTTAAGTTAGAAACATGAAATGGTCTTATGTCATTTCGTGCATTCGTAATTACATAATTTTTTTGTCATCCCATGAAGGGGGTTTAGTTGATGGTTTTTCTTTGACCAGAGACAACTATAAGAAGTTATTGCTCAATAATTGTTGAAGTGCAATCTTGAGTGGTATCCCCAAGGGTGTAAATTTTCTATCTTTATTTTTGGGGTGTCTTTATAGTTTATCTTGTGTCAAGGCCTCATTTTTTTTTGTTGAGGTGTTGTTTGGTTAGGATTTTGTGTGTTTGTAGACTTTGCACCTTGAAGAGTTATTTGAGGTTGTGCCTTATTGATCATTTGTGCATACACAATATCATCGTTGCTTACATTCTTGTCTTTGGAGAAAAAATTCATCTTGTCCTTAGACAAGTTTGTATTGCTGTTTTCCTTGTTTATTTTAAGGATGCCTTTTTAGATGAGGGAATCTTGAATTCTAACCCCCTTTTTATTAACTTATTAATGGTGCTCAGACTTTTGATCTTGATTTTGTACCTTAAATCAGGGACTAGGTTTTCAATGCATAGATTAACTTATTGTTCTTCAAGAGTATTCAATGAGCATTAACTAACAAGGTTTCTCCAACATAATAGGACTATTATGAATGGTTCTCCATCTTTTTTTCATTGAGCATAGATTGAACATTGTCACCTCATTTGTTATGTTGAAGGCAAAGTGGGATACGAATTGTCTGCTAGTTCTAACCAAGATTTGATATTACTAGGTAGTTTTGAGTACCATTCAAGTGTGGGCCCACTGAGGGAACAAGAGAATAGTCTCATGAGATATGTGGGCTCATCACTAAGTTTAGTACAAGAGGCACAATATTCCCTTATGTGGTCAATTGGGTTGCTTTTTCCTTGTTATTTTTGAAACCTTGGTGCCTCAAAATATTTTGGGAATGGAGACATATACAAACTTTTGTCAAAGGGATTAAGATGTAAATCCCTTTTTGTATATAGGATTTATTTCTTTTGGACTCCCAATGCCTCAACTTGTTTAGCTAATTGTTTAAAATTTTGTTGTAAATCCTCATTAGGGTGTTGAGTGTTAAGGGTAAAAGTACAAAGTTTCATCACCTTTCAAGCTGACTTATCAG
The DNA here is from genome assembly GCA_028749045.1 of Cupressus sempervirens. Lineage (NCBI taxonomy): Eukaryota > Viridiplantae > Streptophyta > Pinopsida > Cupressales > Cupressaceae > Cupressus > Cupressus sempervirens. The sequence goes on along the minus strand of CM053789.1, from coordinate 635,740,302 downwards.
GAATGACTAAATTTGAGCATTCCTCTCCAAAAATAAATTTTGTTCAAATATATGGTCTAGATAAATTCATTCTAAGTTATTTATGGTCTCACATTTTTCCAATTGAAAGTGTCTATTAAATGCATATTTTATACTAGTTTGTATCCAATTACTAAAGAAATAAAATTATTTTAGAAAAGTGACGTTCCAATAATTCTTACTATTTTTTATGATTTTTTTAGTAACATATAAACACCATTTTATAGAGCTCAAAGTCAAAAAAAAATTCTCATATAGAGTTTATACTATTTTAATTAGATCTAGTATATTAAAATTAAAAAATTCTATAGGCATGTATTTTAAAACTTGAAAAGGTGTTGATTTTAAGAAAGAAAAGATATTAAATCATATTTTTTTAAAAATTTATATGTAGAGGAGAGAGTCCTCTTTCAAAATGTATAATTTTTCTTCTGGTTAGAATAGATTTGTTTTGAAAAATATGGTGGGAGATGAAAACTATCAATTTTAGATGAGTTGAAATTTGAACCATTATAAAAGAGAAAATATAGGTCAAATGCCCTTTTTTATTTTTGATTATTCTACCTATATATGTTATCTATGATATAGTCTAAGTTCAAATGGAAATAAGTTTATTTCCACATAGTTTTGTGGTGGGAACTGAACCCCTAATTTTTAACATTTTTCAGCAACTAAAAAATTACCTATAAAAATTAGAAAAATATATCAATTCTTTTTCCAAATAATAATTAAAAATTATAATCCTAAACTTCATCCATTTCTACACATTTCATTAGGTTACATCATTTCTAAATTCTAAATAATAATACCATTTTTATGTCATTGAAGGTGAATAATTATACTTTTGTTAGTCTTTTAGTTTACAAAAGGGTGACATAGGTTTGGGGTTTTATCCTTAAACCTTTCTTTGAGTCTTTTATGTCTACTAGTAGATCATTTTCTATGGTGAGAACTATTTCTACTCGGTTCTAACATATCTATGTCTAAAGACTTGGGTGTTGTGTCGCTAGGAGGTGGAGGTATATTGGTACCTTGAAGATAGAAAGGTCCTTGTTGTAGTACTTGTGGTATTGATTGTGATTGTTGTACCATGGGTTGTTATTGCATCACTTTTTTGGCTATTATTGTGCCATTTATTGTGGTTTTTGTTGAGATACTTTTATTGGTTAAATGTGAGGCCATGTATGTGACTGTTGTTGTAGAGGTATATGTTGAGTTTGTTGTGGCACATGTTGTTGCAACAATTGTTGTTGATAGGAAATTTGTTTCTCTAGGTATCTTTTATATTTCAAATGTTGTTTTAGTTGCTCTTGTTGTTTAGAAAACATGGCTTATTATTTTTGGAATTGTTATTGTTGCATTGTGTGTATGTCAAGTTGATTTAGACTACATTGTGTGTTAGGGGCCTTAGGTCCTTGCACCACTTGAGGTCGTTGTTGTTATTGTTGTGGATGTTGATATTCTATATGTATGTTAGGTGGGGTTTTGACTTGGTTGTGCATTGGAAATGTTGGGTCCTTGCACCACTTGATGTTGTTGTTGTTGTTATGGATGTTGATATGTTGTGTACATGTTAGGTGGATTTTGACTTGGTTGTGCATTAGAAATGTTGGATCCTTGCCTCACTTGATGTCAATATTGTCTTGGAAGTTAATTATGTCCTTTAGAGGTGAACATCATGTTAGGGTCTTTGTTTTGATACTTTTGGGTGTTTGATGTTTCACCTTGAGACATCATGTAGATATGCCAATAGGTCACATTCCTTTGGGAAATGGGTGAAATATTGATAAGACTCTTCCTTTGTGTGTCAATAGGGGTTTTTTTAATAAGTTTTGATGTTTTACATGTTGCACTCATAGGGGGATACATTGTATGTGATGTCATGATAATTGGTAAAGTTAGGAGCAAGGGTGTACTTTTTTTATTTTCCTCCAATGGAGGTATGTTTGAAATACCTATGGTGCAAGTCCCCTTAGGAAATTCTTGTTGTTGCATTATGTGATTGAGTTCAATTCTTAATATCCTCTTGGGGTACTTTGGAAGAGTCTTGTTGCCATTGATTGGTGGAGGTTCTTCAAACAAGAGGTTGGTATTAATGTGTTCAAAAGTACTTTGGAGAATCTCAATGGTTTATTCTTAGTGAGATATCATAGGTTTTATCTTTGTGTTTGAAAATTCCAAAGGTTGTTTCCCCTTGTTCAAGTCTAAATTAATCATAGGTTGCATGTTTTTAAATGTTGGATTGTCTTGATGTTTACACTTGGGTCCTTCCAAATTTGGATTAAATTTGACAATTTCTTGGGCTTCCAAGAGTTTAAAGTTCTTTTGAAAAGTCTTGTCTTGGAAATCCCTAGCCATTTCTTTGTTAGTGATGTCGTAGTCTATGTCAAAATCATCACTCAGGTGTAAAGTACCTCCTTGTATGTTCAAAGGGTTGAAGGTACTTGTGCTAGGTTTTTTGTATTTGAATGAGTGGGTTTCTTCATCCTCTAGTGTTGTAGGTACACTTCCACATCTGGGTAGTATAGGTACAAATATGGATTCAAATTAGGTCTCCATTGAACCATTCCATATGTAGGGGGGCTATTTAGAGGGAACTTCATCATAGACATGTTGTTGAGCATTGGTTGTGTTATTTCTTGATGGTTAGGGTTTTGTGGATACATGCTTAATGGATCCACAAACAAAGGTTGTGAGGCTTTAGTTTGATCTGTGTCAAGAGTTTTCTAGGGTTTCTTAGTTTTCTTTTACCTTGGGTAAGCTTTAGGTTGTGTTTATCCTTTGGAAAACAAGGGTTGATATAACTCTTCTAGTCTATGAACTGCTTGTGTCCTTGTAAGTGTTGGCATGATACCTAAAGATGCAAAAGCAATAGGGAAATCTCAAAATTAACTCTTTGCCTCCCAAGTGCACTCCTAAACTACCAACTATGCTCTGATGGTACCAAGGGCACCCCTAGTGCACTTGGGGCCTAGAAGGTATGCAGTTGGTAACCAAAAGGTATGCAGTTGATAGGATAGGCCAAAACTTGATAATTTGGAAGTGGGTATGCAAGATATGAATGTGTTTTAGATTTTTAATGGTTTTGGAGTGTTATGCAACCTAAGAAAGTGTAAAATGACCTAGGCCTATGATATATAAGATTTAAATGACCTAACAGAATGATGTACAAATATAAATGTGAATGACATTTTGCATTTTGACTTAGGGGTATGAAGATTATTCTAAGGTATGCAAAATGCAGATTAGGGTTGGACTTTAGATTTGGGAAGGATGTTAAAGGTTGATGTATGCAATGTGAATGATGCAAAAGGAATTATGTTAAGGTTGATTATAATGTTTAGGATATGCAATATAGGGATGTGGGATCAAGTATGGTGTTGGGTTTCATAAGTGATTTGGACAAGTTAGTTGGATTTTGATATTGGAAGAGATGTTAGGGTTTTGGACAATGCAAGAAGGAGTGATTATGCAACTAGGGTTAATAGAAATGATGTTTAGGGAGACTCAAGATATTATAATTCTATGGCATGAGTGCATGAAAGGTTTTGAGCTTAGGAGGAATCTTTAGAAAGTATTAATCTAAGAGTTTAACATTGTAAAAATAGACTTTGGATCTTGACCCAAAGAGATACAAAATCAAAAAGATCAAGCTAATAAAAAATGAGAAGGTCAAATCCATCAATACATAGATAGATTTTTAACCAAGAAAATAACAAAAATGATGACAAAAAGATCATGGTCAAGATCCATCATCCATCAACATCAAGAGATACTCTAGGACTCATACTTTGTTCTAATTTTTTACTAAGTTCAAAAAGGGGTTTTGGGTTAAAAATGAGATTTAGGAGGAAATAACATGATGATTATGCATATTGGATATGCAGTATGCAAGGATCCTCTAATGCAAAATGATGTTTTTGGTTATGTTCAAAATGAGGACCTATATAGGCTTTTCGAGGCAGTTCTAGGGTCCCAAAATATAGTCTGGAAGTCCAAAATGGTTATTTTGGACACCAAGTGCACTATGGCAGCACAAAGTGTGCTCTAATAGTACCAACTCCACTTAGGGTGTAGTAGGGGCCAATTTGAGTATAGCTGGTAGTTTCATAGCATAGTTGGGAAGCTAGGTTAAAAGTTTTTAGATTTTGGGCTAGGTGATTGTCAGAATATTATACCAAAGAGCTAGTTGGTTGGGATGATATTATGATCAGATTAGAGATGAAAAATGAGGTTTATGACTTGAGGAATGAAGCCTAAGGTGTGAAAATTAGGGTTAGGATATGCAAAATGAAGTTTAGGACATGATCATCATGGGGATCTATCCAGGCACCTAGTGGTAATCTTAGAGTCCCAAAATGGTATCTAGAAGTCCAAACTAGCTATTCTAGAAACCAAGTACACTTAGAAATAGCCAATTGCACTCATGGTATAGTTGGGGCTAGTTAGACTGCAATTGGTAGTTTCACTGTGCAGTTGGTAAAGTGGGCTGAAACTAGAGTGATTTTGGGCTTGGTGACTTCTATACTGTTGTTCTAGAGAGCTAGATGATAGGGGATAATTTTATGATTAGAATGAGGATAAAAAGTGAAGGGTAGGACATGAGGAATGATGGCTAAGACATGAAAAATGAGAGATAGGGCATGTAAGGATGTAAATTGCAAGATGTAAGGTGAAGATTGAGGGCTAAAAGTTGAAGACTAGGAGATGCAAAATGAAGACTAAGGGATGCAATATGAAAGATAAAAAATAAAAAATGAGGACTAAATGATGAAAAATAAAGCCTATAGGATGAAAATATGAAGCTTAAAGAATAACAAATGAAATAGTGTGCTATGCAAGGATGACGCCTAAATCATGCCAAGTACTCCTAAGGTTACAAGTCTCTATTTTTTCAAAGTTTCAAGCGTTTGAGAAAAGGTTTGTAATTTTTTCACAATGTTGCAATGTTTTGAAAAAGTTTGATGGTATCCAAGGTTCATACGTGTTTTGGTGTGAGTTTTTAGATTTGGTATTAGCTTGATTAATGTTATTCACACACACAAGACATAATAAACAAGAATAGTTGTTAAACTTAAAAGACACATCACAACCTATGCTTTAAGACTATATCTATTGAATTCCCACTCGAACCAAAGTTTAGTCATGCTTATCCAAAGAAGACAACCTAGAATCTTGGAACCATGGGCTCCCCCTTCTAGTGCACTCACTTCTTGGAGCTACCAAGATCTGCTTACCAAGGGTCATCACTTCCCAAGGGACTATTGCCTCTACTAAGGACCATGAGAATGTGGGATGTCTTCACAAGCATGGGTGACCCCTTGAGCTAGTAGATAGAAAGGATTTTAGCCACTAAGACAAGGTGTTTAGTTTGGGAACTCTATTTGGCAAGTGAATGATAAACTTCCTAAGAAGGTCTCCTAGCCCTGAGAACTAGGGTTTAACACAAGAAATCTTGAAGAAGGGAACATAAGAAAAAACAAGTTCTACATGATATTAGAGATATTTTGTAGATACTTTTGATATTTTAGAGTCATTTTTCAATAAACCTATCTTAGAGAAACTCACACATATAGTTGATAAGATTAAGGATGAAGATATAGAGGCAAATGTAAAGTTATTGGAATGGTCTAAAAGGATTTCACACTAAGGTTATTGACAATATATCTAGTGCCATTGCACTAAGACAAGTTGATTTTGTTGTTAGTAGGGTCAATTTGTCTATCAGTGACTCAACACTTAGTCAAATGGTTACATTACTACCAAGCTCTATAGTTTCTACCAATCTTATGAGTCAATTTTTTGTGTTAACCAAGTGATTCAGTTGTTCTCAAACCAAGTAGCTAGACTACAATGTCTACCAAGCACTTGAATTAGTTTGTAGTATTTTTCAAGCTACATAGTGTTTACCAAGCTTCACAGACAATGTATAGAGTAAACCAAGCTATTTAGTGAAAGAGAATAAGATCATAGTGTTAACTAAGCTATGGTATGTTAACCAAGTTATATAGTGTCTACTGAGCTCACAGTGTTAACAATGTGAATCTAGTGTTGACCAAGTCATGTAGTGTCAATCAAGTGATTCAGCAGCTACCAAGTTTCTCATTGTTCACTGAGTCACACAGTGTTGACCAAGTTCAAGCTACTAGGAAGTGATTAGTATGGACTAAGCTTCAAGTTCAACCAAGTGCCAAATATTTTTGAGCATTGACAATGTTTGTTATGTATTAGAACATCACTGAGTTTGTCTTCAGAACCTGAGTTATAGTAATTGGGCCAACTTTGTGAATTATGAGGAAATTGAGATTGTAGTTAACTCCACTAAGCTGTGATTTAGATTGGTATATATGTAATACATTGTATCATATTTGAGAAAGTATGTGAATAGGCATAATGAGTAGAAGTGCAAATTGAAGAAGGTTATAGGCAATATAAGGGACAACAGAGACTTATCTATCATAATTAGGTGATCATTGCATTAGAAGGAATCTTAACCAGAAAATCAGAGTTGTAGATCAGATATCAACCATTGGTTCATCCTAATAGGTGTATCAGTTAAATCTTTTAAGAGGGTAGAATTAACAATCTTTGCTAAATCTCTTAACCAATTGCATACTTCATTGTATGTTTGTAAATCCTTTAACAAGGTGGACTTCACAGTCCTTATTGCTCCTAACAAGGAAGATCACCAGAAGTAGTCAATTGTAAGCCTTAATAGGTTAACTTTATACTACAATGATAAAGCTTGTGGGTATCATCCCCAATCTAGTTTTACTTTCTAATTGGAAGGTTTATGGGTCACCATATCTTGTGACAAAGTGTTATGAATGTTTAAATGCTTTCGCTCTTTCATACTTGCAATTAGATTAGAATATTTTATGAAGGATTAATTGGTGAAGTAAGATAAAAATTTATTGGTTCCTAATTCACCCCTCCCCTCTCAATAACCTTTCCTACCTTATATTTCAAACCATTGGTATCAAAGTGTTTGGTTCTCACATTAGAAGTTTAATAGTTTGAGAAAAGATCAGAGGCAATAGAGGTATACAAGTTAGATAAGGCTATTGACAATAAAAAGTTGGATCTGGAATTGGCTAATGGACAACTCAAGAAAGAAAAGGAGCAACTCTCTCAATATTTCAAAAGAAGGAAAGATCTTGCAGTATAAATGAATGATAATCTCTACACTGAAGAAAGAATTGAATAAATATATCTAGAAAGAAATTTAGATGAAGCTGATAAAGCAATCAAAGTCCTATTAGGAAAGAATTACAATCTTCAAGAAGAAGTTAGAAAGTTGAAAAGAGAACAAGAGATTCAATTAGTCAGATTATGTGAAGTCGTGGAAGAAAAAGACAAAGCCAAAGAAGAGATAGAAGAAAAGAACAATGAAATTCAACAACTATCCCTTCAACAAGTAGACTTCATTGATCAATTCACCAATGCAAATGAAGAGCTTATTAATCTAAGATCAGAGAATCAAAGAATTTTGAAAAGAAAACCTATGAAAGAATTATGAAATCTAAGGAAAGAATGAATCAATCGAATGAACAAAGTTAGTATAGACACAAAGGCAATGCTAGAATAGGACACACAAAAGAAGTTGAATCATCTTAGCAAGGAGCTCAAAATAACAAAAGGCCTACTTGAAATCACTATGATAAGATAGGTCATACACCAAACAAATGATGGAGTAATGGTCAAACAAAGTTTAATGGAAAGTGTTATAGTTTCAATAAGCATGATCATAGAGAAATTGAATGCAAAGAGAAACCTAAATTTGAAGGTAAATGTTACAAATGCAAGAAACAAGGACACAAATCTTCAAAATGCAAAACCAACAATTGGAACCTACTAGACCAAATTATAAAAGAAATATTTGGATGGGATTACAACACATGGTGTAGATGTCACTTGTTGGAATTATAGATGGAGTAACTGAGAGGAGAGGGGGGGGTGTGAATCAGTTACCACAAAAACAAATCCACGGATCCCTTAGATGTCAACAAGTTACTTACTTCTATCACTCAGTAAACATTCACAAAAATGTTGTAACTTGGTAGATTAACTTGTTACTGATCTTTAAACATTCACATTTATTAACATCCACACAAAAGAAACTAACATGAACACAAGAGACACTAGATTTAATGTGGAAACTCGATATGGAAAAAACCACCAAGTAAATAGCTACCAATTTTCACTCTTCTGAAGTTAGCCCTGTTAGGAGCCAACCCTGTTAAAGGTTACAAAACACAACGTTAGGTGTGACCCTATTAGAGGATTTAATCACCCTATTAAGAGTGGCTTTGCTAGAGGTCTTTAGAACAATTCAACTGAACTATCACCTTGTTAAAGGATTTACAAAATGGTTACTCAACCAACTCTATTAAAAGATTTTGAAATCACTGCTACAATGGTTAGAAAGTAACAATGAATTGACCTAAATAAGATGCAATTGAATTTGCTAATTACATATCTCTATTCTGAACCATTAGATCCTCCTTGATTAAATATAGCTTTGCTACTCCTCAATGATCTTTGATCATTCTTCAAAATTCACTCTCACAATAATCAGTCCTCTTTCACATTCATATCACATCAAATCCATCACACACATTTAAAATTTGCAACTTGACCTCTTATATATACCATTCAAATTATCAAGTTAGTACATTCACAAGTTACATTTACCAATAAACCATACATCAGTTAGCTACAAATATTACATTAAGAAGATAAATTTTATTTCCTAAAACAATGAAATCCTTCATTGGTCGATCCCACTTGGTAAACACTACTCTAGAAAAAAATTCCTAAGTTAACCATCTCAACTCGGTTAACAATACAAATTCTACAAAATCCTTTGGCTACTGAGTGAACTCAGTAAGAACTAAATTTCCTTGCTAACCATGAGAGCTTGGTAAGAACTATTCTCTACCATATTTTCCTTTGATGACTGAGTAAGCTTAGTAGACACTGAACTTCCTTTGCTAACCTTGAAAGCTCGGTAACAATTATCTTCACAAGGTAAAGTTTAAAAACACTTGGTAGACACTATAAACCTTCTTTGCTAACCTTCTAAGCTTGGTGGACTCTATCTTTTTCCTGGCTGACCAACTAAGCTCGGTAGACTCTAACTGATAACTAATATGATATTTGTGTAACATCAAAGACAACACACAATTGAACAATTGTATCCAACAATCTCCCTCTTTGGCATTGATGGTAACACAACATGTCATAGTAGAATGAAATTTGAAAACAAGTCTTTTCTAATAGAATGCTTCTTCCTCTTACATTTCATTCCATAAAACTCCTCAAATACAGTAATCTCTCTCTTTCATAGTAATCTCTCCCTCTTGCATGAACTCTCTTTTTCTTGCAAATTTCAGAAAGATATGATAGTAAACTCTCCCTCTTTGACAACACATGCCAAAGACAACACAAATAAAATGAAATTCAATGTACCCTAAGTATTGATTCATATGCAATGTCTTCATTACTTTGTTGCATCAACTAATAGATCTTGAATTCTGTTCCTATTGATGCATCACTAAAACTGTGTTTTAGTGAGCTTGAGACAAGGGAATGACCCCTACCTTACCTCTTAGATAAAAGAATGCATCCTTAGGTAAAGTCTTTGTGAATATGTCAACAATTTGTTCCTTCGTATGGACATATTCCAATCTAATCTTCTTATCCTGCACCAATTCTCTGACAAAGTGATACTTTATAGCAATATGCTTGGTTTTTGAATGCATCACTGGATTCTTGGATATGTTAATTGCACTTTTATTGTCACAAAACATAACAATAGGTTGTTTGATTTCTTCCTTCATACTTTCTAATAGCTATTTGAACCAAACAATGTTTGAATAGTTTATTGCTGCTGCAACATATTCTGCCTCTACTATGGACTGAAATGTACAAATTTGCTTTTTACTTGTTCAAGAAACTAACCTCTTTCCAAGAAAGAAAGCTCCTCCACTTGTACTCTTTCTATCATCAATGTTTCTTGCCCAATCTGCATCAATAAACACTTTTAAATCTAGATTTCCTCCAAGTTTATACCATAATCCAAAATCTTTAGTTCCTTTCAAATATCTCATGATCCTTTTGATTGCCATCATGTGATTTTTTTTTGGTTTTGCTAAAAATCTTGCTTCAATGACAACTACAAGGGAAATGTCTAGTCTTGTGTGGATTACATATTGCAACTTTCCAATCATAGATCTATACAATGTCTGGTCCACTTCCTTTGAGTCATCATCCTTGGTAAATTTTAATCTAGTATACATAGGAGATCCAACTGGTTTGCAGTCTTCCATACCAAACTTTTTCAGTATCTCCTTGATGTATTTATATTGAGTAATGTAGATGGCATTCTTATTATGTTGAATTTGAAGACCAACAAAGAATTTGATCTCACCAAACATTGACATTTAAATTTCCTTGTTCATTTATTCTAAAAATTCTTTACAAAAATCATCATTTCCTATGAACAAAGAATCATCTACAAATATTTCTTCCAAAATAATCTTATTATCTAGTCCTTCCTTGGTATACAAGCTACTATTATCATTAGTTCTTTGAAAACCAATCTGAATAAGATAGTTATGTAGTCTTTCATACCATGCTCTAGGGGCTTGCTTCATACCATACAATGCTTTATGTAATTTGTAGACCATGTCCTTCGTGTCTGGATCAACAAAACCTTTAGGTTGTTCAATGTAAACCTCTTCATCCAGTATACCATTAAGAAATGTTGACTTGACATCCATTTGATAAAATTTGAATCCTTTGTATGCAGAATATGCAAGTAAGGTTCTAACACCTTCCAATCTTGCAATAGGAGCAAAAGTCTCTCCATAGTCTACACCTTCTTCTTGAGAGTATCCTTTGCATACTAGTCTAGCTTTGTTCCTTGACACCTTACCATCTTCATCTAACTTGTTTTTGAATACCCACTTAGTTCCAATCACATTTTTATCTTTAGGCCTAGGTACAAGAGTCCATGTTTTGTTTTTCTCTATCTTCTCTATCTCTTCATTCATAGCTTCAATCCAACTTTCATTTTTTAATGCATCTTTGACATTTCTAGATTCAAAATCAGCAAGTAAATAAGTGTCTTTCAACTTAGTTCTTGTCATAGTTCCTTCATATTTATCTCCAATGATCTGATCTAGTGCATGATGTCTCATGACATACTTAGCTAATATAGGTTCCTTTCCTTTTGAACGGTTTGCATTTTTATCTTCTTGTATTTCAACTTCTGGTTTTGATTGCTCAGGCTCGGTATCTATTGATTCAATAGCTTCTATTTCTAACTTGGTAGGTATTAGCTCAGTTTGAACTTCCTATAGCTCGGTTACTGAAGACTCAGGAGTAGAAGATTCCTAATTGACAGGTGTATTTGGCACTATATCAAGTTCAATGAAAACAAATCTCCTATAGTCTTCTAGTTACCTTTTTCTTTCTTCTTCAGTTCTTTATGCAAACTCATCAACTTTCACATGTGCACTTTCTATGACTTTGTGAGTAGACAAATTCTAACATCTATATGCTTTACTCTTGCAAGAATATCCCAAAAATATTCCTTCATCACCCTTTACATCAAATTTACCTTTTTTAGATTCTTTCAAAATATAACATTTGCTTCCAAATACTTTTAGGTAACTTACATTGGGTTTGTAACCATACCATAACTCATAGGAGGTTTTGAAAGAGTACTTCTTCAGCTGTACTTAGTTCAAGGTATGAACTGTAGTGTTGATAGCTTCCTTCTAGTATTTGATAGCAATGCTCTTTTCAATTATTAAGGTTCTTGCACAATCTATGATAGATCTATTCCTTCTTTCAACTATTCCATTTTGTTTAGGAGTTCCAAGTGTTGAAACCTACCTTTTGATTCCCCTTTTAATGCAAAAGTTATTGAAATCATGTGAAATGAATTCACCACCTCTGTTTGACCTCAAGCATTTCAATCTTTTGTGTGTTTCCTTCTCTACTCTAGCCAAATACCATTTAAACTTCTCAAATGCTTTTCATTTCTCTCTTAGGTACATGATAGTCATCGTTCTTGAGTAATCATCAACAAAAAGAATGAAGAACTTTTTACCTGTATAACTTTCAATTCCAATAGGTCCACATAAATTAGTATGCACAATTTCTAAAACGTCTTCAGACTGATAGTTCTTACTTTTAAAGCTAGTCTTTCCCATCTTACCAATTTGACAATTCTTGCATAGAACAACCTCAAGTTTCTTTATATTAGAAATGCCTCTTACTTTCCTGAATTTACTTATTTTCATCAAGTTATCAAAGTTTACATGACACAACCTCCTATGCCATAACCAACTTTCTTCAACTTGAGCAATAAAGCATGAACATTCACCAAGTTCAAGATAAAACAAGTTACCTTTAGTTTGAGTGCCTGATCCAATTAGCTTTCCTTTACCATCTAGCAGTCTTTCTTTTCTATGCATGGATTCCACTTTGAATCCATTATTGAGTAGTTGTGCCACACTTAACAAATTGTGTTTTAGTCCTTCTACCCAATATGCATTATCACATACAAGTTCTTTGGCTAGTGAAATTCTTCCTTTTCCTTTTATGCAACAAGGTTCATTATTCCCAAACCTCACACTACCACCATCATAGTCTTCAAAATGTTCAAACTTAGTTTTATCACCAGTCATGTGATGTGAACAACCACTATCTATAATCCATGTATCATTTTTTCTCACATGATAAATAAGTGTCATTTCCTCATCATTATTAGACTCATCCTTTACAGCAATATAAACAATTTCATCTTCTTCTTCTTCATCAAAATCATTAGAATCTTTAGCCATGAAACATGTTTTGTTACCTTTGTCCTTGAATGATTTGAAGTCTTTCTTGCCATTGCACTTGTGACCTTTCTTCTCATCCTTGTTCTACTTATTTGGGCACCTAGTAGCAATATGTCCAATTTATTCACAAGAAAAACATATTAGAGGGACCTTACCTTTGTATTTTCCTTTGCCTCTTGAATATTTCCTTGCTAGCAGAGCTTCGACCACCTCAAGATCGCTATTTGAACTCTATTCAAATTTTTCATTACTATCTGACTAAGAAGTCTTTATCTTCTTGCCTTTCTCCTTGAGTGAAAGCTTGGCTTCAAATGCTGATTCAATGTTCTTGGAAACTAGAACATAATTATCATAGTTATCTAGCTCAAATGTAGCCAATCTTCCAACTATGGCCTCTAAATTTATCTTATGATTTGCTTCACATCTTCTTTCTTGAATTGCAAAAACTCTGATTGCATAAATGGGAAGTAGTGTTCTAAGAACTTTACTTATAATTGTTTCCTCCTTGATATCTCCTCCATATTCTTTGATTGCACTAACACATGCTTTAACTCTTTCAACATATTTTGCAATGTTTTCATCTTCTCTCATCCTCATTTGATCAAACTATCCTCTCAAACTTTTTGCTTTGGCTCTTCTCACATTATCATCACCACCATAGATCTCTTTCAGCTTGTTCCACATTTCAAAAGTAGCTTTGCAATCCTTGATATCATCAAATTCTTCATAACTTAGGGCAGATGCAATATCTATCATCATGTTATTGTGAGTCTTCTTTTCAGTAATATCATTGACAGATAATGTGCCAGAAGGTTCTGCATTTTTTTTTACCAAGTTACTCCGACCCTGTATCACCAATAGAAGCTAGATGAAGTCTCTTCAATCCCTGCCATGCTGAGAAGCTATCCCTATTAAGTCTCAAAATTTCCCTCTTGTAAGACATCTTGATCTTTAGCTTAGATCCTTGAAATCTTTCCTACAAGCACCAAAAGCTCTGATACCAATTGTTGGAATTATAGATGGAGTAATTAAGGGGGGGTGAATTAGTTACCACAAAAACAAATCCACAAATCCCTTAGATGTCAATAAGTTACTTACTGTTGTCACTCAGTAAACATTCACAAAAATGCTATAACTTGATAGATTAACTTGTTATTGATCTTTAAGCATTCACAATTATTAACATCCACACAAAATCAAATAAAATGAACAAGAGACACCAAATTTAATGTGGAAACTCAATATGGGAAAAACCACCAAGTTGTAATCACCTAAAAATGGTCATCTAGACTATTAGCCCCCTTCTCAGCATTTTGGCTAAATTAATTTAATCATTTACCTAGACCAAATTGCTAATAATCAATTTATTTGATTATAACCTATAGTTTGACTATGCTATCCTAAGTTCATTATTTGATTAAAAGAACATGTCCCCTTTTAATTAAATAAAAGACCCCATTCTTCTAACCCACTTAAAGTGCACACATAAAGTCCTTTTTCTATTTTGCAATTAAAAGAAAAGGCTTTGTGACTTTTGTCTTATATGACAAGTCAACTTATATTCTATTGGTTGATTTGTGTGTGCACATGGATCACTCCTATTTTTGAATTCAAACGTTGATCATCCACCATCTTCATCTTGATCTCCACCATCCATACATCTTTAAAAGGGAGAGAGCTTTCCCCCTCTATCCATCCTCATTTTGAATATTGTTATGCTGCAAGTTTTCTAACAGGTTTCTTTGGAGCTTTGTGGAGAACTTCTATTTCTTGTCTACATTCTCTCATACCATAGCATCTTAGCTTAGCTTTCATTTTTACATGTAGCTTAATCTCACATAGCTTAATAATGGTATTGTAACACTCTCATACATGTTTTAACATAGCTGCATTTTGCATTATCATCCTAGTTTAATTTTCATTTGCATTGCATTCTTGAGAAACTCCTTGGGACATTTGCATTCTTGCATCTTGTCTTTGGAACCTCCCATTGCATGGTTTACTAGCAAAAAGAGTATCTCTAAGGCTCATCTGAGAGCCCTTGAACTTGAAATACACTCTCTTGCACTCCATGGATAGGGAGCTCTAAGCCGGCATCCAAGCATTCCAAACTCATGGAATCGTTTGGATAGAATGGTTTAGAGTGGGACACTTTCGAGTGTACATTTTTGGCGCCCACCGTGGGGCTTGAATCAAATTTTCAGCTCCATTTGCTTTCATTTCTTATCTCTGGTTTTTTACAGCAGCATATTGGGTCTAATCAAATGCTTTTGTAGAATTATCACTTTGGTTTTAAGGCCAAGCCATAAGTAAATTGGTTTGAAGGCCAAAAACTTAGTTGGTTTAATGATTTGATCATATCTTTAAAACCGCTTAGAGTTTGGTTCTGAAATTTTTTTTGCAAGTTGTATATATGCTCAAAATGTCTTAGTCCTATTTGCAGAGCATTTTGATGTGATTTTCGGGAGTTATGAGTTTTTCTTTGATTTTCATAAAAAGTCGTTTTTGATCGCAAATCAGTTATTTTTTTTTAAAAACTTACATTTTCAGAAAGGTTTTTCAATTCTAATGGGGGTTCTTTCTTTTTGTTTTGAATTTTGAGATCATATGAAAGATCAAAAACTCGATTTGATAAATTTGGCCTGTTTTGACAAAATCAATCTCTAGGGAGCAAATGAAGAGATTTTTTAAAATTTCTTGCATTTTTGGAAAGCTCTCTGATTTTTAACAGGGGTCTCTTCTTTTTATTTTCATTTTTGGATACGAAATCATAGCAAACAAGTCCAATCTTGTTGACTAGGTCAAAACCAAAGAGTAAAAATGAAAGCATTTGTGATTAACTTGCACTTTCTTTGCATGTTCTTGGTTGGAAGATAAATTAGATTTTTGAAGAAACTCACCACTTTTTATTGCATATTTTTATGTTATTGCACATTAACTTTTGTTGCTAACAAGTTGTGATTTCAGATTGCCATCCTTGTGAAAAAAATTGAAACATTGCATAAAAAGAACGCATGTCAAAGCTTCAAATGCACAAGGGCTACTAACGATTGTTTGCAGGGCTGCCCAAAGCATAAAAACTAAAAATTTCTTGCTTTTTTGTTTTCATGTGTGGCATTGAATAATTGTTCATTTTTCATAGGCACATAAAACTTGTGATTGGAGTCTTTTGGTAATAGGAGAGTATGCTCTTCACCCTTGTGGTGAATCAGAAATCTTGACTTGCCATTTGGTTTCAAAAGCAAGGGGTAATTGAATCTTCTTGGCGTGTTTGGGAGAAAATGATTGGAATAGAAGAGTATGCTCTTCACCCTTGTGGTGAACCAGAAATCTTGACTTCCAAAATTTGATCCACTTTGTGTAGTTAAAATCTTTTAGAGGGCCTGCTCTCAGACAACCTGAGAGGAACGACCCAAGTGGGGACAAGCCGATTACCTGGCTCTTCCAACCCACTATAAACTCAAGGCTACCAAGGACACAAAACTTTGGTAGACATAGTGTTTGTCTTTGCCTAGTGTGATCACTTATGGGATTTCGACCATAAGGAGATCACTAGGCAAGAATGCTTAAGGTACTCTTGTGATCGCGAGATCGGTTACTCATCGCAAGGTGAGGTGTCCCATAATTGGGAGCAAGAGGAACACTATGAATGGAAGCCCTATCTAAACACCCTAAGTTAGTAACTACCTTTTTTAGCCGCTCAACTTCTTGGTGCAAGGATCGATCCTAGTGGACTACCCGGATCACCCCAAGATTTACACTCACCATATGTGTTCCCTTGGTTATGCTTATGGCATTTCCATGACAAAGCCAATATCTCTTGTGGGAAACCACTTGGTGTGAGGCAAAGGAGCATCAAGCGTGGGCCAAGTTGTTGAGTAATAAACCATGACTTCTAGGTAGATATTGCTTGATGTGTTCTCGAATGTGGTATACTTGTGAAAATCTTTTGAACATACACATGACAATAATTCTGGGAAATTCTTTTGAGACGTCACATATGCTTGTATCATGCAAGGTTGCTTTTTCCCTTGCTTGATTTTTTGAAGAATACTCCATGTGTCACTATCTTGCTTGGAAAGAAATTGCTTTTGAACATCAAACTTGCTATGCTATCAAATATTGTCAAACTTTGTCAACCAAGTCAAAAAAATCAAGTGCAAATATTTTCTTGTGTTACTTACTAAGGGGAGTCTCATCATTTGACTTTGATTTGCTATGTCTCTAGTTCTTGAACATGCTTAAAGTGACTCTTTGGTCTTGGTTCTCTTGGTCTTTTTTTCTTCATGGTCTATGCATGCTTGCTAGTTATCTTTTTTATAAAATGGTTACCTTGATTTCTTGACAACACTCCTGAGTTAGGAAAGTTGTTCACTTGTCACCCGCTTGCTCTATCTATTTGGCTATTTGGGCATCTTGCCTAGCTATTGACTTGAGTCATTCATGTCGTAAGTTTCTTGGACATATTGTTTGACAAGTCACTTTAATCTCTCTCTACTATCTTGGCAAGTGAACACTCTACCTCCTATAGTTTCAACATCAAGTTATCTTCTAGGCTCTTTTATGCTTGGCTTTGCATCTAAAACTATGGGATCTAAACCTTGTGTTACCAAACTTCAACAAAATCTAGATGATCATGATATCCTCCATGTCACTAAAGAGTTTCAAGATCTATATGCACAATATAAAGAACTAGAAGAGACAAATGATCTTTCTTACCTTCATCTATCTAAACGCATGACAAAAATGAAGTCTAAACTTGAGAAAAGGTTAGAGGAGAAGATTGCATCATTACATGAATCTTCCTTAAGGTCTTTACATGCATGTGAGTCACCTTCTTTGAGGTCATCCTCTTCTTCTAGGTCTACATGCTCTACTTCAAGACATCAAATGTCTTCATCTTCTAGATCTAAAGACCTCTTTAGAGAACAAGCAAGTGATACCTCCTTTGAGACTATGCCAAAATTTCATGATGGACCTATCTTTGACCAAGATAATAATGAAGACATGGATGCATTCTATTCACTTAAGAAACAACCAAAGGACTCTAGACATACTTTTGAGAGAAATATTACTCCCTTGGGGAATTCTTATGATGACATTTTGAGAACACTTCTTGGCACCAAGCTCATCATGTTGCCTAAGTCTAGCTCCTATGGAAATCCATTCTTAGATACCTATTGTGCCTATCATCAATCTAATGACCATGCTACTTCTAATTGTATAGAGCTGAAATATAAAATTCAAGATCTCATTGATGATGAGATTGTTGATCTTGGAACCTCTAGTGACTCATGTGGTGAAGATACTTCTCTTGAGCAAGATTACATTGATGAACCTATGTCTAGTAGTGGCTTCATTACATCTTCCACTTCTTCCAACACTCGTGCATCTCCCAACACTTCAAAGCTTTCCAACATGCCTCCATCAAATAAAGAATCTAATGCTTTCCACATTGACTATGTGTATCCTCAAGGGCTATCTCTAAAAGAAACTCAAGCTAACCTTCACTTGGCTGCAAACCTTTTCCATGCTACTAATCCTAAACATCCTCAACCTTCATGCACTACTATGCCCAATCCAAACACTACTCCATTCACTCTTCATTTTCCCTTGTCCTTGGAAGTGGCTCCATGTCAAGAGGACTCTAAAAAAGAAAAAGCTATGAATTTCAAGAAAGATCAAGATCAAGCACCCTTTCATCTCTTTCAAGATTTTTCCCCTCCATATCCTATATCTTGTCCACCCCCCAAGTATGATGAAGATATCACTTCCATTATCTCCCTTGAGCTTACTGAAAATTATGAGAAAAGTTCTCTTCATATGCTATCCAAGGCTACTTGTCAAGATCAAAGCATCGCCTCGTGTTCTACTTCTCCACATCCACTTCAAAATTGTGCTCAAGCTTCAAGTGCTTCTATTAGAAATGTTGTTCCTATCAAAGGTACTCATGAATCTATTGATGGCTTTGACCACGTTGCTCACTCTAAAGATGTTGATATCTCTTTTCACTATCCATTTGCATCTCCTAAGTCTATCCTTGGTCCTTATCCATCAAAGCTAAAGCCTTCAAACCTTCCATCTATATTGGGACCTTATGTTCCTTCATCTCTTACACTTTCCACTCCTAGCTCTCCCATCATACCTCAAGATCAACAAAGACACTCATCCTTGATGACTTTTCACCCATCTATACATCTAAACCAGTCATATCATCCTTATTCATTCACAAATCCCAAGTCCTTTGGAAGTGAGAATAAACATAAGAATCCATTGAAAAAGAAATATCACTATGTCCCATCTAATCGACATGTGAATACTAAGAAGGAGAATGCACAAAAGAGACCGCAAAGGTCCACTATTAAAAAAACTAAATCAAAGAAAATATGGGTTTCTAAACCCATTATTGAAGAAATGTGTTTTGAAGTATCTGAAAGAAAATCTAAAGCTATATGGATTCCCAATTCTCTTTTAAAAGAATTGAATATTGAAAATACTTCAAAGTTGACATTCAAGCTTACAAAGGCTTCCATTCCATCTTCTTCCAAAAATCTTTCTAAAAATATTCCAAAGCCTTCCACTCCACTTTTTTCCAAATCTTTTCTACCACCTCATACATCTAAATCTCAAACTATTTCATCCATGATTCCTCCATCATTCCAATACCCTTCAAGGTGTGTGTCAATGTTGATCTTGTCCAATATTTCAACTACCCTCATGAAATGTTCTAAAGCTTACACGTCCTTTCTATACATGAACTCTTATCCTCCATATATTCTTCCTACTACCATTTCCCTTTCATCACCCTATCAACATCTTTGAGCATACCTTTCTATGGTCTTGACTTATCATGGCTTATCTTTCCTATAGGAGCACTATCTAAATTCAAAAAGCTTGAGCCCTTTCTAAAAATTCAAAAAAACAAAAGAAGAAGAAAAAATTGAAAAAATGAAAAAAATGAAAATGTGCCTTGGTGAAAACCATATCTTGTGGCACCTTGGTAGCAAAAGTAAAGAGAAATAAATTTATCCTATGGTGGAAACTACTTCTTGTGGCACTTTGGATAAGTACCATGATGAAAACCTGGCAAACAGGCATCATGCGTAATTCTTCCATCATCCATCTATCCCCTCTTCTCTCTTTGATCTTGACAATGTTGAGCTATCTTTGCATATTGGCTGTCTTATCCATGAGAGTTTCTATTGTGCTCTCCCATTCACTCATAGCCTCTATCTTGAGCTTTATTCTTATTGCTCTATCCCATTGCTATACTATCTAGTTGACCCCTTGGTCTTGATCATGATAAATAAAAAATTGTTCTTAGGTCTCTTGACATGTCTAGTCTTTTGGACTACACACTTCATGCTATCTCACTTGTTGGTTTCATTGCTTATCCTACATGCTATCTTTCTCATTACTTCCATTGATTATCCAAAATATGCTTCATATGACTATTTCACCTCTTTCCTTAGCTTGGGTACTCTTGAGGAGTCAGTCCTTGAGGATCACTTTCACTTGCTTCATACTGTTTTTTCATCCATCTTTACTTATCCAATGGCTTGTTGCTCCATCATATCCTATACCTTGCTAGACATTGGGAGAAAATGATGTGATCTTGCTTGAGAACTAGTGATATCTAAAATTTTCTAAAAAATTCAAAAAATCATATATGATGCTGAAAAAATACTAAAAATTAGAAAATATCTTGAAAAAAAGATCTTCTTAGTGAAAACCTAGCAATAGGCACTTTGATATATCACCAAAAAAATCAAAAATACAAAAATACAAAAAAATTGAAAAAAGTCCTAAAAAAAAATCTGTCAAGTGGTGAAAACCTAGAAACAGGCACTACTTGAAACCCTTGCACCTCTGTCTATCAGTCTCAATCACCTATTTTTGCTACACATTTCCTAGCTTGGAATTGTTTCTTGTCCTCGTCTTGGGGGCACAACTGCTTAGCCTATTGAGGTATTCTTGTGCATTAGGGTTTTTTTTGACAACTCACAAAATAGTGTTTCTCAACACTTCCCCCACCTTGACATCAAGTGTTTTTCAACACTTTTCAGATAGTTTACCTACGGTCTCCAATGTTGCGATATTACTCACTATCAGAATCAAGTCTTGAAGAAATGGCCAAGTGACTTACACACACGCACTTTAACACTTAAACGACTGAGCTATGCTGACATTTATCTACTTTGTGTGTTGTCTATGATGATTTTTTTGCCAAGTGTTCCCTCCCTAATAGTCTTTCAAGGATGTCATTGACTAGAAGACTGGGGGCATGGGACATATTTTCTTGATTTCTGCTTGTGGGTATACTTTTGTTTGTCTATAGTGTTGTAAGCATTCATGCTTGTCCTATTCAACACTTTGACTTATAAATGTATCATCCTTGACTGTTTCGCAAGACCGCACTCAGGGTTTATCCTAATGCTTATGCCTTGATATAGGTGTAATCTTGCTAAATTAAACTTAGGGAATCTAATTGTGTAGTTATCTTGACTTACATGTCTCTGATGCTTAGATTGGATTTCCACATACCTATCTAATATCGATCATATTCATATCCTCATAGTTATACTAGTGATGGTTGTATGATCTCATGATGTCCCTAATAAATGCTCAATGATGAAATTAAGAGTCTAAATGTTATGCGCTTCTTGCTGGTAAACCACTTTGCATATTAGCTTGCATTTTAGGTTCATTTTCTAGCTTAGTCTTGCATTCTTGCATATGGGGAGAGCTCTCTCTTCATCTTTTTGTGGACATATCAGCTAACTCCTTTCATATATTTCTTTACTTTCTTCTTGTTCATGTCTTTTCACCTTCTTAATCTTTCGCTTCATCTCTTTTCTATCTTATCATCACATTATATAAAGTTTTGACCTCTTCAATAATTTCAACGTCCTAGATTCATTTTCGGGATCGAAATCCAAATTTGAGTTCATCTTGATGGTCAAAATTGTATTTTAAAATTCTACTTTCTTCTGAGCAGTTAGCTGACCTTTTGAGGTCTAATCTCTGAATCATTACTGAGGCATCTTCATTTCTTCATGTCTTCATCATTTCTATGCTTCATATCTACTTCTATTCACCTTTTCACATCTAAATCCTCTTTCTACTCGATTTGACCTAATTTTTATGATTTATCTTTCGCAGTCAACTTTGGTCAAACTGGGGCATTTTATCAGTTTCTTATAGTCATTCTTGGGTTCTAAGCATCTATTTGTCATCTTGGACATTGCTATATTCTAATTTTCTCATTTCTAGCCAGTTTTTGCATCCCTTTACCTCATTTCAATTTCGATCCCGAGGGGGCAGAAATACTCTATCACTGCTTAGGAGCATTTGTTTGATCTTCTCACTTGCTCTCACTCTATCTGCTTTTCTAAGTGTTAGTATTCTTCTTGAATTCTAACATCATCTCTTCCTAGTGTTCAGTACTACTGCTATCAGGCTGTGCATTTAGGACTTGCTATCTATTTCTGCATTTCACTCTTCGAAATTAGACATCTATATCTATCATCGCCTACTTGGCTTCGATTTTCTTTGACATAATGTGTTCCCAGATCGATCATGCATTAGTCAAAGAGGGGCAAATGTAATCACCTAAAAATGGTCATCTAGACTATTAGCCCCCTTCTCAGCATTTTGGCTAAATTAATTTAATCATTTACCTAGACCAAATTGCTAATAATCAATTTATTTGATTATAACCTATAGTTTGACTATGCTATCCTAAGTTCATTATTTGATTAAAAGAACATGTCCCCTTTTAATTAAATAAAAGACCCCATTCTTCTAACCCACTTAAAGTGCACACATAAAGTCCTTTTTCTATTTTGCAATTAAAAGAAAAGGCTTTGTGACTTTTGTCTTATATGACAAGTCAACTTATATTCTATTGGTTGATTTGTGTGTGCACATGGATCACTCCTATTTTTGAATTCAACTGTTGATCATCCACCATCTTCATCTTGATCTCCACCATCCATACATCTTTAAAAGGGAGAGAGCTTTCCCCCTCTATCCATCCTCATTTTGAATATTGTTATGCTGCAGGTTTTCTAACAGGTTTCTTTGGAGCTTTGTGGAGAACTTCTATTTCTTGTCTACATTCTCTCATACCATAGCATCTTAGCTTAGCTTTCATTTTTACATGTAGCTTAATCTCACATAGCTTAATAATGGTATTGTAACACTCTCATACATGTTTTAACATAGCTGCATTTTGCATTATCATCCTAGTTTAATTTTCATTTGCATTGCATTCTTGAGAAACTCCTTGGGACATTTGCATTCTTGCATCTTGTCTTTGGAACCTCCCATTGCATGGTTTACTAGCAAAAAGAGTATCTCTAAGGCTCATCTGAGAGCCCTTGAACTTGAAATACACTCTCTTGCACTCCATGGATAGGGAGCTCTAAGCCGGCATCCAAGCATTCCAAACTCATGGAATCGTTTGGATAGAATGGTTTAGAGTGGGACACTTTCGAGTGTACAAGCACTCAGTTACCAAAAGCACCAAAAGCTCTGATACCAATTGTTGGAATTATAGATGGAGTAATTAAGGGGGGGGTGAATTAGTTACCACAAAAACAAATCCACAAATCCCTTAGATGTCAATAAGTTACTTACTGTTGTCACTCAGTAAACATTCACAAAAATGCTATAACTTGATAGATTAACTTGTTATTGATCTTTAAGCATTCACAATTATTAACATCCACACAAAATCAAATAAAATGAACAAGAGACACCAAATTTAATGTGGAAACTCAATATGGGAAAAACCACCAAGTAACTAGCTACCAATTTTCACTCTTCTAAAGTGAGCCCTATTAGGAGCCAACCCTATTAAAAGTTACAAAACACACTATTTGGTGTGACCCTATTAGAGGATTTAATCACCCTATTAAGAGTGGCCTTGCTAGAGGTCTTTAGAAAAATTCAACTAAATTATTACCTTGTTAGAGGATTTACAAAATGGCTATTAAACCAACTCTGTTAAGAGATTTTGAAATCACTACTATAATGGTTAGAAAGTAACAATGAATTGACCTGAATGAAATGTAACTGAATTTTCTTATTACAGATCTCTATTCTAAACCACTAGATCCTCATTGATCAAATATAGCTTTGCTTCTCCTCAATGATCTTTGATCATTCTTCAAAATTTTCTCTCACAATAATTAGTCCTCCTTCACATTCATATCACATCAAATCCATCACACACACTTAGAATTTTCAACTTGACCTCTTATATATACCATTCAGATTATCAAGTCAGCACATTCACAAGTTACATTTACCAATAAACCATACATCAGTTGGCTACAAATATTACATTAAACAAATAAACTTTATTTACTAAAACAATGAAATACTTCATTGGCTGACCCTACTTGGTAAACACTGCTCCAGAAACAATTTCCTGAGTTAAGCATCTCAACTTAGTTAACATTGCAAATTCTACGAAATCCTTTGGCTATCGAGTGAACTCAGCAAGAATTGAATTTCCTTGCTAACCATGAGAGCTCAGTAAGAACTGTTCTTTGCCATATTTTCCTTTGATGACCAAGTAATCTCGGTAGATACTAAATTTCCTTTGCTAACCTTGAAAGCTTGGTAACAACTATCTGCACAAGGTAAAGTTTGAGAATGCTCGGTAGACATTGTAAACCTTCTTTGCTAACCTTCTAAGCTCAGTGGACTCTGTCTTTTGCCTGGATGACCAACTGAGCTTAGTAGACTTTGACTAATAACTAATATGACATTTGTGTAACATCAAAGACAACACACAATTGAAAAATTGTATCCAATAGTCACTACTATGGTGAATTTGGATAGATTAGAGAAAACTATGTGAAACATCACATAAGGAAAAGAGATAGTACAAAAAGATGTTTTATTTGTACAGAACTTGGACATCTTTCCAAGAATTATATGAACACAAGTAGAATTAAAGATGAAAAGAAAGCCAAAATTGATAATATAAGAAAACAAATGAGGTAGCAATGGATACAAAAATATCTAGAGAAATCAAACCAAGATCATGAAGTGAATGACATCCAATTCAATGAGTTGGATGGTTCAAACATTTCAACTTAGTTCCCTATGGAGATCACTAGAACTATGATTTAGAAGAAGTAATATAACATCAGTTCCAACCAACAAGTAGAATAATCCATTCAACATTAATGATGCATAGGGATCATCAAGTATGATAGGAGGAAAGAGACCTTATGAAGCAAGGTTGGGTCACAAGACCTTACCAAGTAAGGTTGGGTTTCATATTGTTTTTGGTTATGGAAATAGAGTTGGTAGTTCCTATAGAGTGTTGGTGACTCCACTGAGTTGTAGATGTCTCTAAGCATTAAAGAATAAGCCAAATGAAGGATAGCCTGTCACGGAGTGAGTATGAAGCATGAAGCATTAATGGTGATCAAAGAGAGGAAATTTGTTGAAAGGGAAAAAATCAATTACATTTTTTCACCATGAATTTCCAGAGCTATTTTTGAAAAACAAATTTAAAGCCCTCACAAAATTTAAGTATTTTTTGTTGAAGAATTCTCAAATATTTTAGAAACCCTATCAAGCATGGCATCTTCAAGCATTCTAAAATGTTGGTTCATGGAGTCAACTACAAGGCACCTAATTTCAAGTTGAGTCCAGCAATTGTAAAGGTGCTTGACCCAGCTGGTGTAGAGTCTCAAATTATGCCTAAGGTATTACTCATGCGTGACATCCATTTTTTTTTACCATTGTTCTATTTAGGGACTCAGAACCCTAGAGATCAATGAAGTGTTCAATGAATTGTGTGTGTATGGTGCATTGAAGCCTAGACATCAACATTTGGAAACCAAGGGGTTGATGCATATTCCACATATGCCAAGAGACTTTCGGGTCAAATTGATTTGATATATTCTAAGTTGTATACACAATGAGAAGTTATGGTTGGACCAACCTATTCAAAGTACAAAGAAAATGATTCACATAATCACTAGGCTTTCAATGCTAAACAAAGCTAAGATAATCAAAACCCTAGGTTAGGTAGAACTAACCAAGAAGACTCTTGCCAAGTGGGATGGAAGAGGTATGAAGTTAAATGGAGTAATGGACATGGAGATGAAGTTCAATATACATGTAATTGTACAAAACATATACAACTCTAGTCGATTAAATAGTGTTTCATGTGAAGCTATCGATCTTGCATACAAGGTTGTGAAGAATAACCTATCCTTCAACCTTGCCAAGTTATTGTTGAATTAGTTCAACAAGAACATGGAGAGAATCAGAGGATCAAAGAATAATCGATGTAAGTTTGGATCTCTTTTGACATGTTTATTCTTCTTTGTTTAGAAAATTTTCCCTTCTAAAGGTACAATAGTATGGAGGAAAGATGTTCTTTTTTTATATCAGATCAATGAACACAAAGCAGAAATGGGTGAAAATTTTGATGCTATTATGGATAACTATTTTGAATCATTCAAAGAAAATATGTGTAATAGATTTAGGATCCCCAAGAATCTTGTAGAAGATTACAAGGATTATATATGTTTCATGGTGGACTATGACAAAGTATATATACAAGCAGTCAGACCTAGAGTGACATAGGTTAAGCCTCTAGAGTATGAGGTTAACATTGATGACACTAAGGATATAATAGAGGCTCTATTGAATGAGCCTATGGATCCTAAAACCACCTATTTTGGAACTTACAATGAGGCAAAGAAAAGAATTGAGCTTGAGATCAAGCTACCTCAAGCAATAAGTAAAGGAAGGAAAAGAGAATAGAAGATACTAAAAAGCATAAAGAAAGCAAGTTTTCCTCTAATGCTTACCTAGGGAAAAGGTGATGATGTAGATGATGATGATGAAGAGGATGAAGAACCTCTCAAGAAGAGAGTAAAGGTTATTATAACTAGACCTACCAAGTCATCCCCTGTTGTATTCACTAGAAGGGCAGCCAAGTCTAAGAAGAAGTTGAAGTTAGGTGAAGATTAAGCTACATAGATTATCTTCAAAATATTTGCACCTATAGTTCAAGAAAGATTGAAGAAGATGGAAGAAGGAATTGGCATGGCATGTTTCAAATTTCTCAAGTATGAAACAAGGAATGAGAAAGAGAAAAGATGCATTGAGGATGTTGTTATGACCAAGCTAGGTAAACGGAAGTACTCACCAAATGAGCTTGCATAGAAAATTCCTAATGAACTTTTGCAGGAAATAAAACCTAGATTGGAAAATACATAGAAGACTACCAAGGATATCTATGAAAATAGCTTGAAGCAACTCATGTCAAATCTCATTAAGAAGGGGGTAAAATAATCCTTGAATAAAAATGACAATAAATTCACTCTCAAATTAAACACATGCATGATACTGCTTAAGGATACTAAATACGTAGTGATGGTAGCTACAACTACATGGAAAAACATCTATCAATTGCATCAACCTAGCGACTTTTTTGTACATGTTGATGAAAAGAATGATGAATATGAGGACGAAGATGTAGAAATAAAAGATGATGAGTTAGATGATGTCAATTTGGATGATCAGGAGGAAGAACATGGAGCTACTAGAGGAAGTCTTCTAGAGATACAAAGCATTGAGGAAACTAATGTAGAAAAAATTGCAGCAATAGTCATGGCCTCATTTCCTCACTCTCTGAGAAAAGCCTTAGTGAAATTAGGCTTAGAAATAGCTTGTACTGAGTTGGTTGTGGATACCACTACTATACCAAGCACCCAACCAAGCTTTGAATCTATTTAGTTGAATTTTACATTCATTAAAGTACCCAACACTTCATTTGTCAACTAGTAAGGTCCTCCATCATCAAGCTTGCTCAAGAAGCAAGAAGGTATTTTTGTTGTTAGTGTCATTTCAACATTTTTTGCTAGTCCATTAGTTTCTACAATTGTTTCTATTCCAAGTATATCCATAGATAGTACAATGATAGTTGAGAACCAATCTCAACTGAGTACTAAAGTCTTAGACAAGGGAAAACAAATTTTTTCTACCATTTTGAAAGAAGTGGGAAAAGAAGTAGAAACAATCGATCTAGATGAGGATATAGTTATTCCAAATTGGGATATCTCTACCCTCACACCTAATCAAATGGATACCATTGGTTAACTATTGAAGAAGAGAGCTAAGAAGCAGAAGCTTAGCGAATAAAAGAAGAAAGAAAATTAAGTTCTTGAAGATATAAAGAGCATATTTATTGATGGTCTGAGTATTGAGGTTGATGGTAAACAACCCATTGTGGACCAATTAGCAAAAATTGTCCACAAATCCAATGAAGACTTGAATTGATAGGATAAACTACTACAAAGAGCTAAAAGAAAATTTGAGAACAGAGTATTGGAACAAGTTGCACAAAGAATTGTAATAGATCAAGTAAAGTTATCTACTATTCTTGTTTCATTGGAAACATCTATTAATAATGTCGATTCATTATTTGTCAAGCTAGGTGACACATATATCTTTGCAATGGAAATCAAGGAGAAAATGTCCAAGATAGATGAAGACATGAAGGCAAGTGCACACCAACTGTCACTTGACCCAAGTCATAGCTCTGCACATTACTCAAAGATTAGTGTTAACGTTTGGTAACTTTAGTTGGTTAAACCTATGAATATACATACATACATACATACATACATACATACATACATATATATATATATATATATATATATATATATATATATAGTATCTCATATATTAAATAATAATTAATACACACACATATATCACACTTTATATATATATATATATATATAAAGTGTGATATATGTGTGTGTATTAATTATTATTTAATATATGAGATACTATATTTTTTTTTTTTATTGTATAATTATAATGGATAGACATGTCTCCTAAGAATAAATGTCTCTCCATGTGTCATTTACAATACATATAAGAGGAGATTTATGCATTTGAAAAGAATATACCAATACAGTAAATGCAAGTACATTTGTAGTGATCCAAGAAATTCAACATGGTATCAGAGCCGCTTGCAAATGTAGGAAGATGAAAAATATAAATTTTGTTAATGAGAGACAATATTTGAATAAAAAATGACAATATTAATATTTGTATACACTTCATATATTGGTTAAGGCCTGATAAAATGAAAATAAGCATAGTCATAATAATATTTTTAATCACCAAGCAGTGTATGTTATGGATAATGGATGAACATCACACACACAAGCTTCAAACTCTATAGTTTGGCAACCTGAGGACTCTAAAATACAAAATATGCAGCACTGAGAGTTAGCATAAACTAATCATACAACAAAATGTAGGAATTATACCTATGTGAGATGCAAAACCCTTGAAGTATGGCCAGTAAGCTCTATAATCTTTGACATGGATGGATATTTCTATAAGGTCAATTGGTTGTTATTATATCCATGTGCACTCAATAGCTCATGCTCATGTCTATTCCACAACAATGCATTCACTAAAGAGTTGGTATCAATGGTCTTTAGACATGCTCTACTGAGAGTATCCCACAACTTGATTGACTAGTCTACAAGACCCTCACCAAATGCCAATAGATTGTGCTAGAAAGGGCACCATGCCAAGGCTATCTTTGCATCACAGTGTTCATCCATCCTATGAAGATATTGACTTCTACTAAAATTACTTGAGGAGGAGGAGGACATGCTCCTATCTCATATGTGAACCAAGCTATCACTCCCTTAAAATTAATCACTGGCAATCATATAAATACACATAGGGGATGATAAAGAAGATATTGCTTGAAGCGAAGAAAATAAAATAAAATAAATATTTGAATGCAAAGATAATACTCAAACCAAATGTATAGGATATAACTGTGGTTCAATCAAACACACAAAAAGAAGATTGGGGAAGTATAAGCACTAAAGATATATATGAAAATCACATCTATAGGTTTTACCATCCATTATTATTGATTTAATGTGAGTCAACCACTATTGTATATGACAAAAAACAACCAGCAATATAAAAAGGATATCAATGTTAGAAATAATTCAAAGCCTTTTAAAATGGTGAGTATAGAGCATGAGTTGAATAGTAGAACCACCATTTCCTTATTATGCGGTACATAGTTCCATTTTAGTATTTTACATACCGCAAGGCCCCACCTTGGGAAATTTTAAAATGTATAAGAATAAAAAAAGTAAATGGATGGAAGATGAAATAATAGTGAAACATTAAGGGAAAGGATGAAAATTAGGAATCCATGGCATATGGACTTCCTAACTTGAGTAAGTACATCTTAATGAATTAACTAACCTATGTGCTAAAAAAAGACAAGCATTGTCCAAGCTAAAAATGAAGATGTTTAGGCTTGAGAACAAGTACCCAAAAGATATGTCTTCCAAATGTTTATCTTTGTTAAATAATAATTATGAAGTATATATATAACATTTAATTATTATTTTTTAAATATAGTATGTTAAGGTGAGGTTATCTATATGAAAATAATAAATGTCTTATAAATGATGATATATGAATGAATATCATAGACTAGACATGATTTTCAATATTCTAAAGAAGATATTTTAATTTTTTATATTTATAATGTTCTTATAATTAAAATATGATTATTGAGAATAATTATTAAATGATTTTTTTATTATTATAAGAGCTATATGCCTTGATCTTTTCCTCTGAGTATATTATTGTAGGAAAAGGGAGATTGATTTCAAACTTAGAGGGAGTTTTGACACCTTTTCAAAGGTAACATTAGATGAATAGTTATGAAGATTGATATTGAGAAGAAGTCTAAAAGTCCATGTCTGTGACTAAATGGTTTTAATGGACCTACCCCCTATGTACATTATGAGGAAGTGATGACTTCCAAATTATCATCACTTGTATTTGCAAAAGTTATTGAAAGGTGACGATCTTTCAATAACTTAATCTATTATGATGGATATCTTATGATGTCTATGCAAATCATGATAGATTATATTTTGCACATGGATGTTCATATGGTAAGCATTATGAGAATGCATGTACACATACCTTATGAACATTTTGAGTACATGGTGAATGTTATGCAAATCAATGTTCAGGAGGCCATTACATAGAGTATTTTGTTAATATCAAATGAGTTGACATTCAGGAGGCCATTACTCCCAATATCTATATATTACATTGAGGTAATATATGGTCATATGTTTATCCTCCCTAGCTAATAGGGAGTGTTAATGTTTGGTAGCTTCAATCGGTTAAATGTATGTATGTATGTATGCATGTGTGTGTGTGTGTGTGTGTGTGTGTGTGTATGTATATATATATATGTATGTATATATATATATATATATGTATATATATATATATGTATATATATATATATGTATATATATATATATATGTATGTATATCTATATATATGTACATGTATATATATATATATATATATGTATACATATATATATATATATATATCTATATATATGTATACATATATATATATATATATATGTATACATATATATATATATGTATACATATATATATATATATATATATATATATATATATATATATGTATACATATATATAGATATATGTATATATATATATGTATATGTGTATATATATATACACACATATATATACATATATGCATATATATATGCATATATATGTATATACATACATACATATATATATATATATATATATATATATATGTATATTGATTATTATTTAATATATGATATACTATATATTTGTTATTGTATAATTATAATGGATAGGCATGTCTCATGAGAAGACATGTCTCTCCATGTGTCATTTACAATACATATAAGAGTAGATTGATGCATTTAAAAAGCATATACCAATACAAAAAATGCAAGTACATTTGTAGGGATTCTAGAAATTCAACAATTAGATATCTAACAAATCTGTAGGCAGAATTATTGAAGGAAGAAGCCAAGATCTAGGCCACACTTGCAGAAATCCAAGGCATGATTCTTCCAAACATGGATGCATTGCAGAAATAGATTGCACATGCAATGACACTCATCCATTACAACAACTTCTCCATATCTGATTACATGGTGGAATTATTAGTAGAAGTTCAAATTACATTGCATACAAATAAGGTACTACAAGAAAATTGGGACAAGACAATGGTACTTATTCTAAAGGTACATTCTGATTTCTTGTCACATTTTGGTATTAACATATAAATATTATGCACCTTTGGCATTTATGTCAAAAGGGAGGAGAAGTATATATATATATATATATTTATTTATTTATTTATTTATTTATTTATTTATTTATTTATTTATTTATTTATAGATATTGTAAAGAGGGAGAAGATATTGCAAAGGAAGAGAAGTATACTATACTCCAGATGTATGTATATAGGAGAGATATATGTATGGGGGAGTAGAATAGTATCATGAAGATACTTGTACATATAAGTTTACAAAAGAAATTTTGAAAAATTAGAAAAATAGAGTATGTAAGCGAGCTATAACTCCAGGAAGTCAAAATGAGTTGAAGACATAGAATGATGATAAATGAAGTTTTTGACTCAGTTTTGAAGTTTAAATTTTTGGTTTGATAAGTATTTTTCTCACTGATGCCAAAAGGGGAGATTGTTGACATTAAGGTCAATTTCTATTAGTGACTCAACACTTCATCAAATTTTTACATTGCTACTTAGCTCTATAGTTGCTACCAAGCCTATCAGTTAGTTTTTAGTATTAAGCAAGTGATTCAATTATTCCTGAGCCAAGTAGTTAGAATATAGTGTCTACTAAGCACTTGAGATAGTATGTAGTGTTTGTCGAACTACATAGTGTTTACTGAGCTTCATACAAAATGTATAGTGTAAACTGAGTGTAGCAGAGGCTACTGATCTATTTAGTGAAAGAGAAGAAGATTGTAGTGCTAACTAAACCATGATATGTTAACCAAGTTATACTATGTCTATCGAGATTGTAGTGTTAATAATGTGAATCTAATGTTGACCGAATCATTCAATATCAATCGAGTGATTCAGCAGCTACCAAGTTTCTCAGTGTTCACCGAGTCACATAGTATTGACTGAGTTTGACCTACTTAGAAGTGATTAGTATGGACCAAGCTTCAATTTCAACTGAGTGCCAAAGATTTTTGAGCGTTGATAGTGTTTTCCATGTATCAGAACATCACCGACTTTGTCTTCAGAACCTGATTTACAACAGTTGGCCTGACATAGTGAATTATGATGAAATTGGTATTTTAGCCACCTCTAGTAAGTTGTAATTTGGATTGGTATATATGTAATGTATTGTATCATATCCAAATAAGTATGTGAAGAGGTATAATGAGAAAAATTCCAAATTGAATAAAGCTACAAGAAGTATAAGAGACAACAAAGATTTGTTTATCACAGTTAGGTGATCGTTACATAACAAGGAACCTCAACCTGAAAATCAAAGTTATAGATCACATATCAACCACTAGTTCATCCTAATAGGTGCATCAGTTAAATCCTTTAATAGGGTAGACTTAATAGTCATTGCTAAATCTCTTAACCAAGTGCATACTTCATGTATGTTTGTAAATCCTTTAACAAGTTGGTCCTCACAATCCTTATTGCTCCTAATAGGGTAGATCACCAGAAGTGATCAATTGTAAGCCTTAACAGGTTAAATTTATACTATAGTACTAAAGCTTGTGTGTATCATCCCCACCCTAGTTTTACTTTCTAATTGGAAGGTTTCCACCATATCTTGTGTCAAAGTGTTATGACTGTTTTAATGCTTTCATTCTTTCATGCTTGCAATTAGATTAGAATATTTTATGAAGGATTAATTGGTGAAGTAAGATAAAAAATTATCGGTTCCTGATTCACCCCTCCCCTCTCAATAACCTTGCCTACCTTATGTTTCCAATAAATTTATCAACTAAGATGGACAGTGTGAAGAAAGTGTTGAATAATATTTTCTCTTTGTATAAAAAATGATGTGATGTCAATATATTTACTAAAGAAACTCAATAGGCAATTGATCAGTAGTCTCCTAGCACTAGTCAAGTTCATTTTTAGAGATTATTGCTAACACAATAGGTTTGTCAAATTGCAAGAAAAGGATGCAAATATCAAATTAACTTTGATCAACATTCAATCCATGCTAACCCTACATATGGAAGTTTTGCAGAAGGAACTAGCCTTTGCAGAAACATTGCTGAAGAAAGATTATCATCTTTCTACATGAGAAGGTCTAGTAAATATGGCAAAAAATCTAGAAATATAGATTCAATCTTTAGATGTAGCAAGTGACAATTAGGATTCCTCTTTGGGAATCATAATGAAACTTCATAAGCCATTTTTGGATAAATACACTATAAGTGTACCACCCAAATGACATAAGTTTCAAAAAGGGGCAATTTTGAAGATTTTGTAGATTTTTTTAAGGAATATATCTACTCAAAAGGAGCTATATAAATTAAATGAAGTATTTACTCAGGGCGAGTAATAAGGTATGGGAGATAATAGTATTTTTGCAAATTTTGAGATTTTGAAATTTTGTATAGAATAGAGATAATATATTGTCTAACTTATGCATAAAATAAGATTATATATGCCATGGGAAAGTGCTTTTGCCACTCATGTCAAGGGGGAGATTGTTATACTCATTGTGGTTTTGAAAATGTAGTGACAAAACACTTAGTCATTATCTAGAAAAGAACAATGCAAGCCAAGTGCATAGTGTATGTTGGGCATATGCCTCCAGACAATACATGATGAGTAATATGATAGTTAGTGTCAAGAACTAGTATGTGTTGAGAAATTAGTGTGTGTCAAGTCACTCAAGTGCCGAGCAAACAATGTGTGTTGAGTGATTCAAGTGTCAAGAAAGAGTAAGTGTCAAACCATTTAGAAGTTGAGTATCAATATAAAGAGCATAGTGAAGGCCGAGTGTCAGATTCTATTGATGTCAAGTTACCAGTCTTTGACATACATGTTTGTTATGTAAAAAACTTCTACATAAACCATTTTTGGCCAACTTGAACATGAATTTTTTATATTAAGAAATAAGGATCTAGTCACATTACGAATCCCTATGCCAATAAAAGGGAAGAGTTAGGGAGCAATAAGGATCAACCATAGATGTTGATTATAACCTTGCCCAAATCCATAATGCCTACTTAAAGAGGTAAACCATAAGGAGGATCAAACATCTAAATTTGTTGTGAAGAGAAGCACTACATGTACAAAGAGAGGAATGCTAAGAGCATAGAGAGCATTTCATGGGGATAGTGATGGCTAAGTTATGGAATGACAATGTAGAATCAATTTGAGAAGAATACAGATAAATAGTGAAAGGATACAGAAGATAGATTTGATCAAGAGGATCAAGAGATAACCCATAAAGAGGAGATCTTACATCAAGTAGAAAGGTGCTAATAGAAGGATCAGGTGTTGAATCATTTTAATAGGTTGTACAGACTAAATCTCTTAATAGAGTGTTGCCAAATTTTAGTTCTACCCTTGTAAAAGTAAAATTCATTGGTATTTAAAAGATTTTGTGTCCAAGTGTGATTTCTAACTATCCTTTAGGTTACTTCTTGTCTTTCTTGAGTACCTCACTTTCTTTACTTTCCATGTCTCCCTTGCATTACTATAACCTATTTCTTCTATGCAGGTTTTCTATTTTTTTGATGTGCGTAGGGTATAGGTGATCGAGCTACGATTGGGATGTATTTTGGTGTCTTCTTGATGACAAGTAAGTTAGCTATGTTTCACCAAATTTTGAGTAATCAAGCTAGTTTTCCCCTATGGCATACTTAATCAAGTGTGTATTTGAAGAATAAAAAAATAGCAATGATTAACAAGTAGTATATATGATTATGTCATTATAGAAAGACACACAAGGCCATGAATCAAATCCAAGAAGAAGCCCATTCATTTTGTAGAGGTAAAACCTACTTTCACGAGGAAGAGCGGGTCTATGATTTTTTTGTTGCACACTAATGGAAGCAAAGGTGTTTTTTTCTTCTTCTAAAGCTACAATAATTTATGTGAAATCTGAGCCTTTACATATAAATAGTAAAAGCATGATATCAAAAGAACTATTTTGAGCTCTTAATTAGTGAGGCATATTCAAAATCTAGCTTTGAAGCCATCAAATTGAGATAAAGGGTAGAGTTTTGTTAGCTTTACTTCATTCTAGGAAATGTTACTAAGAGAGAGGTTTTCCATCCCAGAGTAATGAAAAGATCATTTCTCTAAAGGCTTTGGAAATAGAAACACAAGTGACTATAAAATATGAATATTCTTTAGAAAATCTTAAAAGATACTCCTAGAAAAGTCAATGGTGAAGATGTGACCCCGATATAAAGGAAAACAAGTGTTGAATACTTAGGGTGGAAAGTGAAAGAATGAAGTGAGAAAGCTAACAAAGGATCACTCCCTGTGCTGAAATTCCAAATAGAAGGAAAGTGGACTTACGAAAAAGCTAAGTTTCTCTCTCTCCCCCACATATGTTAAGTTATTAAGTATATCAACATTCTGGATTCTGAAGTGAAACAAGGCACTTCCCACAAAACTGAAGAACTTCTTTTAGTAAGTAATTTTTAGTAATGTGACTTTACTTTAAGTAAAGTAACAAGCTTTCTCGGGTTATGAGTTTTTGTGTTCAAGAAAATGGAAAGTTTAAATAGCCATTGATTATGGAATTAAATGAAAATCCTATCATTATATTCATTGGCTAAACTTAATTTCATTTTTGTGACACCAACATTTGGATTCCTATAGCTATTTCATCATAATTTCTTGAAATTGGTTTCCCCAAGTATTTTTAAAATGGTTATTTATCAAGAACTACATCTTGTGTAATCATATAAAATGGAAATTAGTGTTTTGGGTTATGATAAGTTAATAGGATTGGAGACTGAATTAAAAGAGTTAACAGATACATCAATTGAAAGATTTAATAGATACATCATTTAAATTCTATGATTTGAGTGATCTCCATAGGAGATTCAACTCTCATCCTATTCACCCGATCACTCAAAATCTTAAAGAGAGTGGATTGGTTGAGGCAATTGGTTTTCTAATGGCAGTACATGCACCAAAGTTGGTTATGAAATGTATCAAGAGGTACAACCTAGAAACAAAGCATATTTTGTTTCCTAATCAATCCTTATTCATCTCAATCAACAAGGCACTAATGCAATCCATGTTCAACATCCCTGCAAACAAGAAGTATTGTGATATTAACTTCAAATCTTATGTGTCAATTTTTAATGAAAAAAAGACCCTCAGAAGGGAAGACATGCAAAGGACACAGTTTTATACTCCTCGCTTGAAAAAGAGTAAAATGGCCAAGACCCTATTTGATAATAATTTGAAGAGGGAGATCATAGATTTCCACACTCTGCTACTTAGAGTAAATGGAAAGTAGGAGATTCTTGAGCTCATGTTGTACCATTTCTTCCTGGTGCAAGCTATATGTATTGAAGATATGAAAATTGACTAGGCACAGATTATCTTTGATGAGCTTGCCTCATGGATGAATTTGACTAGAGGATTTAAACAATTGTACATGTCCTGCTATCTAATTTATGTCTTGGCTACTCACCACTTATGGCCTGGCTTTCCTAGCATTCAAAACTATGATGAGCATACAAAGGTATATGGTTTCTACACCCATCTATAGCTACAAAGAACCTTCAAGGAGTATGTGTTGATAAATGATGCCTTCACAATGAGGCTACACTGGGAATTTCAAGGATGCCCTGAGAGGAGATTTTCACCAAAGGAAATTTTGGTCATCAATAAGTTTGGATACTCATTCATAAAGTTTCTAAGATTCTCTTACCTATGAATAGTTGCCTTTGATGGTTTTCCCAAGAGACTACCTAGGTACCCAAAGGACAAGGTGGTTCTAGTCAAATTATGTTGACAAATTCTTGAAGTGAACACCTTGTGTTCAAATGAAAGAAAATTGTTAGGATTCCCTTCCCCGTAGTGTTTGGACCCTATTCCTATGCCTCTAGATCTGATGCTCAGAATCTGGTGAAGAGTTTTGAGAACAAAATCAAATTGGTAAACTATGAGGTACTCAGACCTCAATATGATCTGGTGACTTCGTAAGGGACCACTTAAAGATGGAATATGCCTACAAACATGTTCTATATATCAAAGATTACTAGGTCAAATGTCTTAATGAATACCAAACTAGGGAGAGTTTTGGTCCCAATTAACTATTGAGGAAATTTAATTAATTAATTATTTTATTATTGTTCATGATCTTGCAAATGATGGCACCCACATGTATCCCTCATCTTATGAGAAGATCAAAGGAATTCCTATTGTGTCTACCCCACCTATAGGTCCTATCATTGACACCATGGAGGTCCTCATGTATGGGATAATCAAGAGAATAGACAAATGGGTAGAATAGACCCAAGAAAGGAAGAAGAGGACAAGGAGAAATAGTTCTATGTGTGGAGTATCTTCTGGAGCTTCCCAATCAACCACAATAGCTACCACCATAGCTACTACTTCAACATCTATAGGCCCATCATAGTCTATTGGTCAAGGTGAACACCAGCCTCCAGAGGAAAATGTGCCAATCACTCCTACTTGTCAAGGTGGCTCTCTTTCAGACACTAAAAAAGTTGGGGAGAAAGAAGGAGACAAGGAAAAGGAAAAAGAACAAGAGAAATCAGTGGCCAAGCCTACCTCCCCTATCCAAATCATCAATTTGGATGGTGACACCAACCCCATGGATGGCCAAGAAAAGGACACAACTCAGCAAGGGGATACCTTGGTCCTTTTAGTCAAAAAGGTTGCTACCTTCCCTGGTGCTTCCTAGAGAAAGAAAACTCCCCTAATACCAAGGAAGTTGTTTGATCCTACCACCTTGAAATCTGCTATCGATGTGATCTCTACTAAGTTATTGCTTGAGGAGACTATTGATAGGAATAATAGAAGATATGAAGAAGTAGCTCCATCAAAATATTTGATCACACAAGCCACCTCCTCTCACCCACCCTCCAAGAAAACAAAAAAGAAAAAATCAATTTCTACATTGGCCACTAATCCATCCACTAGCCACATTCTAGTAGACATTGTTGAGCCACAAAAAGAGGGAAAATTGCATGAGCTTTCCATAGATGACTTCTAGATCAGAATAGTGGATCTTGGTATCCTATTCATGACTCCATGGTGAACATATGGAAGTCCACCAATGGGAAGATTGAAGATAGGTTTGAAGACCTCAAAGCAGAAAAGAAGGTCCTTAAGGCCTCAAATAGAGAATTGATGGAATATATCAAATTTTTACTTTGAATTAAATCAACTATCCAATTCAACCCAAATGTAGAGGAGAACAAGAATCTACTCATAAAACTACAACAAGAGAGACAATTAGGGCAAGTTGGTGGAACATGGATAGATCAAATGAAGGCTCAAGGTCCCCTATTGATTGAAAACTTGGGAAATATTCTTTTGGATTCTCACAAGTTAAGGGAGGAAGCTTCTAGCCATAAAACCACCATACAAAATATAGCAAATAAACTAACAAATTAATCAACACTATTGCAAGAAGTGGTCAATATGAAGACCAATTTTGTCATCTCCCATGGGATCATTAAAATAGGTAACAAGCCTTTGTTTCATGGGAAACAATCTCTAGAATTTATTATAGAAAGCTCCAGTCAAAGGTCATCAAAATTGATGAATTAACTAAGATTCATGACTACTGGATGATTTGAGTGGACAATATCATCATTCCAAATATTGAGGAACTAGACAAAGTAACTGACACTGTGAAAGCTTATAGAGCCAAAGAAGTTACTCCTAACAGGACATTATTTTCTAATGTTCTTCCAAACATCTGTCACTCTCTCTATTCTTTCTTTTTGTAGCCATTCATGGCATTTTTTCAGTCTTTGTAATGTAAAATGATTCAAGCTTGTCATAATTTTAGCTTATTCTATCAGAGATGCTCTATGATGCAATCATCTATTGCAACTAGCCATTTTGAAAAGGCCTATATATGTAACATTTTGGGAAGTTAATAAGATCATTAAAATTAATTTTGGGCAAACCCCTGTAGCTAGGACTACTGTGTGTGAGTCTAAGTCCATTTTTAATTTTGATGTTCATTAAGTTTTAGTATAATATGTGTGATGAATGTGTTATTGTTGAAAATTGAATGAATGCAAATGATTTTGGTCTTTTTCCCTTCATTCAGTAGATTGCATGCCTTACTTTCTTCAGCATAAGTATATCTTTGTTCTTTCTACTATGTGTAATATTTTATATGTTTGGTTGTAGTTCATTGCATGAGAGGGTCAAGAACTGACTAATGGAGTAGCTAAAAGATAGACAATCCAGGTATTGTCAAAATATTAGTTAACTTTGTAATTTGGGAATTACCCATTCTATTATCCTTCCTACTCTCTCATTGTAGTAGTTAGTCATGCATGTTTCCATATCTTGCATTTAAGTCAAAATAGATTGAATTTTGTGAGTTAGTTCCCATTTTCACTTTTGTAGGTTGTTTAAAGTGTTGAGCAATCCAGTATTTGCCTCTTCTGCCATCTAGTTAAGAGCACACCCCGAAAATCTGAAAAACAAAATTCATTACAAATATTGCATTCAAAAGGGAGTTGTACCTTTCAATTTAAGGGTCTTTGATAGATTACTACTTTGATCCATTCTTTTTGTTAACTTATTTGTCCTCCATAATCCATTGGGTAGTTTAAGAGTCAAGGTATAAACCAAAAAAAGATAAGGGAGACAAATTGTTAACCAACAATTTTGGCAACTCTGTTGGGGAGAACTTATATATCCTAAGTTTTCTTAGTAAGTTCATCTATGGCTTTACTAAATAACTCAAAGATTATCTTTGTGGTTTTAAATTGGTTAAGTCATGCATAACAACTCATAACAACTCATAAGGAGAAATCCATTTGCCTTATAAGGGACAAATCTTAGTATTGCAAGCTAACCTCAATTTCCAAGATGAACAAGAAGACATAATAAATCAATTGAATACCCTTGCCTAGAAAAGTTGAAAGTCCCTTGACCAATATAGAAGAGTAAGCTTCACCCTTGAAAGAGAAGAGGCTAACCTTGAATAATGGGAGGGAGTTTATGGGAAAGAGGATTAAGAGAGGCTCATCCTTTGTAAAATAAGAAATTTCACCCTAGATCCTAAATACACTTGAAGTGTTCATGGAAAAGGGAAAGTTGACCCTGTGTTCAAAGAATTACAAAAAGTTGATTTCCCAATATTGTGAGATCCTCTACAAAGAGGAAGAGCCAACTCACAAGATCCAGTGTTTCAAGCTATCCATGGAACTCTTTTTCTACCACCTTGTCCTATTTCCCAAATATGAAATCATTCATTGTCTCCTCCTATTTCCTGTACTCAACTCCCATCATTGTGTAACACCCTTACTTTTGATGAAGTAGTTGCCACTACTGCTATCACTTTTTAGCCCATTCTAGTAATTCTTCCTACCTCAATGGTTGTTCCTTTGGGTAATGTTATTGGCTCTCTTCATATTATAGCTAACAACAATTTTGACTTTCTTTGTTGCATATAGTATTATTTTTCCTCAGCATGAAGATGTAGCAGTAAGGATTTTTGTGGAGACCTTAGTTGAGAATGTATCAAACTAGTTTCAACATCTCCTGGTGGTATGCATCATGACCTAGGATGACATGTGGAATTGATTTGAAGCATGCTACAACTATACAGAGGATGAACACACTATATTGACTCAACTCACCCAAATAAAGAAAGAACCTAGTGTTCCTATGAGAGACTTTATTGCAAAATTTAACAAGTTTGTCAATAGGATCCTTACTATGAGTAGACCTACAATAGACAATTAGAAAATGTTCTTTATTAGCTCCATGCCTCCAACATAAGTTTTCAAATTAGACAAGTGCATGTACCTAATCTCTGAGTTTCTTAGACCCTAGAAATATAGTTGAAAGATGATCTCATAGTAGTTGTGAAATAGAAAAGAGATATCCAAAGTGGAGCCTCAACAAGCTCTCCCACTGGTATAACTAACAATACTAAAGATATGCTTCATAAGCTATCAAATGAGATGATTTCCATGAAAAGGAAAATGAGGAAGATTGTTCCCTCATTCCAACAACCATATCAAGAATGTCCTTGAAGGCAATATGAAGGAAAACCATTGAAATTTCCATCCACTCAACAAAATCTTTCTATTGAGGTATCTCCCAAGAAGAAAAATATGTACATACACCTAAGAGTAGATCATAATGGTGACTCTTGCCCAATAATGAATAGATATAAGAAGCTCGCTACTAGTAATGAGCTAACAGTTGAGTACCCCAAAAGTGAAGATGATTCTACTCTTCATGGTGACTTTGGAACATTCTTTTTGGAGTATGAATCAAATTCTAAGGTTGGAGGTGACTACTTCACTACCTTGGATAGAATTTAGATGACCGTAGCTACAAGAAGTTAGAGAGATAAGAATCTAGTGAACTCTATTCCTACCTAGAATATAGCCACTGGCCCTTCACCAGCTATAGCTAGAGCATCCACTTCCTCATCTTGGAGGAAAGAGAAGACAAAGTTAGAGCCAAATAGTAAGTGTCATTCCTCATTTGACATAATACAATATTGTAAAGATGCCCGTATCAAGGTGTCTCCCCTTGCTTATCTCAAAACCTATACTATTGAACTAAAAAAGCTAGTAGACTATTATAAAAGTGATGTCAATGTTAAAACTTAGCCTAATGTAAATTCTACCATTAGCAACGACCAATTCCAATTAAATAATGACTAAACAATTGATGAAGAAATTATCTTGTCTTTTCTCTTCAAAGAGGAAGAATTGTTGGTCTTGGCTACCTCTCCTGGTTAGAAATCTAATCCATTTTATGTATCCTTATATGTAACTGGCCATAAGCTTAGTAACTTCAAAATTAATTCTAGAGCCTCTAATAATGTCATGCCCTCTTCTATTTCCTATTCTCTATTCCTTACCCTGACCAAGATGTTTGGAAGTTTCTATTCCATGGATGCAAAATAGGTTCCCCTCTTAGGACATGTGAAATATATATATATATATATAAGTAGGATATTTTGCAAGGACATGGGAGGGGAAATAAAAATGGATTGGTCTCATGCCATAATCCTCGTGGGTTAAGAAGATAAATTTGGAACCTAAGGAGAAGGCCAAGTTCATGGTCTTGAGGTCTAATGATCCTATATCAAGAGATGGGGTTCAGGAACTACATGATGTTCTCTAACTTCAATCATTCAAAAGAATAATCAGAACCTTCTACTGATCAGGGGATATGGACCCTGGAGTTTGATAGAAG
This sequence comes from Cupressus sempervirens, assembly GCA_028749045.1. Lineage (NCBI taxonomy): Eukaryota > Viridiplantae > Streptophyta > Pinopsida > Cupressales > Cupressaceae > Cupressus > Cupressus sempervirens. The sequence goes on along the minus strand of CM053789.1, from coordinate 635,697,078 downwards.
TTGTTCTACTACTAGGTTTGAAGTTGGTATGGTGCTAGTTTCCCAAGATGGAGATGTAACTCAGCTTGCATACAAGATGCAATTCAAGTATTGTCTGATTTTTCACAATGTAAAAATTTTGGAAAAATTTTAGTGAAAAATCATTTGAGTCTTTGTGTCTTGCAAATTAGGGTTTTGTTCCTTGTATTTTCAAACCCTTAGATTACCCTAGTTCATAACCTGGTCTCTGTGTCTTTGAAATTCTATTAAATTCTCAAGGTTTGTCATCAGAGAATTTCTTAGAAACCCTAGTACCATGTCTTGTTTTACCCTAGTTTTGAAAAACCTTCGAAATAGTTTTCATAAAAATTATTTTGAAAATATATCATTTTAACCTAAGGTTGGGCCTACGTGAGCATGGTTTTATTTAAAGCTCATTTAAAAAACTTATTGACCATATTATTTTATTGAGAAATGCCCAAAGTATTATTAATTCTGTGTGACCATTGATCTTGTTCAGATCAACGGATATCACATTCCCACAATGTTGAGATGCAGGCTTTTAAATAAAGTGGGCAAGAAGTTTTTGGACATGTAGCAAGGTGGGGTTGGGAGTTTTTAGTATATGTTGTGGTGTACCAAATTGAAAAGTGATTGCTGACATGTACTACTAGTTGTACCATTAAGGAGGTTTCCCTACCAGATGTGATCAAAGTTTGGTCAGCCATAGATCCTTCAAAGATCAAGGGTTGGCACAAGCTCACAATAAAGAGCTGCTCAAAATTTAAGGAGTGTAGGAATGCACCTTTGTGCTGCATGTCATAGTGGGGCCGGGATTAGGATAGGAAACTAAGTCATGCCATGTTGTATGCCACATATTCTTAGCTGGAAGTACTTATGTTACGAGCACAGAAAGTTTCAAAAATTAATGCAGTAGTCAGATTGGTCAAAGCATGAGAATTGAAAGTAGTCATTTCATTGGCCCAAGTAGATGAAGCAACCATAAAGAGTAGATTTTTTCTTACACCGTTGATCTTGTCTTGATCAACGGAGGGCGCTTGCCTGCATTGAGAACTTGAATGAAGTTTAAATAAAGTTGGTATGCACCATGCAGACACGTGTCCATGGTGATGTCACTATTCCCAACTCAAAAGGATTAAAGGTATAATTAGTGTCACCATTGATCTTTCAAAGATCAATGGCTAGCATAATCTCGCAATATGGAGATGCTCGTTCAATAAGGAAAGCAAAAATGTGCTAGCTTGACACGTGGAAAAAATGACGTCAAGTATTTATTCGCTGAGGAGGTGATATGGGACCCACTTGTGTGGAGGTTATCAGAAGGTACAGACTCACATGGAGATTTCCTATTGGTTAAAATGGTTGATTGGGCCTTAGTCAACTATAAATTTGTGTAGTTGTTGATCTTGTCTTGATCAATGATTGGCGCTTACCTGCTATTTTAAGATGTAAGAAATTTAAGCAATGTAAGTAAGCAATAATGCGACACATGGCTCCACCCCTAAGGACATAAAGCTTATTACTTTTTTTAATTAAAGCCATTTGAGCTGCTGAAATCAACGGATGAGATATGAAATTCTGATGTAACTTGAGAAAAAATGGCTATTGGAAGTTAATTTGGTTCAGAGCTTGTTTGTGTGATTTCAGTGCTTGAGTATAATTCATGATCTCACCATTTATTGAACCATCAAATTGCAAAAGGCTATCAGAATATAGAAAAAATTTGGAGCTAAGGCACAGAATTTCATAGGGAAATCTAGCAAATTGCAGCAAAGAATTTCACAGAGCAAAGCATAATTTCATAGGTAAGTGCTTTTATAGCTTCTAAGTAGTAAGATTTTGGTGAGATAGAAATTTTAAAATTTCAAAATGCCTCCACGTAAAGAGTTTACTAGACAGACTGATTATCTGAAGTGCTCTGTGCATGATGACTTTTTAGAACAATTTCATTTATCTGTACATGAAATAACTAAGGAAGGGAGTTGATTCCTAAACACCCTAGGGTAGCCATAGCAAAGGGTTTCTATGACAAAGCTAACTGGGTACGCGATGCCCAGGTCTCTACGGGAGGTCTAGAGTTGTTTAGAAAGTGGTTTTTAGAGTAAAAATTGGACACTCCTATGAGCAATGTGTGGGAATTTGACATTGGTAAATTAACAATCCCCACAATTTTCTTTGATAGTGATTTGTTGATGAATTTGGCCAATAAATATGATCCAATTATGGGGTGGGTAAAGAACCATGCTGGGGTAAATCTTTTTAGGGTTTGCCCTAAATTAATTAGAGAGGTTTTCAGTCTTAACCCTAACCATGTTGTGCATGAAATTATTGATATGGATGATTTTCAAGCAAGGTACGATGCACCAAGGGTTTACACAAGAACAAGGCCACTGTAGGAGCATGCTGCTAAAATTGGTACTTTGCCTGTGATTACAGCCAGCACCCCCGAACCATTACTAAGAAGGCATTTTAACCTTAGGGCTCGAGCATTGTATTTTTCTCTTTGCAAGATTTTTGGAATGGATGAAGCCAAGCAAATCCCAGGCTCAATTGACCTCATAATGGCTCAAACTCTTCAATTTGGGATGAGCACTATTCTAGATTTTGCTACTTTCCTTACAAAGGAGATTCACAATGGTTTGGTGGGGATAGCATGGGGAAAAGTGGATAAACCTTTCTGTTGGTATTTCTTACTCATGTATGTATGTATGTATGTATAAGGGATTTACCTTTTTCTCCAAGGAAATGGAATTGGAAATAACTAGGGATGGAGAAAGGAATCTAGTTTAGTTGTGGAGTGTGGATATGATCTTAGAAGCTATAGATGCTAGTTATGTGAGGTTTGATAGATACTTTGCATCAAAGCTTAGGTTAATCTTGAGAGGAGACAGCCCTAGGATTCCACAAGCACTACTATAATTGGTCAGACCCAAGGACCATACAAAAGGGCTATTGGTCAGTCATAACTGGGGGGATATAATCCCTTACAATGTTTCAATAGTTATAAGAGTATATGGCTTCTTGGGAAAGCCTCATATTCTACCTTTCCATGTGCCTTTGAAAATAAGGATAGTAGAATTGTTATGGTAGATAGGCACTATTGATGAAAAAGATCTACCAAAGAAGGGTACATTCTTTCCAATTGTTACTGTAGTGCATGATTTTGTTTTTGTGAAGAAAGGATGGAAACATCTTAACTTGTTCCTAGATAGATACAATATGGTAGAGTCTCATGCCAAATTCATTGATCCTGAAGGTTTCTATGATCTCTTAAGAGAGAGGACAAAGGCTTCTTGTATGGTACACCAGGTATACTATCCTGAGGATATTATTAGGAATGTTTTTTCTTTACAAGAGTAGGAATTGAGAAAAGAAAAATGGATAGTATTCAATAAGACTTTAGAATTCATTAATGCTTTTGACTCCAATTATGACCACTTGAAAGATAAGAAATATTGGGGAGCCAAAATGTAAGCATTAATGAATAATTTTGCTATAATAATCCAAACCATGAATGAGAAGAAAGCCACATATATTGAAGCATATCTAGACAAGGCTGCAGAAGTGCAAAGAAGGATAAGCAATAGAAATGTGGTGGCTCCTAGTTAGTATACTTTGCAGAGAAGGGTAGGTTATGTGATGGTCCAAAGTGTGCAAGAGGCACCCCTTCATCAGAGGCCAAGGCTAGAAATTCCATCTATAGCCAGTGCTCCAAAAAGGAAAAAATTAGAATAGGGGTCTTCTTCTTCTCAAATAGAACAATAATCCCCTAGCCATTCCCCAATCCGGATAGATGATGAAGCATCTCTGAGGGAGTAGCTTAGACAAATTGGTGGAGAAGGGGATGTAATTGTTACCTCCACAGATTTGGAGATTGGAGAACCACAAGAACCTCCCACACCTTCCTTGGATTTGATTGTTGTTGATTACCAAGGTAAGGAAATTGATCCTATAGTTGCCCAAGCCTCTGAGAGGTTTATCAATGATAAAAAATTTGTGAACTCTAGAGCATTTGCACAATTTTTGTGGAGGCTAAACATACAAAATTTTGAGAAAACTTGTGAAAAGCTAAAGGCAGAACAACCTGATAAATTAGACTCTACTATTAAGGAAGACGTAAAGTCTAAATTTTTCAATGATTTTGCTCAATTTACACCTGAGGCTAGAAGGCAAATAGTTAAGCAGTCAGGAGTCCTTATATTACCAGAATGGGATATAGTGAATGCCATAGTTTTTGATTTGGTAAGAAAACAAAACGATGTCCAAGTTAAGACTGAGGAGGAGGTACTAGAGGCTCATAGAGGAGTCAAGTTTAGTGATGACCACCAAGCTATTGTACTTTGGTCTATTGAAAAAAGGGATAAGACCAAGATGTAGGAAATTTCTACTGCAGAGCATACTGGTGTATTGATAGTATTCAGGGTTGGTGAGGTTGTTAGTAAATAGATAATTGGAATGGCCTCAAAAATGTTGAAATTTGGTAGTGTTGTATCTGGTCAAGAAGAGGAAAGATTTTCCCAACTTAATGTTAGGTTTGAAGAAGTTTTGAAAGCATATGAGGAGAGGGGTATGCAAATACAATCATTGGAAAATAAAATATCTCAAATGGAGAAGGTACTTGGGAAGAGAAAAGTATAAGAATCTAGAAAATCTAGAATTGCATACCCCCCAAGGCCACCTGTTGAAGCTTTTAAATCAACTCCAATTGTTGAAGTACCAAACAACCCAGAAAGGCCATAGTTCTACATTATAGAAGATTTTGAAGAAGAAAAGAATAAATTGTGTGCACTGCATGTAGAACTAAATAAGCAATTTGAAGAGAAATTGAGGCAAGGTGTAATGTATTTAGTGGACAAGGTGGAATGGCCCACATTTTTTGATCAATTAGCAAGGATTTCAGCTATCAGGGATGAATTGAAATGAAATGAAGTTGTATTCAAATCCATTGTACAAAAATGGACAGAGAGAAGTGAAGATATCATTGCTATGTGTATATCTATTATTCAGCTAACATATCATCAAATAGAAAAAATCTTTGATTTACTAAATAAGTTGCAAGGTTTTGATGATAAGCAAGATTCTTTCCACAAAAGATTAACTTTTTATTTTTCCAATTATTTTGCGAAAAATTTTGATTTATTCCCTTGTCCTCTAAAAACATTTGATCAAATAAAGGAAAAGGAAGAATGGAAGAGGGAGCTAGATGAAGTCTTCTATGAAAGAATAAATAAGGTTATAAATGAAATGGGCCATTTGTTATGGGCAATGACAAATGAGGAGCTGGTAAAAGTACAATTATTCTATAATATCATCAGAAAAGATTTTGTTGATATAGAGGCAATTACAAATTCTTTAGCAACTATATAAAGAGAAGTTCTAAATTTTGATTGGCCGGAGGACACTGCTTATAGTGAGTGGAAAGATAAATTTGTGTCTATGGAGCAAGTGGAAGAGGATGATGAAGTAGAAGATGAGGAGGAGGAAGAAGGTGCAAAAGTAAAAGTTACCCTTATAGTTAATGATGAAGACAAGGAAAATCCTCGGATTAAAGTGAGTGTGCAAGTAATCAGAGATGACTCATTGCTTTCAAACTTGATGGCCACTTATTCAGAGGAATCAGAGTAATCAAACAATTAGATGGTAACACTTTTGCCTATTCAGGTAGAATAATAGAAAGGGGTTCACAAAGGAATGTTCGATGTATTAGCCTTTCTATTATTTGCATTTTGTCTTTTGTGATAGGTGTATGTAAATATCTTTAAAAGGACACCTATCAATCATATTTACCCTTTTCTTGTTGCAACTCATGTCTATATAAATGAGTTTTCAAGGCAATGTGATGGCCCGAAAACACTTGTATGATTTTTGTTTTCTCTCAAGAAAAGTACAGATAGTTGGTCAAATAGTATGTAGTTGTTTTGAGTTTCCTTCCAATTGTACTCTCTGATGATATTGAAATGACAAAACCAGCAAGATGTTCTGGGTTTTTCTTTGAATTCTATTGGTTACTGTATTAATCATTCAAAAGGATAATACAAAGGGGTATTTACACTATATTTGTGTCACCAATTTTTGTCTCCATTTTATGATATTTTTTACTTTGAAGTCATTTAAATAAGGTTTAATTGGCTAAATGCAATCTGGATGGATTGTACGCTAGTTTTATTGTTGCTTTTAATTCAAGGAATTATGGAAATGCTTCAATAAATTAGTAGGGTTTGTGAGCTTATGAAAGGGATATTTCACAAGAAGGGAAATGGGTGATTACAATTGATTTGTTCATTTATAAGTTATTTGAATTAGATCTCAAGCCAATAGTCAATTTTTTGCCCAATGGATAAGGTATTGGTCACATAAGTCAAAAGTGGGCAAGGGTGAATTCTGCTGCTACATATCAAATTATTTTAAAATCAAAACCATTTCATTCCATTTTGTTTAAAGTAACAAATTTTGGTTACCACTCATTTGCATATAGTTTTCTGAGTCTTAGATAGCCACTAATTCCAAGAATACTTGTAAACTGATAGGAGATTTATAACCAGATTTTCTTATAGGGGATGCATATAGATTTGAGATTTTTTAGAGAAAATTGATAAACTATTTATGTGCCTAAGGGTAGAAGATGAGAATTAGAATGAAACTAAGCTAATTTCATACCACAGTTTGCATTAGAATCATCCCTAGCTATACCCGCCTTGGTTTAGCAGAGCCTAAAGAGTAGAAAACCATTTTTGGTTTTGTTGAAGTTGGGTCAAAGTGGTTTATTCATGTAATTGCTACTAGGAATTGGCTAATCCTTAGATTGTGTGAGTAATTTCATTGTGATATTGAGCATTTTGTGATGTTGAGCATTTTGTGTGAGTAAGTTCATGGTCTTGAGGTCTAATGATCCTATATCAAGAGATGGGGTTCAGGAACTACATGATGTTCTCTAACTTCAATCATTCAAAAGAATAATTAGAACCTTCTACTAATCAGGGGATTTGGACCCTAGATTTTGATAGAAGTTGTTCTACTACTAGGTTTGGAGTTAGCGTGGTGCTAGTTTCCTAGGATGGAGATGTAACTCAGCTTGCATACAAGATGCAATTCAAGAACACCAACAACACAACAAAGTATGAAGCCTTGTTGTTAGGTATCACTTCTTGAAAGAAGAAAGGGCTAAAAGTCTTGAGAGCTCAAGGAGATGTAGAGCTTATAGTAAAGCAAGTTTGACCTCATTATATTGTGAAGAATGCAAGGCTTAGGAATTACAAAAATAGGGTCTGGGATGAGATTGAGTACTTAGACACCTTCTTGATACAAGTTATTCCAAGAGAATAGATTGCAAGGGAAGATTTTTTAGTAGCCTCTTCCTCACTTCTACTTCCACATCCAAATTTCTTAGATAATAAGTACAAAGTTGAAGTCTTATTCAATCCCAATGTTCCTGACAATGTTGAAAGATGGCAAGTATTCAACAGTGATAAAAAAATCTAGTCTTTCCTAGAAGGCTTCAAACCTTTTAGTGATGAGTACTTCAAAGGAAGCAAAAAAAACTTGTAGAGATTTCTCCCCTAATAACAAGAAAGAGTTGGAGCTTAGAGCTGAGCAACTCAAAGGTAATAATATTCCTAGACATCTCATTTCACTTGAAAAATTGTTTGATAGGCATGATGCATTTATAAGAAGGGAAAGGGGTAGGAAAGGTGGCACTTCTAGAGAATTCAAAGGGATGAACATTGGAACTGAATATAAACCTAAAATGATCAATATTGGTAGCAACAACTCAAATGAAGAAAGGGTTAAAGCTAAGGATTGTTGTCAGAATATCAAGATGTATTTTCTTGGGGATATGAGGACCTAAAAACCTTTAGAATTGGTAAATTCAATCACAAAATTCCTCTTAAATCTGAAGTCACTCCCTTTAGATAGAAGTAATGTAATTACAACCCTATAGTATTAGACACCATTTTTAGAGAAGTTCACAAGATGCTGGAATCAAGAATCATCTACCCCATACACCATTTTACATGGATAGCCAATATTGTTCCTATCTAGAAGAAGAAAGAGGAGATTAGGATTTGTGTAGATTTCATAAATTTGAATCAAGCATCTCCGAAGGACAACTACACCTTGACCAACATGGATCATCTACTTCAAATAGTGGTTGGCTCAAAAATGATGTCTATGTTAGATGGCTTTTTGGGTTTCAACCAAATTGAGTTTGACCCAGAAGATCAGTTCAAGATAGCATTCACCACCCCTTGAGGAACATTTACATATAATAGGATGCCCTTTGGGCTCATTAGTGTTGGAGCCACCTTTCAAAGGGAAATGAACTCCACCTTTTTTTATCTCAAGGATAAGATCATCATTATATACCTGGATGATCTGACTATCTTCTCCAAGAAAAGAGAAAATCACCTAAGGGATCTAGAGAAAGTGCTAAGAAGATGTAGGGAGCATGGAATCTCACTCAATCCGAAGAAGTTAGTTTTTTGTGTTACCAAAGCCAAATTTCTAGGTCATATAGTCTCCCAAGAAAGTATTAGAATTGACCCAAAATGTGTTAGAGCCATCCAACAATTGAATTTTCTTAGAAGCAAATCGAGGTTCAAGTCATTCTTTGGACATGTGAACTTTTGAGATGCTTCCTCCCTAATTTTTTTGAAATCACCAAATTAATGTATAGTTTATATGATGAATGGAATCCAAAGCTTCAAATGGAATGACTCTTGAAGAAAGGCTTTTAATCAAATCAAGGATGTCATAGCCAAAGCACCCATTATGGTCTAGTCGAATTACACTAAGGAGTTCATACTATATTGCTATGCCTTAGCTCACACACTTTCTGTAATACTCATGCAGGAAAACAAGGAAGGCATCCAAGCACCAATTGCTTTCATGAGTAATCCTCTCAAGGAGAATGGGTTGATATATTCCTATATGGAGAAGCACACCTATGCAATAGTAAGAGTGCTCAATAATTTTAGGGTTTTATATTTTACACTCCCATTTTTTTGTATATGTACCTAATTTAGCTATCAAGAGCACATTATCCCAACAAGAAATAGGTTGCAACATTAAGGTGCATGGATTTCCAAGGTACAAGAATATGACATTAAGATAAATCCAACAAAGTTGGTGTGAGGAAATGGCTTATGCAAGATGATGACAAAAAATGAGGACTCAAGTCAAGAATAGGAATCCCCTAGAGAACTAATGGTTAGTCTCCAAGACCCCTAGTTCTCAAACATTTCCTATTTTCTCACTTAAGGAGATTTACCTAATGGATTGACATAAAATAAAAAAGAGACCTCAAGATTAATTCAACTAAGTATGTCATATATGATGACCAACTATACAAGAGAAATAGATGGAACCTTGTTGAGATGCATGGGTAAGCCCCAACAAGAAAGACTACTTCAAACTTTCTACAATAAGGCCTTTGGTGGGAATTTCTCATCTACAGTCATGGCATACTAGATTTTGAGGCAATGCTACTATTGGCTTGACATGTTCAAGGATGCTTATAAGTGAGTAGCCAAATGCAAAAAATTTAGGATGTTCTCCAGCAAGCCTCAATTAGTTGCTCTACCTCTAAAGCTAGTTGTAATAGAAGGCCCTTTTTAGTAGTGGTAAATTGACTTTATTGGACCAATCAATCCTTCTTGCTCTACTGGTCACTTGTACATCATCACTGCTATAGACTACTTCACCAAATGGGTAGAAGCCAAGCCTACCACAAAAACTACTTCAAAAATTATCTGTGAGTTTATCAAAGAGAATATCTTGGTAAGATTTGGGGTGCCATTAAAGATTTTCATGGATAATGCTACTTACTTTTCTTCTATGGAGATTATAGAATTCTGCTATGACAACAACATCTTTCATGGAAGATGTTGTTGTTCTATTTTCCTAGTTTCTTAGGTTATTTTTCCTTTTTTTTGTATGCGTAGTTTAGTTCCCCATTGTACTTTTTCATTCTGACTAAGTGAAACAAGAGATTTTGGGCCCCTTCTCAAACATTTGCAATGCCTAAGTCCCTAATCAGAGCCAACTATTACCAAATTTTAGATCTACCCTTGTAAAACTAAAAGTCATTGGTATTTAAATGAGTTTGTGTCCAAGTGTGATGTCTAACTATCCTTTAGGTTACTTACTTTTCATCTTTCCCAAGTACCTCACTTTCTTTCCTTTTAGGGTCTCCCTTACATTACCTTTACCTATTTCTTCTATGTAGGTTTTCTATTTTTTTGATGCGCACAGGGTCTTGGTGATCTAGGTGTGGTTGGGATATATTTTGGCATCTTCCTGATGAGAAGTAAGTTATTCATGTTTCACCATCTACTATCTTGCCCCAACATCCTTTTTCCTATAGATTCCAAGCAATCAAGCTAGTTTTCCCCTATGGAAAACTTAATCATGTGTGTATCTAAAGAATGAAGTCATGGCAATGATTAACAAGTAATATACATGATTATGTCATGATAGAAATACCCATGAGGCTTTGGATCAAAGCCAAGAAGAAGCCCATTCATGTTGCAGAGGTAAAACCTACTTTCATGAGGAAGATTGGGTCTATGATTATTCCTCTATTTACTAATGGAAGCGAAGGTATTTTGTTCTCCTTTTGAAGCTACAATGATTTCTGTGAAATCCAAGTCTTGACATATAAGTAGTAAAAGAATGATATCAAAAGAACTATTTTGAGCTCTTAATCAATGAGGCATATTCAAAATCTAGCTTTGAAGCTATCAAATTGAGATAAATGGTAAAGTATTGTTAGCTTTACTTTATTGTAGGAAATGTTCCTAATACAGGAGTTTTCTATCCCCAGGTAATGAAAAGGACATTTCTCTAAAGGCTTTTGAAATAGAAACATAGGTGACTTTAAAATGTGAATATTCTTTAGAAATTCTTAAAAGATACTTCCAAAAAAGTCAATGGTCAAGTTGTGACCCTGATATAAAGGAAAGCAAGTGTTGAATGCTTAGGGTGAAAAGTGAAAGAATGAAGTGGGCAAGATAAAAAATGATCATTCCCTACATTACGATTCTAAGTAGAAGGAAAGTGGACATATGGAAAATCCAAGTTTCTCTCTCTCCCCTACATATGTTAAGTTATCAAGTATATCTGCATTCTAGATTCTGAAGCGAAAAAAGGCACTTCCTGCGGAAGTAAAAAAATTCTTTTAGTAAGTAATTTTAAGTAATGTGACTAAAAAAAAAAAGGTGAAGTGATAAACTTTTGGGGGTTATGAGTTTTTGTGTGCAAGAAAATGCAAAGTTTAAGTAGATGTTGATTATGGAATTAAATGCAAATCCTATTGTTATATTCATTGGCCAAAGTTAATTTCATTTGTGTGGCACCAAAATTTGGATGCCTATACCTATTTCATGGAATCTCTTGAAATTGGTTTCCTCTAGTATTTTTAAAATGGCTATTTATCGATAACTACGTCACGTGCAATCATAGCAAATGGAAATCAGAGTTACAGGTTATGATAAGTTAATAGGCATAGAGAGTGAATTGAAGGAGTTAATATATACATCATTTAAATTATATGATTTTAGTGATCTCCATAGGATACTCAACTCTCATCCTATTCACCCAATCACGCAAATATTGAAGAGAATGGATTAATTGAGGGAACTAGTTTTCCAATAATAGTACATGCACCAAAGCTTGTGAGGGAATGTATCAAGAGATACGACCTAGAAATAAAGAATATTATGTTTCCTAATCAATCCATCCTTATCTTGATCAACAAGGCACTAATGTAGTTCATATTTGATATCCTCACAAAAGAGGAGTATTGTTATATGACTTTGGCTCTTCTGCATCAATGTTTAATAAAAAGAAGATCCTAAAAATGGAAGACATGTAGAGGACATGATTTCAAACTCCTCTCGAAGAAGAAGAGAAAAATTCTCAAAACCATGTTCAACACTAATTTGAAGAGGGAGATTGTAGATATCCTTTCTCTTCTTCTTGGACTAAAGGGAAAGGAGGAGATTCTTGAACTAATCAAGTACCATTTTTTCCTAGTGCAAGTTATCTATGCCAAAGATATGAAAATAGATCGAGCACCAATTATCTTTGATGAGCTCTCCTCATGGATGAATTTGGCTAGAAGATTTAAATAACTTTAAATTTTCTCCTATATAATTTATTCCTTGGATACTCCCCACTTCTTTCCTGACCCTCCTAGCATTTAGAACTATGATGAGTGTATGAAGGTGTATAAGTTCTACCCCCATCTGCAACTACAAAGAAGCTTCAAGGAGTTTGTGGAAATAAATGATGCCTTCACAATGAGGCTATGCCAAAAATTTCAAGGATGCCCTAAGAGGAGATTTTTACCAGAGCATATTTTGGCCATTAGTCAGTTTAGATGCCCATTCATCTAGTTCTTGAGCTTCTCTTACCTAAAAATAGGTGCCTTTAATGGTTTTTTGAAGATACTGCCTAGGTACCCAGAGGACAAGGTGGTTTTAGTCAAATTATGTTGACATATTATTGAAGTGACACCTTGTGTTCAAATGTAGAGAAGAGTTTTGAGAACAAAATCAAATTGGTAGACTATGAGGTACTCGGGCCTCAATATGATCTAGTGAACATCATAAAGGACCAATTAAAGATGGGATATGCCTACAAACATGTTTTGGATATCAAAGATTACTCAGCCAAATGTCTTAATGAATACCAGACATGGGAGAAGTTTTGCTCCCAATTAACTATTGAGGAAATTAAATTATTTAATGATTTTGTTGATGGTTCTAATCTTGCAGATGATGGCACCTAAATGTATCCCTTATCTTATGGAACTATTTTAGGAAGTGGTTGATATGAAGACCAATGTTTCCATCTTCCATGTGATCATTAAAATAGGTAATGAGCAATTTTTTCATTGGAAATAATCTCTAGAATTTATTGTGAAAATCTTTGCAAGGTCCATGAATAAGCTCAAAGATGTGCATGACCTGGTGTAGAAGGTTATTGAGAAAGTATTTGAATATTTGAAGATACTGCATATAGATTCCTTTGTGTCTATCAATGGTAAGATTGTGGATATTAAGAGGATGAAGTCAAAATTCTTGGTATTTTTTGATGAATCTATTGATCCACTCAACTTCCAAATGTAGAAGATCCAAGAAATCTCATAAGTAGACTCAATCATAAGGAGGCAATCAAAGAAGTTCCAGTCAAAGGTTGCTAGAATTGATGAATTGACTAAGATGCACGACTACTAGATGATTCAAGTAGACAATATAATCATTCTAAATGTTGAGGAACTAGACAAAGTAACTAATGCTATGAAATCTTATAGAGCCAAAGTAGTTACTCCTAAGAGTACATTATGTTCTGATGTTCATCCAAACATCTGTCATTCTCTCTCTTCTTTATTTTTGTAGCCATTCATGGCATTTTATTAGTCTCTATAATGGATAATTATTCAAGCTTGTCCTATTTTTAGCTTATTCTATTCAGAGATGCTCTGTAATGTAATTATCTATTGTAATTGGCCATTTTGAGAATGCCTATTTATGTAACTTTTTGGAAAGTTAATAAGATCATCAAAATTACTTTTGGGGAAACCCCTATAGCTAGGACTACTATGTGTGACTCTAAGTTCATTTTTAATTATGTTGTTCATTTAGTTCTAGTATAATATGTGGAATGAATGTACTATTGTTGAAAATTGAATGAATGGAAATGAACTTAGTTTTATTTCCTTTGTTTAGTAGATTGTATGTCTTACTTTATTTAGCATAATTATCTCTTTATTCTTTCTTCTATACTTCATATTTTGTGTGTGTGGTGTAGTTCATTGCATGAGAGGGTCAAAAATTAACTAATGGAGTAGTTGAATGATAGACAATCTAGGTATTGTAAAAATATTGATTAACTTTGTAATTTAGGAGTTACCCATTATGTTATCCTTCCTACTCTCTCATTATAGTAGTTGGTCATGCGTGTTTCAATATATTGCATTTAAGTCATAATAGATTGCATTTTGTGAGTTAGTCCCCATTTTCACTTTCCTAGGTTGTTTAAAGTTTTGAGCAATCTGGTATTTACCTCTTTTGCTCTCTAGTTAAGACAATACCCCCAAAATCTAGAAAACAAAATTCATGAAAAATATTGCATTCAAAATGGAGTTTTACATTTCAATTTAGGGGTCTTTGATAGATTACTACACTAACCCATTATGTTTTTAACTTCTTTGTCCTCCATAAGCCATTGGGAAGTTTAAGAGTCAAGGTATAAACCAAAAAAGATAAGGGAGACAAATTGTTAACCAACATAGTGTAGTCCTAATATAATTTTGTAAATGCCCTAATAAAGTGCTTACTTAGTTGTGAGTTTAAATCCTTTAATCAAGGTGAGACCTAACAGTATTGTAAGCCTTTGATAGGGCAGACCTTTCATAGGGTAGATCATAGATTATGATCAAAACTTTGTGGCCGTAATTGGCCACACTTTACAACTGTAGTAGTGAAGATTTTTGGATGTCATCTCCACCCCAATTTTACCTTCTTCTTGGAGGGTTTCTAGGTAATCAAAATTGTATGTGTTGTGTGTTGATATACATTATGCTTTGGATGTGATTCATGGTTACTTTTTCAATTTATGTGTTAAGTTATGAGATGGAATTATGGTGAATTATTTTTGAGGTAGAAGTTTTAAGTGTTGATTCACCCCCACCCACCTCTTAGAACTTACTTTCCCATTGTTATTTCCAACAAAAAATTCATATGTCCACACAAATGGAAATTAGAAGTGGAAAATAGGACTTAAGAAATTTGAGAATCCCCATACTTTACAAAGATGAATCAATTAATTAATAAATATCAATTATTGAGAGTGTTGGTTAACAAGAAGAATAATTAATAATGTGAAATGAAAATGATTGGAATGAAATAGGATTAGATTATGGGTTATCTAATCCTATAGGATAAATTAGAAAATGATTGGCCAATTTGTTGAAATAAATGTGATAATATCATTTGATGAAATGTGACAATTATGTAGATCGCCTAGGACGATGATGGGTAGATCAAAGCCATGATTAAATTGAATGACTAATTAGGATTGCTAAAAAGCCAGTGACACATGACATGGATTAAGAAAATGTGACATTAAAAAAACATTGTAAATTCTACAGGATTGAAATTTGATTGATAAGGTTGATCCTAATAGCAATGACAAACATTTTCATTATTATTAAATTGATTAGATAATGTCATGATCTAACATTCAAAAACTCAAAAATGTCAATAATTAGATGATAAGAATGATAGTTTGACCCCGCGCTAAGAGACATGATAGTAATAAGGTAAAATATGATGGATTTGATCAGATTTGATAGGTTGTTGAGGAACTAAAGGATAAGACAATGCATAGAGTTTAACAAATGATGATTTATTTGAGATATTTGACATGTTTTAAGTTGATTGGGGTTGATTAGGGATGATTCCAAGTATATTTGGGATGATTCTAGGTTGATTTATGATAATTCTAGGTTGATTAGATGTGATTCTGATGATGTTGAAATAGTTTTGGGTTGATTCTAGAAAGTTTGGATAAAATGGGAATCAATTTTGTAGTGATGAGGAATTGAATTTAAAGCAGATATATGAAGGATATTGTCAAAATATAATCAAATGATAATCAAGTTGGCAAAAGGATCAAAATTAATGGAATGAGAAAATGGGATGAGTTAGTATGAAAATGTGATTAAATAATAGTCACAAACCAATTTTGAGTGTCTACACACATGGTGATTCAAATCATGGGGTGATCTAAATAGTCCACTAGGATTGATCCTTGCACCAAGATATTGAGTGAAAAATAGGGGTGGTCTCTATCCTAGGTTCTTAGTAAGGGCTTCTATTCATAGCACTCGTCTTGCTCTCAATATGGGACACCTTATCATATGATAAGTAATGGACCTCGTGGCCACAAGAGTACCTTAAGAATTATTACCTATTGATTTCCTCATGATCACAATTGCACAAGTACATCCACTAGATTAAGAAAGTACTAAGTCTACCAAGGGTTTGTGTCCTTGATATCCTTGGGTTTATAGTAGGTTGGAAGAGTTGCGTTCTATTGTCCCTACTTCGATCATTCCTCTTGATCTCTCAAGGAGAGACCTGCTAAAGGATTTTAGACTAAAAAAGACAAGTAAAATCAAGAAGTAATGTTATAGGGGTTTGCACCAATGAAATCCAATCTCCTAATTAATGCTTCCTCAAGATAGACCAAGAAAATTCATGCACCCCTTACTCCACCTTGGCATATCAAATACATCAAGATTTTTTATTTACCTAAAGGTGAAGAGTATACTCTCCTATCAAGTGACAAGCTTTAACACAGAAACAAGTAATTACATGTCTTTGAAAAAATGAAACCTAGATTAAACTAGGCAAGAAAAATAGACACATGAAAGCATGAAATGAAAATGACTTTTTTAATTTTTTTATCTAGGGCAGCCCTGCAAACAAATCTTCATAGCCCTTTTAGCAAGCAAGGTCTCTAACATGCATCCTATTTTGGCAAGCAAGTGTGAAATCCCTAAAAAATAATAAGGTTAAAGCATAAAAACTAAGTAATACCTACAACAAAAAGTGGTTGGTTTCCTTAAAAATATAAGTTGTTTTCCAATCAAGCATATGCAAAAAAATTGCAAACTAATCACAAATGCTCTCTTTTTTACTTTTTACTTTTGACCTAGTCAAAAAGATCTGATTTTCTTGCTATTATTTTGGCTCCAAAAACATAAATGTAAAGAAGAGACCCTTGCTAGAAACTAGAGAGCTTTCCAAAAATGTAAGAAATCTAGCAAATATCTCTTCATTTGTGCCTTAGGGATTCATTTTCCCAAAATAGACTAATTTTTTAAAATTGAGTTATTGAGCCCTAATATGATTTCCAAATTCAAAACACAAAGAACAGACACCCTATAAAATGTATTAAAAAAAATGATATGTAAAAATTTTTGAAACATTCATTGATTTGTGACTAGAAATAATCAACTCAAAAAAATCTGAATATTGGATTCACACATTTTTATGCATTTGTAACTTGTGTAAAAAAAATAGATTTGAACACCAAGCAGTTAGGAAGATATGATCAAATCTTTAAAAACCTAGGGTTTTGGCCTCCAAATGAATCTTTACAAGGGTTGACCTTAAATCCAAAATGAAAACTAGAAAAATCACTTGATTAGATCCAATATGCTGCTATAAAAAATTAGAAATGAAAAATGAAACTAAAATGGAAGCAATTGGAGCTAGAAATTTAATTCAAGCCCCATGGTGGGTGCCAAAAATGTGTGTACAACAAGTGTCACACTTATATAAACCATTATTCTTGGGAATACCCATAAAAGAGAGTATCTCAAGAGGTGTCTTATAGCTCTCTATCTATGGTGTGCAAGAGCTATGAGATTATGGCTCTCAAATGAACCTATCTTATGCAAACCCTTGCAAGGTGCATCATAGAATGGAAGATTCAAAGAGTAGAGAAAAGAGTGTCAATATCCAATAATCTAGAATAAAATATAATGAAAATGCAATCTATTCTAAATGAAATGCTAGCTAACAAAGGGAGTTACAAAGCCTCCAAATTAAGCTATGTAATCAAAGCTAGAGCATAAAAGAAAGCTAAGAAAAGAATGTCATAATGCAAGTAGAATGAGAGCTAAGATAAAATGCCAAAATGCAAGAATGCTCCAAGTCTTCAAACCTCAAAAAGAACCTAAAAATCATGCAGCATAATGTTAGCATGAGATTCCAAGACTTTTAGAATGAGGAGAGAGCCCTCTCTTTTAAAGAAAAATGGACAGTAATGATTAAGAGGTAGAAGAGGCATAATCAAGGGAGGATAATGCATCTTCAGTGACCCATGTGCACAAGCATCTCATCTAGTCACAATCAATGGTTGACTTTTGAGAGGGAAAAAAAATGTGTGGAGGAGAATTAAAGTTATTTTAAAAATAGAAAATTCTTCTCATGTAGAAAGTTGTGCATTCATGTGTAGACAAAAATGTCATTTTCTTTTATTTTTAAAATAGGAATAATGCTTTATGTGTGCACACTTAGGATAACTAGGAAGTGAGACTTTAATTTAATTAAAAGGGAGCATGTTCTTTTAATTAAATAAGAGACTTAGGAAATTAATCTCATTAACTAAGAGAAATTAAAGTATCATCATTGCAAGTAGACAATCATTACAACCTAACATAATCAATTACTCAACATATCAAAGTATTGAATTTCAAATATCAGTTAAGGGATAATACATTCTACAAAAGAGTCATATAGGACTTTTAAAATTAATTTTACAATGATAGTAAGGGGACAAGTATTACAATGTGTTGACCTTGAAAATGTTTTAGAAAAGTTATGTCAATTTATTTGAAACTATTAGATACCCTGCCCATGTTATGTTGTTGTAGAATTCTAAAAAACAAGAGATAATTTAATGTTTTATCCCATCCTAGGTGTTGACCTTCTAAATTCACTATTTCACACCTCACCCTAAAGAGAATCACAAAATGGCCAAATAAACCAAGATTATTAATTAACATGAAGATGTGAAAGCTTTAAAATTTGGTCAAAAAATTTAGGACACTAGCCCACATTATGAAATTGACTAGATCCTTGTGGAAAACCTTGGTTGTGTTGAAAATAATTTTTCAATTATATATTGTCTTTGATGTTATACAAAATGTCAATTATTTACCAATCAGGGTCTATCAAGCTCACTCAGGTGATGAAGATAGTTTTTAGTGTCTATTGAGCATTCTAGAGTAAACCCAATTTAGAGATAGTATGTGTCGAGCTTCACTCAAGAACCAAAGAAAGTTTGTATGAAGACAATGTCTACCATGTTCACTTGGGCACCAAAGAGAAGTTGGCCTAGAACTAGTGTTAACAAAGCTAACTCAGTTACCAAAGGAATTCAAATCAGGATGCAATGTTAACCAACTTCACATGGTTAACAAAGGAAGTTTGCAGAAAATATTTTCTAAGTTAGTGTTGACCAAGCTAGGTTGGCTAACAAAGGATTTTCTTGAATCAAAATATTTAGTTTGATGAATATATTTGTTAAGTCTAGCAAACTTAAGGGATGAATATTGAATATTTGTAAGTGTATTCAAGCTAACTTGACAAGGAAAAAGATCGATAAGTAGGAGATAATTTCGACAGCAAGTCAAGTTGTGATATTGCTATCAGGATTTAACTATGTGATTTTTGAGTCAATGAGTTTGACTCAAAAATCACAAAGTTAAATCGTGATAGCAATATCACAAGGAAAAAGATAAGAGTATAAAGTCAAGTTGTGGGATTGAAGGAGAGAATCATAGGATTAAAAGGATAAACAACAAGAGCCTAGTCTCATAAAGATTGGTTTTCAAAGAACTAATGATAACAATAGCCTATACATCAAAGAAGGATGTCATGCCCAACATACAGGGAAAAACACAACTGCAATTTTTTTGTGACATTTAAATACATCAGAGATATCAAATGACATGATGATCAGTTAGAATGTTATGATTATCTTTAAGGTATAATTGTTACAACTTAGTGTGTGAGTATCAAAATTGAAGGCACACTAGCCACTGATCAACCATCCTCTAAGATTCACAATTACCATCTGGGTGGTGAGGAACCTTACCCCTACATCTCGAACAACCTAATTCTTTCATTAAGTATGACCATGACATTGGGGTCACTCTCACATAGTTCTTTTCACATCTACTCCTGGAGATAATGGGTTCATTATATTTCAATAATCCCACTTACATTTTAGTATAACAACTAACAATAAGCGATCCTATGAGGGGCGCAACCCTTATAGCACTTTATCATTACATCTTCATCACAATTAACCCATCATAATTACTAATTTCCACCATAACCAATGCCTAATAACATTGGGTTAGTTGCTTGTTCTCCAATTATTGTTAATAGGGTTCACATCCATAATTGATTATAATTGTACATTATAGTTTTGGTGGTGGAACAATGTAGATGGCTTAAATCCTATGACTTAAGAACAGGATTTATATCTAGTTTTAAATTTAAATTTTTAATGAGTATTCTAATTACATAATTAAATGCATAAGTGCAATCGAGGCTTCCTAGGAATATATATATATATATATATATATATATATATATATATATATATATATATATATATATATATATATATATATATATATATATATATATATATATACCTTTACATAAAAAATTTATACCTAAATAATCTTAATGTTAAGGTCATAATTGAAATTCCTATATAGTAACAACTAGACATCAATGGTAATTAATCCTTATGCAATTACCCAGATATCCTTTATATATATCACAATTTCTATTACTAGTAATATTAATGCTATCTACCTTTCAACCAATTCCATTATACCATCTAATACTAAATCATTTTAATTTTTTTTAAACTCACTCACGATATTCATCACTTGACTCATCAATATAACACTTAACAAGTTTACAATCCCTTCCACTCTATAACCATAATGACTCGAATTAATTGATCCTCTAATTAATCAACTAAATAATTAAATTATAAAACTTTTCCTAAATACAATCCCTAATTACTTAATACAATTCCACTATCACATCCTCTCATGCTTGTACCCCACAACTCTTTATTTACTTCTATAAAGTCTACTTCCACCACTACCTTGGAACTGATGCTCTAGGTTGGTCAACTTAAGGTATGGTCCAATGAATGCTTCAATATTGTTGGTTCTATGAACTGACACCTTATTCAATCGATACTTGGATTCTACTAACAATTAAATTGATGGGGTTACTATACTTGATTATAGGCATTTCTTAAGGTTTATTAGAATTACAAGATGCACATACACCTATTATGAGGGTGTGGTATAGTTGGATAAATCATAAAGCTAAAATTACAGTATAAGACATCACCAAATATCCATATGCTCATCCTTCCTCATTAAGCTCTATCATCATATGTCGATAAAGATTGTCAACATTATTTATATATATATATATATATATAGATATTTCTTCTTTTTAATCAAATATATATTAACTAACTTACAAATTTTATTTCAATTCGAATGGACTTCCTACTAATTTCCTAATGGGAGTAGCTTGAATTTTATATTAAGGCTACATTAATATATACTCAATGTATAGCTTATAAGTTTATTGTCAGGCATAGTTGCAATTTGACTCAAGAGTATGTAGTATTTACTATATTGAAATATATTTATACTAAGAAAATATAATAATATTATTACTAACATATTTATGCAACTAACAACACTTATTCAACATATATAGGGAAGGTCAAAATTTATATCACACCATAGTTGATTTCTATATGGTCACTATTTAATAACTAATCATACATTAATATTTAATAAATTACTATTACTAAACATTGAAAAGATTGTTAAATCATCCCTAGCCTAACTTATGACTTACTAACTCCTAATTAAAATGCTTATACATCTAATTCCCCAACATTTATTCTAACACTGTAACACAACTAACCCTCTTTCCACTACAAGCAAGCACTATTTCCAATGACCTGTGCCATCCCACGAGTCACATTCTCTCCTAAGGCATCAATTTTACTCCCTCCCAAGTCACTCAACCCAGGGAAGCACATTCTCTCTATTAAATGAGTGGAGGCATTTTAGAGAGGAAATTTCTGACATTTGTCAGCTAAATCATCATAACACTTTTTGGTCAAACCGTTTTCTTCTCCTTCTCATGCACTATAGGGAGTAAATGCGCCCAATCTGTGTGGGGGCCATGTCCCTTTCCCCACTTGTCTCATGGCTGGTCGCCTTGGAAATAGGTGCATATGCCTTGGAAATAGGTGCCTATACATATGCCCATATTTTCTTTAAAAGTTGCTTCTCCCCTTTTATTTTATTTTTTATAATTTACTTTCATTATAAATTGTTTCATCCTTCATTTGGAACCTAGGTAGTAGTAATTAGAATGGATATTTCTTTTTCAAATTTGTTTTATAATCGTGATTAGTAACCTTTTTATACTTATAGGCCTACACTTAAGACATCCTATTGCATAGAGTTTTTGATGTGAGTAGCTATATTTTTAGGTAGTTATTTATTTTAGTGAATGCTCTTCATTAGAGAGAAATGACTATTCTATTGGTGTCTTATACCAAATGGACTTAGGCATATCCTTCTATTTTTATATTGGTCTATAATAGGAAGAGTTCTAAATTTCTTTTTCTCATACAAATTCCAGAGAATAAAATGTGCACCTACAGCCAGTTATATTTTACATCTTATACATCCAATACCATATATTTAGTTCTCTTCTTCTATAGTCTAGGGTACTCATAATAAGTTTTTACAATGATACTTTAGGAGTTACTAGATATGTTATGATAGTCTATATCAATGAACTTATTGATTCATTTGGCCAATATCTCCATACAAAAGCACATAGAGAAAACATGATAGAAGTCTTATATGAAAAAAATGATTATTCTTATCTTGCGAATAATGAAACTTGGTAAACCATTTGCTCAAGATCTAACATTGTATTCACATGCAAGGATCCATTTCAATGATGCATATACACTTATTATTCAAGAGAGTTGAAATAATGACATCATTCCATGAAACTAATTCTCCTAATATGGCTATTCTTCCATGATAATTAAATTCAATCTTGAAATCTGCATAGAAGAATAGGAGCTCAATAATTTTAAGAACCAAGATAACTTATCTACCTACACACAATACATGCTTCCTCCAATAATTCTTACAATGCACAAAAGGTGGTGAAATGTTCATAGTATGACAACACAATGGAAATGTTATTCACTAAACATAGATGTTTCACCAAATCTCCTTGTCAATGAGAAGCAATAACACTTCTCTTGCAAAACATTTAAATGCCCACAACAAGATGGATTTTGCTCACAACCTAGGCTTGAATACAACAAAGAATGTCTTCATCTCCTATGCACATGGAAAGACAATAAGGGTTCCAAATTTTCAAGATCATCCAAAAAGGACCTACAAATGAGAGATAAAAATGATGAACCATGGAGGCTCACCTCCCAACCTAGGCCTCAAAGAGGCCACCCCTGTGCTAGGGGAAACAAGGCTCAACCGGGATACATTCAAACAACATCACAATAACAAGAACCAACATGAATACCACATTTTTAACAACACATTTACAAATCCCCAACCAAGGCTTGCACAATGATTCACAAATGGAATCATAAACATTGGGTGAAGGTGGGCTCTTCAAGGAGGAGAATGCCATTTCCTTATGAAACAACAAATCTTACAATTGCAATATTCCAATAAGGCTTCCAAGAAACTTGCCAGAACAAGGCTATCAATAATCACATGCCTCAAAAAGGCTATCAACACTTACTCCTCTTCACATATCCTCACTTATACCTCCCATGGAACAATAGAAAGGCATATGGCTTCAATGGAGCCCATACTCCATGAAAACTGTCCCCTCTCCAAGAGGCGGATTTCTCAACTTCAATGTTGAGCCCAACTAACCCCTTCACCCCAAGGCTTCTCTTCCCTCCCAAGGGTGAGTGAAGCCTTCACACCCATCACAACACTCAATCCACCACAACATTTCAAGAAACAAAACCAAAGGCAAATAGATTCAACAAACACACTCACATACACTAACATTTATAACATGCACCACATGCAACACATCAATCCTACAAGAACATTCTTACATTTTCCATCCTTCAACTTTCAAGAGATGAGAGAAAACATGGCATGAAGCACTAACCTCATTCCAAGCTAATGGCTATGAAATGGTGATGAAGAGCTTTCCTTCCTTGGCTTCCAAATTTCTTCTCCCAAAGCCCTAAGTGTCTCTACAATTAGAGAGTGGGTGAAAAACCACTAAGTTTGGCACAAGCTCCCTAAAAGGACCTCCACTTCCATCCCTACCTACCTTTCTTACACCCTTGTACCTTTCTACAAATAGGAACTTAACCAAGTGGTGAGATGAGGAAAGAAGTCATGTGACACTCTAATTTTCGAATTGGTTTGAAAATGATTATTTTAGAGGGCCTCCTAAGTACCCTAGACCAACTTATGGGTATATTTAGACCCCCAACCTATACTACTACCATGTGGGTGACTTATTTTCACTAAAATAACACTTGGGAACCACTTTTAGGCTCTCTAAATTTCATCTCAAATTAAATTGAATTCCATCATGAAGGTGACTCATCCTAACACTCTCCAAGGTGGGTTAACTTAATTTCATAATGGGATTAAATTTAGGTTAAGTGACTTCATGCCCAAAAATCCTATATGACATGTCATTTACATACAGACAACACAAGTGTCAAATGACACACACACACACACACATTAAATACTTAACACATCACGATGACATGTCACTAATTAATAATGATCTTTGAACTTATAACACCCATGCACAATCAAATTATGAAATAAACACAATAGAACGAGGTTTTGAATCTTCCAAAGATTCACCTTGGCTTTACCATGTTCACATAGGTTGGAACCTTGTTTCCCCAAATAATCT
This sequence comes from Cupressus sempervirens, assembly GCA_028749045.1. Lineage (NCBI taxonomy): Eukaryota > Viridiplantae > Streptophyta > Pinopsida > Cupressales > Cupressaceae > Cupressus > Cupressus sempervirens. Next base: position 635,672,482 of record CM053789.1, on the reverse strand, counting down.
CCATGGTTCAACTTTCTCGCACAGTCAACTTAATGTCAGTAGCCCAATGAGATAATATAGAAATACATACAGATAAGTGTAGAATTATCCAATATCACTTAATTGCATTAACATATTCAATTAACTTTCATCTAATCATTTCCATAAAATATTCAAAACATTGAAATATCAAGATATGTATAACATTAATCTTTCTAATCATGACAACATTACCATTCTAAATACCATCACAATCCTTGTCTATCACAACAATGAAACACTGAAGTCATATCTATTAAATTATTAAAACATGTAAAATGGATCTTAGTATAAATGTCATAGGAGAAAATCACTATTGTGCAGACTTGTTAACTAGTATCCTTTCAAATCAACTAACCAAAGTAATATTTCTAACAATGTCTTTTTTATTGTGTTATGAAGTGTGTGTGCCCCTAGGGTTAATTCCTCATGCCATTAAATGTTTCCAAATTATGTCATCATATTTTAATACCAATCTATGAGTGCAACCATTATGTTTTGTTATCATTTGATCAATATTCATTATTATTTCTTACGAGAGTGAATGTTAATTCATCTCCCCTAATTGTCTAGTAAATCATACCTTGAATCTTGTGACTAGGTCTCAGCTTGAACATGTTGAGTCTCATTTTCATGTGGTCTTATTTTATCAACCTAATATTATTGGATAGAGTATCAACCTTATAATAATGAAAATATGCATTAGTCTCTAATAGGATCTCATAAATCATTATTAGTAACAAAAATGTTAATCACAACCTTATTAACTCCTAATCATATTTATTTCATCAAAATCTAGAGTAGGGTATTAGTGTGGGCCTTACAAAGGACTAGATATGAAGATTGTGTTGGCAAAAATCTTTGTGGATGATGCATTGTATACTAAAAATGATGATTTATGCAAATCTTTTTCAGAGGAAATGAGTAAGGAATTTGAGATGTTAATGTTTGGAGAAATCAAATTCTCTGTTGGCTTGCAAATTCAACAGAAGAAGGATGGTATCTATATTACTCAGCCAAAATACATCAAGGAGATACTAAAAAAGTTTGGAATGGAGGATTCTATACTAGTTACAACACCTATTTCTAATAGACATAAGCTTTCCAAAGATGATGATTCAAAAGAGGTAGATCAAACTACATATAGATCAATTATTGGAAAACTTCAGCATGTGGTGCATACAAGACATGATATAGCATTAGCAATTGGAATGGTGGCAAGATTCTTTGCTAATCCAAAAGAAAATCATATGATGGCAACTAAAAAGAATCATGAGATGTTTAAAGGGTATTGAAGATTATGGTTTGTGTAATAAGAAAGGAGGAAACTTTAGTTTGAAAGCATTCATTGATGTTGATTGGGAAGGAAGCACCAATGATAGGAAGAGCATTAGTGGTGGAGCATTCTTTTTTGAAAATATAAGAGTAACTGAGAGGGGAAAGGTGAATCAATTACCACTAAAATAAATTCTAGATCCCTTAGATGTCAATACAAGACATAAACTCTATTGAAACCATTGTTACTTGGTTAACACATATGCACTTGGTTAACACTAACAATATGTTGTAACTCAGAAAGTACTATACTATCAACTATTACTTAGAAAATATTGAACATGTAGATCTTAAGATATTAACTATGATTAACCTTATTTAACTTAGTTGCATACACATAAAATAAATATCATGAACACAAGTGACACCAAGATTTAATGTAGAAACCCAATTTGGGAAAAACCACCAATTGCAACTAGTTACTATTTTTCACTCTTTTGAGGTGAGCCCTGTTAAGAGCCAACCCTATTAAAAGTTACAAAACACACTATTAGGTCTGACCCTATTAGATTATTTAATCACCCTATTAGGAGTGGCCTTGTTAGAGGTCTTTAGAGACTTCAATCTAGAAATGTCACCTTGTTAGAGGATTTGGCAAATAGCTATCAAGCCAACTCGGTTAAGAGATTTGATACACTACTTCAATTGTTAGAGAGTAAAAATGATATGACCTAATTTTTGATGCAACTATTTTTCTAATTTTATATCTCAATTCTAGCTTGAATACTTGATCTCTCCTGATCAAATGTATCTTTGCGGCTCCTCAAGGATATTCTACTTATCCTTCTAATTTGCTTCCTTTAAGCATCTTCTTATCTTCCAGACATTCTTGCACATTCAATCCTCAACTTGACCTTATACTTATATCATAAACATTGTCAAGTTAGTTTGAATATGACTTAGAATAATTAATATTCATCTCCTCAGTTTGCTAGAAACAACAAACAAATCAATTACACTCAATATGCCAAAACAAGAAAATCCTTTGTTAGTCAACCCTATTTGATAGACACTAACACTAGAATGATTTTCTTGTATTAACCAAGTGAACTTCCTTAGGTAACCAAGTGAGCTCGATTAGCACTAGTTCCATCCAACTTTCCTTTGTTACCCAAGTGAGCTTGGTTAACACTCAACTTCCACGAACTTCTCTTCAACGCTCGAATGAACTTAGTAGAGATGGTCTTTTGAACTTAACAAACACCAGAAAGCTTGGTAGACATAGGAAACTATCTTCATCACCCAAGTGAGCTCAACATAAATTGACAATTAAATATATGACATTTTGTGTAACATCAAAGACAATATATAATTGATCAATTGTTTTCAATAATCTCCCTCTTTGGCATTGATGGAAAAAAAAATGCCATAATACAATAAAATTTCATAGCAAATAAAACTAAGGAAAATATCCTTATTTTTATTCCAATTCTCATCCATAAGAACTCCCTCTAACTTTAGTTTCTCCCTCTATCAGCAAACTCTTCAACAACTTCAATTGATAGAAAACTCTCCCTCTTTGATATCAGACCAAGTTCTTCCTCTTTGACATCTTAAATTTCTATGATGTAACTATGATATTTAACTCTCCCTCTTTGACATCTTATGCTAAAGACAATATTTAGTGAATATTAATGTACCTAATGTATAGATTTATATGTAATTTGCCCTTTCATTACTACATCAACTTGACTGATCTTCAACATGCTCTAGTTGATACATCACTAAACTTCATTTAGTGAGCTTTAGATAGGGGAATAACCCCTAACTTGCCTCTTAGATACAAGAATACATCCTTAGGTAATGGCTTGGTGAATATGTCTACAATATGTTCTTTAGTATTCACATATTCTAATCTCACCTCTTTGTCTTTCACCAATTCTCTCAAAAAATGATATTTTATTGCAATGTACTTGGTCTTGGTATGCATCATAGGATTCTTTGATATATTAATTGGACTTATGTAATCATCAAAGATAACCACTGGATCCTTGATCTCTACCTTCATACCTACCAATAGTTTCTTGAACCAAACAACATTGGAACAATTAACTACTATTGCAACATACTTTGCCTCTATTGTAGACTGAGAAATGCAGTTTTTTTTCTTGCTTGTCCAAGACACTAGTCTTTTACTAAGAAAGAACACTCCACCACTAGTGATCTTCCTATCATCAACACTTCCTTCCCAATCTGCATCAATTAAGGCTTTCAAATCCAAACTTCCTCTTTTCTTGTACCATAATACATAGTCTTTAGTACCCTTCAAATACCTAATGATTCTCTTTATTGCCATCATATGATTTTCTTTAGGATTAGTTGAAAATATTACCACCATACTAAATGCAAGAGCAATATCAAGCCTAATATGTATAACATACTAAAGTTTGCCAAATATTGATTTGTATGTGGTTTGATCTACCTCTTTGGAATCATCATTTTTGGAAAGATTATGTCTAGTATGTATAGCTTTTCAACTGGTCTTGAATCCTCCATTTCAAATTTCTTCAATAGATCCTTGATATACTTAGATTGATTAATGTAGATACCATCTTTCTTCTATTCAATCTAAAAGCCAACAAATAATTTAAGTTCTCCAAACATTGACATCTCAAATTCCTTACTCATTTCTTCTTAAAAATATTTACATAAATCATCATTTCTAGTAAACAATGTATCATCCACAAATATTTCTACCAACACAACCTTCTTGCCTGGTCCTTTAATGTAAAAGTTATTGTTATCATTTGTTCTTTGAAAACCAATCTTCATCAAGTAATTATGAAGTATTCCATACAAAGATCTAGAAGCTTGCTTGAGACCATACAATGCTTTATGTAGTTTACAAACCATATCCCTTTTTTAAGGATCTAAAAAACCTTTAGGTTGTTCTATGTAAACTTCTTCTATAATTCCATTCAAAAACTCAGATTTAACATCCATATGATATACTTTAAATCCTTTATATGCAGCATAAGCAAGTAAAGTCTTAACACCTTCTAATCTTGCAATAGGAGAAAAAGTTTCACCATAATCAATACCTTCCTCTTCAAAATATCTTTTGCATACTAACCTTGCTTTGTTTCTTAAAACTTCTCCATCTTCATTCATTTTATTTCTGAACATGCACTTTGTGACAATTACATTCGTATCCTTGGATCTAGAAACAAGAGTTCAGGTCTTATTCCTTTCTATATGTTCTATCTCTTCATTCATTTCTTCAATCCAAATTTCATTATCTAAAGAATTGTTAATTTTTCTAGGTTCAAATTCAATAAGAAAACATGTACCTTTCAATTTGTTTCTTGTCATTATACCATCTGACTTGTCTCCAATGATCTGTTCAAGTGCATGGTTCCTTTTGACATATCTTGTTAATACAGGTACTTTGGATTTAGAACTTGTTCCACTTGCCTCACTATGATCATCTATATTATGCTCAAGTCCCATTGTGACTCGTGTCCTTTAGATTCTGACTTGGGTTGCACTAGCTACAACTCAGTAGCCTCTAATGTAACTTGGGTCCTTCAAACTATGACTTGGGTTGTACTGGCTACAATTTGGGTGGTTCTGGAGATTTTGGGGACTCAAGAGGTGAAGTCTATTGACTTCCAATTGGATTAGGAAATGTATCAAGTTCAAAGTAAATAAACTTTATGTAATCTTCATGTTCTTTGCTTCTCTCTTCTTCACTCCTTTTTGCAAATTGATCAATCTTCACATGTACATTCACTATGATCTTATGAGTGGTTAGATTCAAACATTTGTATGCTTTACTTCTATTAGAGTATCTTAGGAATATGCCTTCATCACTTTGACATCAAATTTACCTCTCCTAGTCTCCTTCAAAATATAACATTTGCTACCAAATACTTTAAAGTAACTTACATTGGGTTTATAGCCATACCATAGTTCATAAGGATTTTTATTTGAGCCTTTATTCAATTGTACTCTATTTAAGGTATGAACTATTGTATTGATTTATTTCTTCCATTATTTGATTGCAACATTCTTTTCTAGCATCAATGTTCTTGCACAATACATGATTGATCTATTCCTTCTTTCTATTATACCATTCTATTGAGGTGTACCATGGGCTAATTTTTGTCTTTTGATTCCTCTTTCATTTTATAATTCATTGAATTCATTAGAAATGAATTCAATCTCAAACATTTCAACTTCTTTCTTATTTCTTTCTCTACTCTTGCCAAATACCACTTAAACTTTTGAAAAGATTCATATTTATCTTTTAGATACATTATTGTCATCATTCTAGACTAATCATCAACAAATAAAATAAAGTACTTATCTCCACTATGGATTTCAATGCCAATAGGTCCACAAAGGTCTATATGGACTAGCTCCAAGACTTCTTCAAAATGATACTTTTTTTTTTTGAAATGTGTCTTGCCCATCTTACCAATTTGACAATTTTTGTATAGACCCATATCAGGTTTCCTCAAACTAGCTATACCTCTTACTCTTTTATTTTTTCTTATCTTGATCAAGTTATCAAAGTTCACATGACATAACTTTTTATGCTATAACTATTTTTCTTCTACTTGAACAATGAAACATGAACTTTCACTAAGACCTAGGTAGAATAAGTTACCTTTTGTTCGGTTACTAGACCCAACTAGATTTCCTTTTCCATTTAGCATCTTGGCCTTCTCATTCATGAATTCTACCTTGAATCCAATGTTATTCAATTGTGCCTCACTTAGTAGATTATGTTTCAATCCTTCAACTTAATAAGCATTATCACATCTGAGTTCATTGGTTAGAGAAATACAACCTTTTCATTTTATGCAACATGGTTCATTGTTTCCAAATCTTACACTTCCACCATCATAGTGTTTCATATATTCAAACTTTGTCTTATCACCAGTCATATGATGAGAAAAACCACTATCAATAATCCATGTATCATTTTTTCTAACATGAGAAATAAGTGTCATTTTATCTTCTTCATTATCAAATTCATCTTTTATAGTAATATAGATCATTTCATCATCATTTCTACTATCTAAATCTTTAGCCATTAAATAAAACTTCTCACCTTTGTCCTTGTAGTCCTTGTAAATTTTGAAATCCATCTTTCCTTTATACTTGTTCTTCTTTTCATCTTTGTCTTCTCTATTTGGACACCTTGCAAACCTTGCAAAAATGTGACTAACTTCTTCACAAGAAAAAAATATTAAAGGAATTTTTCCTTTGTACTTTCCTTTTCCTTTGGGATATCTCCTTGCAAGAAGTGCTTCAATGGCTTCGAGATCACTATTAGAATAGTCTTCCTCTTCACTTTCAAATTGTTTTCCTTTAGACTTTGCATCTTTCTTCTTGAGTGACAACTTGGTTTCAAATGCAGACTCATGATTTATAGAACTAGAAATGTAATTATCATATTTATCTAGCTCAAATGTTATCAATCTTCCCACTAGAGCATCCAAGGTTATCTTATTATTTGGATCCAATCTCATCTCTCTAATAGGTAACACTTTGATTGCATAGATAAGAAGAAGGGTTTTGAGTACCTTTCTTACCAATATCACATCTTCAACTGTCCCTCCAAAGACATTGATTGCACTGGCACTAGCTTTGATTCTATCAACATATTTTGCAATGTTTTTATCCTCTCTCATCTTCATCTAATCAAACTAACCTCTCAAGCTTTCTTCCTTGGCTCTTCTCACATTATCATTACCTCCATAGATATCCTTTATCTTTTTCCACATCTCATGAGCAGTAGAACATCCTTTGACCTCATCAAATTTAGCATAATTAAGAGTTGATGTAATGTTAATCATCATGATATTATGATTTTTCTTTTCACCAATCTCCTCCATAGTCAATGTTCTAGTAAGAGCCTTATACTTAGAATTTAAATATTTTAGACCTGAATCATTGGTGGTTGCCAGATGTATCTTCATGAGTTCTTTCCATGACTCAAAGTTATCTTTGTTCAACTTGGAAATCTCTCTCCTATAAGACATCCTGGTCCTTAGCTTAGGTCCTTCAAACCTTCTCTGCAAGCACAAAAAGCTTTGATACCTATTGTTGGAAATATAAGAGTAACTAAGAGGGGAGGGGTGAATCAATTACCACTAAAGTAAATCCCAAATCCCTTAGATGTCAATACAAAACATAAACTCTGCTGAAACTATTATTACTTGGTTAACACACAGGCATTTGGTTAAAACTAACAATATGTTGTTACTCGGCAAGTAGTATAATATCAACTATTACTCAACAAATATTGAACATGTAGATCTTAAGATATTAACTATGATTAACCTTATTTATTTTAGTTTTATACACATAAAATAAATAGCATGAACACAAGTGACACCAAGATTTGACGTAGAAACCCAATTTGGGAAAAACCACCAATTGCAACTAGTTACTATTTTTCACTCTTTTGAAGTGAGACCTGTTAGGATCCAACCCTATTAAAGGTTAAAAAACACACTATTAGGTGCTACCTTGTTACAATATTTTATCACCCTATTAGGAGTGACCTTGTTGGAGATCTTTATACACTTCAATCTAGAAATGTCACCTTGTTAGAGGATTTGAAAAATAGTTGTTAAGCCAACTTGGTTAAGAGATTTGATACATTGCTACAATGGTTAGAGAGAAACAATGATATGACCTAATTTTTTATGCAACTATTTTGTTGATTTCATATCTCAATTCTAGCTCAAATACTTAATCCTTTCTGATTAAATGTGTCTTTTCAGCTCCTCAAGGATATTCTACTTATCCTTCCAATTCACCTCCTTTAAGCATCTTCTTATCTTCGACACATTCTCACACATTCAATCCTCAATTTGACCTTATATCATAAGCATTATCAAGTTAGCTTGAATATGACTTAGAATAATTAATATTCATCTCCTTAGTCAGCTAGAACCAACAAACAAATCCATTAAAATTATTATGCCAAAACAAGAAAATCCTTTGTTTGTCGACCTTGCTTGGTAGACACTAACACTAGAATAATTTTCTTATGTTAACCAAGTGAACTCAGTTAACACTACATCTTTGTAAATTTCCTTAGGTAACCAAGTGAGCTCAATTAGCATTGATTCCATCCAACTTTCCTTTTTTACTTGAGTGAGCTCAGTTAATGCTCAACATTTGTGAAATTCTCTTCGACGCCAAAGTGAACTCAGTAGACACTATCTTTTAAACTTAGCAAACATTAGAATGCTCAATAGACACAATAAATTGTCTTCATCACCCAAGTGAGCTTGACATACACTAAATGGTAAAGATATAAAATTTTGTGTAACATCAAAGATAATATAAAATTGATCAATTATTTTCAACAACTTCTTATTGTTTCTACCTTGGGTCTTGGTCTGAGTGGTCTAAGAGGAGAGAGGGGCTTAGATGTTACTTTCTCTATAGTATTCTTCACCTTAGGCTCTATGATTTTTACTATCTTGGCCTTCTTTTTTGGTAGAGAGACAAGTGTTAAGGCTTTACCTTATTTATCTACACTCTCCTCCTCTTCCTCTCCATCACCATTATTATCTTGATCTTTTCCAAGTCCTTTTATAATCAACATTGGTCCTTCACATTTAGTTTATCTACCTAGTTTTCTGTCTAGGTCTTTAATCATTTTATTCCTCTTCTTGTTAGTAGAATAAATCTTAATATCTATTGTTATTCTTTCTTTTTCTTCTTCATATTTTCCAAAGGGCTCAACCTTTGTATCAATTTCTTCAGTAAGTAGTGTAGTAATTGTTTCACTCACATCATCAATATCAATCTCATACCAAATGTTTTAAGCTAGGCTACCCTCGACTAAACTACCTAAACATATGTATAATCAATATCAACTAGAAAGAACACATCATTATATTATTTCTCAATTAAGGATGTAGTAATCCTTGTTCTTCTCCTCATTTTATATTTAAATTCATTGAAATATCCATCTAACACATTCTCAAAATTATCTCCCAGATTCATAATATACTCACTTATCTACTTAGTAGTAGTTTTTCCTTGCTCCCATTCAACATTGCCAATAGTAGAAAAATAATTTTGAACATGAAAGAAAATACACATTATCAATGATCCAAAATTACACATTGAATTCTTAGCCTTTTTAATTGATAAGAGGTTCTCTACCAATTGCAAACATTGGAGCTCAACAAGATCATATCCATGGTCTTTTATCACAATCTTCCAAGCTTGATCTACTACCATACATGGCACACTATTCAGTCGGCTTGATTGGTAGAATTTGTGTGCAATCACTCTCGTTGCAAAGTCAATCAATGGATCAATGATGTTTGAAATCAACATGCCACATCCATTCCACTCAACCTTGGTATTTTCCTTGACTATATATTTTCATTGGCATTGCATAGTCTTCTTCTTATCAAATAGTGGATATCCTATGACAACATGAATAATCTTCTTCACAATTTTGATAGGCTCATTCTCTAGCCATAACTCCATCTTGTGAATTCAGCTCAACACAACCTCGATCCATTTAATTTTGAAATTTCTTGAAAAATCTAGGGCATGCATTAACCCTTTCTTCACACCAATCTTGAACTCATCCTTCAATACTCCTTCATCATACAACTTATGGTATGCCAAAAAAATTTCATAGTATCCTACTTTACTAATTTTACAAATGTAACATCTTTGTAAATTTTGAATCATAAAAACCCTAAGTGGTTTTGACGATAATGCACCCATTGAATCTCCTTTCATAAAAATTTCAAGAATAGCATGATATTTAGGTGGATGACAAGTCTCACTCTTCACCAATTGAACATTGCTTACCTCTTCTCCTTGATTCTTTACAGTTGGTGATGATTGAGATGTCATTTTTGCATTAGCATTTCAAAAAAATCTTTCTGAATAACTTTGTACTACTAATAATCAATACTTGATCACTCCTTCAAATTTAATTCTACTTTCAATCACCTTATAAATTGCTTCACAATTTTCTCAAATCATTCAAGCTCTTAAAATCTAAAGCAAGGTGTGAAAAATGCTTTCAAAATTTTTCTATATACCTTCATTCATTCAAGTTAGGGCTCTCATAAATGTTGTGTACATAGTTAAGTGGTATCTAGTTGTCTCAGTCACCATTACACTTTTAACTTGATCTCCATTACACAGCTCAGTCAATACCATCTAACTCAGCCAACACATCAGTTCAGTCATTTTGAATGCTTGGTTCATATTTCAATGCTTGATCAACACAAATAGTATTACTCATTCTCAGCACCCAATAATGTAAATAATTCCATTATACTATTTTTTCCATAAATCTATTATAATACATCTCGTCTTATGCAAATATGAACTTTGGTACAATTTATGTTAGGAACTAATGTAAGATAAGTCATCTTAAATATTTAGTTCCTTACATACCTTTCTTGATCAAATTGAGGAAGTGCGATCATTTTTTCCAATGGATCGGGTGATCTCTACTTCACTTGTTCCACTTCATCTACCTTCTACCTCCTTCTTCTAGGTTTGATTCATCTCCTTCTTTGTTTGTGCTACATCCACTTTGCATTTTCCCTTGATGTGTTCATTGTTTGGTGTTGGTGCTCGGGTCCTAAAGTTTATGCTCACATGTCCAGTATTAAGACAACTAAAAAAAATTATTCTTTCATTCAAAAATTTCTTGTAATTACCTCTAAAATGTGTTCTTATGCAATTAGCATGTATTGTAATCCTAATTGTAAGAGTTACCTTTCTTAGGTGCATTTTCTTGCCTTTTGGTTTTCTATTAAGATTGTGCATGTTATCTACATTCACGTTCTCTATGTCCTTACTTTTTACAATTGTAGCAATATCCCTCAAATCTAGGTGTAATAGGTGTATTTCTCACCTTTGATCTACATTCATGTGCTTGATGACCTTGTTTCTTGCAATTAAAATAGTTATTACCAAACTTAGGTTTAGGTTTTTTCTTATCAGTCTTGTTTTTGAAAATGTTTATTGTGTGTTCCATTTTTCCATAATTATAGCATGTGGGTTTTCCTTTCAATTTTTAGTTTCTTTTCTCCCCACTCTTGGATGAATCTCCTTCTTTAGTAGATAAATGGTGCTTGATATGCCCTAATCTAGAGGTGCTACTGGATGACCTTGGTGATCTCATCAGTTCTTCAAAATATCTTATTGCTTCACTAGGTTTGTCCATCCTTTCCAAGAGTTCCTTCTCAAATCTTAACTCATTCCTCAGTTGGTCACTTTGTGATATCAAATTTCCTATCTCCAAGTATTTTTTTTTAAGTTCTTTATTTGCAAGTATCATTTGATTCATCATGTCTAGCTAAGTGTTTGTAAAATTTTGTACATCAAATGACCTTTCTTCAAGTCTAATAGCCATTTTTCTTTTGTCTTCTTCAGCCACAACTTTATCTTTTTCAACTTTATTCTTTTGTTTAGCCACTTCACATAGCCTTAATGATTCAATTTCATGTTCTCTCTTCAATCCTCTGACTTCCTCATTCAAAATAGTGTTCTTTTCCAATAGATCTGCTACAACTACATCACTTTCACTAGAGCTTACATTGTCAAATATTCCTTGGTATCAATTTCTTGATAAGGTGTGTCATTAAATAGCCATATCCTTTCTTTTCCTTAGGGATCTCCTTAGTTCCTCTCTTTCCACTTCAAGTTGTTGCAATTTGAGCTAGATGTCAATCATTTGATTGTCAATAAACTTTCCCAATTTGTAACCCTCCATCTCCAAAATCTCAACTCTCAAGTGGTTAAACTCCTTCTAAGAGAACAAAGATCTAATACCAATTGTTGGGAAGTTATTGGGAAACTAAGATACTAAGAAGGGGGAGATGAATCAAGATTACTAAAACTTTTAACCTTTAAAATAATTTGATTGAATTCACCACACAATCTATCTCATATCTAGATTAAGCATAACTTAAAACTTCAAATGCTGAAATATATCTATCTATGTATCAAATCCATCAACATGAAAAAGTAAACACTTAAAACAAGAGATTTTGGTTACCTAGAAACCCTCCAAGGTGAAGGTAAAATAGGGGTGGGGATGACACCCAAAAATCTTCACTACTACAGTAACAAAGTTCACCTGTTGGGGCTAAAAATTTGATCACTTATGATGATCTACCCTATGATGGATTCACCTTGTTAAGAGCTTTACAAAGATTTTTAATCTACCTTGAGTAAAGGATTTAAAACTCGCAATGAAATAAGCACTCTGTTAAGAGACTTACATATGCCTGTTAGGGCCACTTTATTAATAGATTTGTCCTTATTCACTTGATAAAATGATTCAGTATCTGATCTATTAGTTTTTATTTAAAATGTTTATTATGGATCTTCTCTTTACTTTCTCTTATTTGATCTTCTATCTGACATATCTTTACTTGGCTCTTCACTGCTTCACTCGGTTGCTAAACTTTGTTACTTTACAATTTTGCTTATAACCTCCAAAACCTAACTCCTTTGCATTTACATTCAAACTACTTTTCTTCTTTCCTCTTCTCACAAAAAATAGGGTTTGGATGTACCCTTATAAAGATATCTATAGATTCTTCTAGAATTAGATCAACAATATGGATGTTTCCTTATTAGCCTCTCCATCTAATTGGTTGTCTCTCTTCTTCATAAGGATTGATAATCCACATCAAAATGTGTAACAAACTCTATGATCATTAAATGTTATTTACATGTTAGTTAAAAATGGTTTACCTCAAAATTTGTGTCATTTCAGACATTCTTATTTAAACTATATTACTCGACACATATTGTCTCTGATGCTCAATTGTAATTGTTCTTTCTATTAATACTTGGGCTCAACTAACTCAACACCTTCTATATGACTCCTGCATCCATTTTCTTTTTTTTCTTGGCATTTACTGAACTCATCTTGCATAGGAATACTTGGAAAAAAAATATTTTCTCAACTCCTATAGAGCTCAACATGTAATGCCCCACTTGGAGATCCTTGAAATAAGGATTCAATACAAGTCAAGATAAAAAAAATACAATTATGAATGCACATGACAACATCATATAGGGATCACAAAGATCACAATAGAAGACTTCACCAACTATCCCAACAGCCAATGGATCTCCAAACATCATTGCCCAATTGACACGACCAAAATGAAGAATGAAAACCAAAGAAAACATTAGAATACAAAATCTTTGATCTATCAAAGCATGAAAAATTAAGCAAACCCAAAGGGTACTCAAAACACCAAATTGAGTTCTTTGAAAACTAGTGGAGATGCCCCCTGGTTTTCATGTGAGGAAACACAATTGAAATTTTTTTGCACAAGGATGTACTCCTCTATGCAAGGATGTATAGCAAGCCACATAAGGATCTACCCAATTATGTGAGGACTTACTTGGCCCAACAGCCAAAACACCCCAAACTAGTATTGGGTTTCACAAGAGGATGCACTATAAGCTGCATGAGGAAACCCAACACACCATGGGAGCTTTTGCATTCTCATGTGAGAAAGTACAATTTCATGTGAGGATACAAAATAGCAAGCAAGAAAACATAAGGACAAAAAATTCTTAGGAAATAAATTTCCTCCACACCGAGGAGTACCAAATCCACAATTGAGGTGAAGACACTCAAACAAAATAACTGAAAGACAAAAATTGTATCTAACCATCAAACATAGCAATGAAGGGAAATAAAAGCAACATTGCAGTGTACAAAAGCTGTAAGAATTTTCCTTAGGGAAAAATTTTCCCAAGACCAAGAAGCACAATAACTAACACAAAAGACCAACAAAGTATGATCAGAATAATAATATGATATTCAATTAATTGTATATTACACTAGAGGTGCCTATATATAAAGGCCTCTATGATGCATCTAGAATGCATAGGAGTTAGCAATATGATAAGCTCCACAACTAAGCACATGTCCACAAGGAATGGGTTATCCTCCATTAAGCATAGGAATTAGTGTGATGATGAGAGGATAAGACTACAAAGGTGTATCACGTACAATTATGTTGTAGATACCATGTGCTAAAATAATAGTGTGAACAATTGTGTTGTCTACATGATGACTAAGTTGTTTATGCAAAGTCTAGTGTTGTAGACATTGTGTGCTAAATTGGAGTTTCTTACTCCAGTATTGTCAACATGACAACTCAAATAAGTATGCAAACTCCTAGGTGTCTAACCTAAGAAATAATAAAATAATGCATTTATCCTAAATAAACTTAAGTAAAGTGTAAATAATAATTATTTACACTAACACCCCGCTTAAGTGCAACTTAGGGGAATGCACTTAAGCTCACAAAAGCTATGATGAAATGCATAATGGGTCTTGGCTACTAGACCATGTTAAGTACCCAAGTACAATGCAATGCTAAAATGCATGAAATCTCTCTATAACTAGAGAAAGAGGGAAAACCTCATGGGAAAAACCCTCCCCCAAAAAGAGAGATATGTACAATATAGAAGAGAAAGATCATGTGACCCCCCTAGTGAAAAATCCCTCACCCCTAAGAGATCTCGCAAATGAATACACTTGACATCTATAAAGTGCTTGGTGAAGATATTTGCTACCTTCTACTTTGTAGGACAATATTGCAATGTGATGACCTACTCATGGATTAGCTCTCTGATATAGTACTTATGAACCTCTATATGTTTGGTGCACTAATGTTGCATTGGATGTTTTGAGATTTCAATAGCACTCTGGTTATCACAATGGATGACTATGGGTTTGGGTAGATCAAATCTAAACTCTTTTAGAATCTATTGTAGCCAAATAGCCTCTATCACTGCATTCATAGCTCCTCGATACTTAGCCTCAGTCGATGATAGAGAAATGTTGTTTTTCTTTTTACTCTACCAAAAAATGGGGCTAGAACCAAGATGAAACACATATCCTAAAGTTGACTTGCGAGAATCAATGTCTCCTGCATAGTCAGAGTTTGTATATCCCACTAACTAAAAACTTGTACCAGTTGTATAGTATATCCCATGTCTATGTGTGCCCTAGACATAATGTAGGATGTGTTTGGTTGCCTTCTAATGAAGTTCATGTGGTTCTTGCATGAAGTGAGAAACCATGCCAACTACAAATGAAATATAAGGGCATGTATGTGTCAAGTAGATGAGGCTTCCCACCAACTGTCTATACAGAGCCGCATCAACAAGTGGAGAGGAATACTTTATTTTTAGGTTAAAACTAGAAAGGAATGGGGTGGATGTAGCCTTGTAGTCACTCATATGAAACTAAGCTAGAAGATCAAGATCATACTTGAGCTGTGATATTGTTATCCCTAATAAAGATTGATGTATCTCTATACCAAGGAAATAGTGTAGTAGTCCCAAGTCTGTCATTGAAAACCTATCCTACAAAGTAGCCTTAACATTGTCAATGATGGATGTAGTACTTCCTGTAATGATCAAGTCATCAACATTAAGTACAAGGAGAAAATTTGGATCATCCCTCTAAAGAATGTAGACATTTAGATCAGAATGACATCGAGTGAAGCCTTTGGAGACAAGGAAGGAATCCATTTTCGCATACCAAGCTCTTGGAGCTTGTTTAAGTCCATATATAGACTTCTTTAATTTCAAAACCAAGGTAGCATCCTGTATGAATCCCTATGGATGCTCCATATATATCTCCTCATATAGATCACCATTCAAAAATGTGTTCTTCACATCCATCTAATGACCAACCCATCTATGAGCTACTACTTGGTCAAATGAATGGTACACCTAATGCTTCTTTAAATGGTTGTGGATTTGAAGCAACTACAATATAAACATGTGAGATTGAGTTGTGTTGTGATCTTGTCCTCCTTGAATTGGAAGGATTTCCTACCAATGGTCCTGCCACATCCAATGTCTACTTAGCCCATCTAGGTCTAGTGGAAGAAGATGTAGAGGGTGTATCCTCAATCTCAACTAGTTGATGCCTCTATTTTGGTTGAGGATGAATATCTTCCAAGTCACTATTTTCACTATCACTATCTTCAATGAAGGAGGAAGGAGGGGTTGAGGAATAAAAGCTTGGACAACTTTCTTCAAAATATACACTCCTCTCATAGAATATATCATGTGTCTTTGGATCCATTAACTTGTAGGCTTTATGTGAGTCTACATATCTGACAAAAATACAAGGTTTTCTTTGAGCTTCTAATGCCTTACATTTCTATGGAGGAATTTTGGCCCATGCAGGACAATGAAAGACTCTGAAGTGCTTAATCACAGGTTTGCTACCAATCCATGCTTCAAAAGGAGTTACATCATCCAAAGCTTTGTGAAGACCTCTATTTTGAATATAGTTAGCACAATTCATTGCTTCCACCCAAAAGATTTGATCAAGAGATTTATATTGTAGCATGCAAGTGGTCATCTCTTTGAGAGTTCTATTTTTCCTTTCAGCAACACCATTCTAATATGGTGTATATGGTAATGAATTCTAAAGGTCGATACCCTCTTGAGTGAAAAAGTCTATTAATCTTGTGTTCACATACTCCCCCACATTATCAGCTCATAGAACTTTGATGAATTTCCCTAACTACTTTTCCACTTGAGACTTGAAGCTAAGAAATTTTTCAAACACTTCACTCTTGTAAACCATGAAGAAAACCCAAGTAAAGGGAGAGCAGTCATCTATGTAGGTGAGTGCATAGAGAGACTTTCCAAATGATGGCACTGGAAATGGGCCTACCACATCACTATGAACCAATTCAAGAACACATTGTGCTCTCCAAGACTTCCCCTTTTCATACATTTTTTCTAGATGTTTTCCAAGTGAGCAACCTGAACAAACACCTTCTGAAAATTGAACTTGAGGTAGACCACTAACCATTTTCTTGTTGCTAAGCTACTAAAGATATTTGTAGTTGAGATGTCCAAATCTCTCATGCCACAGTTTACTTTTTGCATTTGAATGTATTAACAAGGCTTGTGCATTTGATTTTGGCACAAAGAAGGAGAAAGTGTAAAGCCTTGAATCATGATTGGCTTCACCTATTGTGATCATAGAGTCATCCTTAATGCTTTTCACTACCACTAAATCTGGAAGAAATTCCACTTTATTACCACCTCCATAGTGAGTCATTTGGTAGACTAAAAGAATATTAGAGGTAAGGTTAGGAACATATAGAACATCCTTGAATGTTCCATTGTTCATCTCCACTTCACCTTTACCTTCAACTTCCACCTTAGTAGCATCACCTGCAAAGATGTGTGGTACCTTAGAATGTGTCATGGAAGAAAAATCTCACTTTGACACACCCATATGATGTGTGGCACATGAATCTATGATCCATTCTCCCCAACTAACAGTGTTTGCGAGTAAAGCATGCCCTTTGCCCTTAGAATCTGAGGATGAATTTCCATTGTCCTTATAAGCATTAGGCACTAGAACATTGTGTAACTTCATGATATGCTTCAACTCATCAATCTCCTTATGATAACACTAATGTTCTTCATGACCCATCTTTTTACAATAAGCACATTTTTTTTCTCCTTATTAGTGTCCCCCTTCTTGTTTTTAGTTGAGGAAGACTTGCCTTCTTGATTTGATGGGGGTGTTGTCTTTTTTGTATCCTCTTGTTTTTTGTTCTTCCACTTCTTCTTCTTGCCCTTTCCTTTTTTTGAAGTTTGAGTAGCTAAATTTTGAGAACCCTCATTATTAGCCACCAATGCCTTAGACTTAGACAACTTGAGAATTCCCATTGATTGCAACTTCTTTTCTTCATCATTCAACTATTGAGCATAACCATCAAAAGTGACTTTCTAATAGGTAGCCCCTAATGTAGTCTTTGTGGTGTTGTATGAAGAAACAAATGTGGAGTATTCAAATGGCAGCTTATTATGAATGAGATAGATCAACCTATCATCTTTAATAGGACTACCACAATCATTAAGCTTTGTTCTTAATTCATTCACCTTAATGATGAAATCTTGTATAGAATCAAAAGTCTTAGGATCTAGGGAGACAAGTTGATCTTCAATTTTATAAACATTTTCCTCGGTAACTTTACCATATAGGTTTTTGAGAGCATCCCATGCTTCCTTGGATGTCTTATACTTTTGGATCTGATAGAAGATCTTGTCTTCAACCCCCAACATAATATCACCTAGGGCTTTCCTATCTATCATTTACCAAGCATTAATATCACTTTTAGATACTTGATCCCCTGTTGGTTTAGGAAGGGTCCCATCTACATATTGAGAAACTTCATTATACATTAATTGATACCACGTTTTAATAGAGTATGTAGCATAGTTATGTGGTGTTAATTTGGAAACTTAAGATTTCCCATGATGCACAAAATGAAAGATAATTGTAGAAAAAAGAGGAACACAACACCAAGAGACACCCCCCCTTTGCACTCAATCAAGAAACCCCCCCAAAAGAAAGATTTTGGCACTTTATATTTAGTGCATTTACAATAGCCACTTGCCAATTTTGGCCTTAGTGGTCTTCTAATTTGTTTTTTACAACCTCTTTTTGGAGTTCAAAACTGGAATTATGCAATGTATCTTAGATATACAACAATTTTGAAGTTATATCAAAGCATTACAATGCAGAAAAAGATCTAATTTTGAAAGTGATAATTTTTTTCCACACAAGCCTATAATCTTATTGTAGATCTAGAAAGTAGACAAAAAATAACACACTTTCAAAAAAAATGGAACCTAATTTCTAGTCCAGATGAGCCGTATAGAGCATTTGAAGTTGCAAAATGCAAGATTGAATAGGTATAATCACCAAAAATTGCAATTTTTAACAAATCCATGCACCAAAACTAGAAAATAACTACACCACTAAAATTTTTAGGAAATTCTACCCAAAATAAAAAAGAATTGCACCTAATTTGGAGCCTAGATGACTAAGTTATGACCTCCCAAAGTTGGACTGCCAAATCAAAAATGAATCTAGAGAAGGGTTTGATCAGCAAAACATGATGTTAAATTTTATGGTCAAATGACCATCACAATAGTTCAAAATTGCCTTTGGATAATGGTCAAATGGCCATCAAATTTAAAATAGTAAATCACTAACATTAGCAAAAAATAGGTCCCCTGGCTGACATGGCAAATGACATCATGATGATGTCAGCACTATGAAAACTATATAGACCAATCTAACATGTCTACTAACTATACTTCATGACTGTGGTGGCACCAACATGTCAAACTGAGCTAGTGATGCACTAAGGTGTTGGTGTCACTCCACATGGAGCTGCTTGAGTAGATCAACGAGGGTCGTGTGTCAATTTGGTAGGGGGCCACATGTCACTGTGTGGCAATTGGAATGTTTGTCAGATGCCAAAAAGAAATTTGATGGCAAGAGTTTTTGGATGAACGAGAACTCATTTAGACCGTCAAGAAGCTAAAGATAAAATTTTGTCGGCGGCAAGTGTTTAACAAGTAGTGTCAAAATCTCAAATAACTTTGCTGGAATGTGTTGAAGACAATGTCCGAAGGATGATTTTGCCATCATCAGAAAGGTGGATTACAATCATTCAATAAACAAGCAAGCCACAGTGTTGGATGGAACGTGTTGGGAATATGACAATGTACCCACTGGTGCTTGATTAAAGTTATTCATCAAAAATTTTAATAAAGGCTACTAGAATATTTGGCTAGAAAATATGTGATGTACACTAGATATGGAAGGATTATTTCCTACACTATGATAGAATATTCTCTATGGGGGTCAGGGTTTCACTACTCGGTACTTGCAAAAAATTCTCTGTAGGTCCTACTGGCCAAAAAAATTCCAAAAAAATACATAAATTTGAAAATAATTGTAGAGAAAAATTAATTAAAAATCTAAAACAAATTAAATTGAAAATCTAATAGATCATATCAAATTTGCAAATCAAGGCCTTCAAGTGTTGATTTGCAAAAAAAAATTGCCTCAAATTTGACTATTGCCCAATATATGCAAATTTATAGTTGATTTTCATTAAATTGATGCTCTGCATGTAATGATAAGGTCTGCTTTGGCTCTGGATGCTCCCAATATCTGCAAATATTCCAGATTTGGATCAAGGTGTCCTTAGAGAGGTGAAGCAAGATCAGTCTCCAATGGCTATGAAAAGATGCTCCTATGGCTTTGATACCATGAAAGAATTTTCCTTAGGGCATAATTCACCCAAGACCAAGAAGCACAATAACTAGCATAAAAGAACAATAGATTATGATTAGAATAACAATATGATATTCAATTAATTGTATAATACACTAGGGGTGCCTATATATAAAGGCCTCTATGATGCATCTAGAATGCCTAGGAGTTAGCAATATGATAAGCTCCACAACTAAGCACATGTCCACCAGGAATGGGTTATCCTCCATTAAGTACAAGAATTAGTGTGATGATGAGAGGATAAGCCTACAAAGGTGTAGCACATACAATTATGTTGTAGACACCATGTGCTAAAATAAAAATGCAAACAACTATGTTGTCTACATGACAACTCAGTTGTTTATGCAAAATCCAGTGTTGTAGGCACCTTGTGCTAAATTGGAGTTGCTTACTCTAGTGTTGTCTACATGACAACTCAAATGAGTACAAAAACTCCTAGGTGTCTAACCTAAGAAATAATAAAAAATACATTTATCTTAAGTAAACTTAAGTAAAGTGTAAATAATAATTATTTACACTAACAAAAGAAACATCACAATGTACTAAAATAAAAAACTGTGTGTGATTCATCCCAACCATAATAGCATCATGAGACCTCGAAAGCCCTAGCCATCCCCCGTGCATATAAATTTCCAACTAGATAGTCAAAGATGTCTTATAAGGAAATCACTACTAAAGCATAATAACATCATAAGAAAATGAAATCTAACATGCTAATCCAATAAGAAATAGATACTCCAACTAAGTAAATCACCACATCAAATCATATGCTAAACATCATAATATAGGGAATCTAACATGCTAACAAGTAAAGTAATAGATATTCCAACTAATCAAATCACATCATAATATAGGAATGTGTCAAATAAACTATCATCAACTAAAAATGATATCCAAGCATTCCAATGAAATCATAAACCACAAGAAAGCATACTCTGGAACCTGAAGTACCAAGTGAAAACATATAGCTATGGTCATACCAGGAAAAAAGATTGTCTATGTATACTAGTCCCTAGCATAGGTAAAGGTAGCTATGCCTTCCAACCATGTGGAACTCATAGGTCCACTCCCATCGTGTTGATGGAGATAATGATCTAACCACAAATGCACATAAAGCACAATGTTCATGGCTAAAACTCATGTCAAATAATAATGATGATTGAAACCAAGATCATGAGACAATGCAACTACTACAGGTCCTAGTTAGACACTCGATGAGCTGCTATGTAGGGGTTGACACCATGGAGATTCACTTGCCATCAACAAGCCCAAGCTTGGAATTGTGAGGACTCTACTTCCCAAAGGAAGGCTCTCACACTGAAGCATTTTTATTATCTTAAGTTTTATTACCACTCACAGATTTTATTTAGTTATCACTTACTTAAAACTTCCTCTTCAAATGAAAAATAATAATAATAAAAGTGCCTTCTAGCAAAGAAAAGGATGCCACAGGGTCTATCAAGAGAAAGAGGGAAAGTTTGGAAGACAATAAGGATAAATAGGGGGAGGAAAGCGAGAAGATGGAGCTGAACCCTATGGACAAGCCAGAGCAGGACCTCGACCAGGGTTATGAAGAGGTTGGCACTTCCACCTATAGGTGCTCGATCACTGGGAAGGATAGGAAGGTGGTTTGGAGAAAATTTGACCACTCCAAGGCCAATTTGGGGATCAAAAGAGAGATTATTCGCACAAAGGTTAGAGAGAATGAAGAAGGCAGGATCTAGCTGGAAGAACTTATTGATCCTACCTTGGTCATCCTCAGTGACATTTCTAGGGAGAATCTGGAGATGAATGTCCTGAATAATGCTAAGAATAGCACCATGAATAGCTATAGGACCACTAAATGGCTCTACCATGAAATCCTTGAGCTCAAACATAGACTCAGCATGTTGGAAAGGGATACTTACAGCCTCAGGAATAAGGTTAATGAAGATGAGCTTAGCATGGAGAAGAAAATGGACACTTTCAATACTCATTCCCTTAAGATGACAAATACCTTGCAAGGCATGGCTAAGCAAAATATTAACATTCTCAAGGAAAATGAGAGCATCAAAAGGTTCATCCACTTTGGGGATGATCTGAATATTGGCAAGGAACGGGAACAGGATATCATCCCAAAAGACAAGCCTCTAGATGAAGGTACAAGGAAAAGAACTAAGTCCAGCACTAGGAAGAAAGATACATTGGCCCCTAAGCAGGAGCCTTTGGAGATGGAGGAGGAGGTAGGCAAGCTGTTTGAGCTCACAATCAATGCTATTGAGATGCCCAGAGACATCGTCTAATGTGTTGTGGCCTTTGGCAACTTGTCTTAGTTTTTTAGCGCTTCTCCCTAGCTTTTTTATATTGTTTTAGGGAGTTTTTATTTTGCTTTCAGGCACTCGGTTACCTTTTTCATTTAAACTGTTAACTATTTTATCTATGTATGGGGTTTCAGGGCCCTTTTAAAGCATGTTTCCCTTAATCAAAAACTTCCTCTTCAAACCCTATACCACCATAAACACTAGGCTAAGAGATAGAAGCCCCCTCTATGTGCTACCCTACCCTACCCATTCTCATCCAATGATGAATGCCTATAGGCATGCATATTCCCAACCCAACCCCAAATGATCATAACATTTCGCAAGTCCATAGAAGATCATGCCTCACAAGTCACCCAACAAATACATGTGCACGTGCTCTTGTGTGGTGCATCACCATCATGAAGATTGTAACACAAGGATTGGATGAGAACACAATGCAAAACATCACTCAACTAAAAACAAACTCAAGAGGATGGATTCTACATGAATCCCAAGAAATAATAAAACCTTACACCATGAACCCACTCAACTAGCCTCAATATGGGAGGATGGATTCTACATGAATCCCAATGATGCAACAAGACCAAACATCATGAACTCACTCAACCAGCCTCAATTCGAGAGTGGACTCTACACAAATCCTAGTGTCCATGAAATAACAAGGGTACAAAAGAAACAATAACACCCAATATAAAATCACTCAACCAAACACAAAGTCAAGAGTACAAATGTAGCACACATCCCAATGCAACATAAAAGTGCAACAATGATCTAATTGGCATCCCAACAGATGATCTAGGTCTATGACTAACATCATGCCAAGAAAACCTAAGAAAATTGGGTAGTACATAAATTGAGGCAAAAAACCTTAACACTCAAAAACTTCAAAATTAAAAACCATTTGGTCTTAGGGCACAAAAGCCATAAAAATCTAATAAAATCTATGTTTGGAGTCTGTATGCAAAAATGGCTAGCATATGCAAAACCCCAAACCTTCATCCCAAAAAAAGGGAAATGCTCTTACCCACCCAACTAGGTAGAGCTAGCATATAGAAATGGAGGGGAACACTAGTTCTCAGCCTCCTAACAAATAGCTACCAAAAATAGAAGCAAAAATGGAGCCAAATCAATAAAACAAGAGAGCCCTACCTCGCAGCCAAAAGAGGAAAATGGTAATATGAACCATAAAATAAAAATTCCATAGAAGTAGATGAAAATCATGGCAATCCAAGGTCTCCCTGAGTTGGATCCAATGAGACCGATGTTGCAACAATCCCACACCATAGCTCCCATAACAAACAAAATAGTAAATACTCATGAAGAAGATTTTGGGTTTTACTCTCAAACTTTCTAATTCAAAAGTGAGAATTCTAGAATTAAATTCATTTTTGGATACTTATTCACTTTTCAAGTGAATAATCAATTAGGACAAATAACCATGTAACCTTGTGAGACCCTGAATCAACCCAAATGAAAATAGGTAATTCTAAGCAATTGGAAATCATCTATGAAAAAGTTGCTAGAAATTAAAATCAAATAAAATTAAAGCCCAAAAACTCAAAATCATAGAATTTCTTCAATAAACTTCGCGACAATGAGAACCTCTAAATGCACAAACACATTCACAGGTCTAGTCACATAATGTAAATGAATCTAGATTTATCAAATCACTAGAAGGTTTAATTTAAACATTTAAATAAGATACATCGTGTAAGGTCCCATCTAGGTAAGGACTAGAAGGATCATTAATTCATCTACAATATAATTTGATTAGTAGTAAATATTAATTTTTTCATTAGAGAACATTATATGGCTTATGCAATAACATGATTAGGGAGGATCTTTATGTGACTTGCTATGATTAGTATTGTTTAAATAAGATTGACTTATCATTTGTAACCATCGAAATATTAGGTGCAAATGTATATGTGATACTTTTTATAGTAGAATCTTGCTTATTTAATTAATGTGCAAAGTTAGACTCAACTTACGATAAATTATAGATTTTTTTCATAAAATTGACACTAATTACAAATAGAAATGGTTGGACCTCTTTACATATGATACGATAGTTTATGAGATTGGTAGCATTAGACCTAATTCACACTATGACAGAATATCTAATTTATGTTAACACCTTGATTAGCTAACGTGAATTACCTTATGGGTATATACCTTAAATTGTTCATCTTACCTCGTCGCGATAATTAGATAGTTTTTGTAATTGAAATTATGGCCAATTGAATTAAATAGATATTTTGTTGTGGTGAATACATTCTACATAAGGTGACTATGAAAATGGAAATCAAGTTTGGGTTATGAGATTATTGTTTTGAAGTAAATTATGTATCATTTAATTCAAAATAAAGAAGTATAGAAATGAATAGAATATAGATAACACAATGAATACTAGTGATACTCGTTATGTTATTGTAAGAGATGTTATGATTGGAATCCTATAATTAGTGAGAGTAAGTACTTATGCTTGATGAATTTGATTAATGTATGTGTAAGGTGTAAGGTGTTTTGATACATATGTTGTGAATTATTAATGTGGTTATTATTCTTGAAATTTTTTTAATTAGAGAGTTAAAGTAGAAAGAATGATACTTATTTGTAAATGAATTTCATATGCAAATGATTCTAAAGAAGTGATGTTGGAAGATGATATTGATCTAATGGTTTGATCTATGGTTAATTCAAGGATATGTATTAATGTTTAAAGTCTTATATTTATATGTTTGAGTTATTGATGTTAAGTTTGAATTTGTGCAGTAGATGATATGAAGGCCTAATTGGATGATTATGAAGACCTTCAAAAAAAACTATGCCAACTCTTGTACAACAATCAAACTCGACCTCTATGCAAACTTTTTGTAAAATCGGATATGAACTAAAGTTGGACTTTAGAGGGGTTAAAATGGATCCTAGAGTGCATTCTGGGTTAAAATAAGCTAACCCACTTATACTACCTAAGGTTGGATGTTAGTTGAGGGTCAAATCATGGTTAAAACTTACATTATGACACCTCAAAAGGGCCCCACTACAAATGTGACGAAAATGAATAGTGGGAAACAATGGGTTATGACACATTGATGAGAGAGCCATGTGCCTTCATTAAAGGCGATGAAGACTTTGGAGGATGGACCATTCACCATGGTTGGAGATGAAAAGGGGAAGTTATATGCAGAATAGCGAAGGAGGAGAATGGAGAAGGGGAGAGATGATGGTAGAACCAATATGAGGAGAAGAAGATCAAGAGGGAACTTGAGAGAGAGAGATGAGTCTTTCTATCCCTTTTCTTTTTAGTATTTCTCTTTGAGTCAGATTCATGTAAGTTTGAAATGTGTAAAAAGTGTAGTTTAAAATATTGTTCTTGTATTAGGAACTCACTCATATGATAACATCTATGATCCTTAGATGCAGTGAGTTCTTGCTCGGGGGTATGGCTAGGGCACAAGAGGCCTCATGATGCCATTAATTGGTAGGGTGGAAAGCAAGCATTGTTTGAGTATTTGTAGTTTTCTTTGCAACTTATAAAAGCTAAGTCTTGTTATTTGATTCAAGCTTGTGTATATGACTCTATGCAAAAGAGAAGTTTGTGATCTTACATTTGTGATGTATGAAAGGTTTCCTATTTGAATACAAGAAAACAAAAAAACAAAATGGTTCTGTGTCTTATTAAGATTTATATTTGAAAGACTTTAAAATGGAAATCTAAACGTAATGCTCTTTCGAGTTTAGATAAATTAGTTAATCAAAGTTTTGTTTCCTTATAGTGCAGATATGAAATTTGTAGTAGAAAATAGTGCTTTCCTTTAAAAGAATCTATGTTTTATTTTGGGTAAAAAATAATGGGCATGACACATCGACCATACAGGGACAACATTGGTAAATATGAACAGTTGAATCACTAACTCCATATGCTACTGCCAAGGATATAAATCTTGTACAGCAAAATATATAATCAAGTGCAATTGAATATAATACATAGCTAAAGCAATAAATGCATTAAATGCCTAATTTAATCATTTATTCAAATATACTAAAATAATCCATTTATGTCACTCACGTTTGCATAAGGCATAACAAAGTGAGAATGAAGTAAATCACCATAGCATTAAATCCACATATAACCAAATTAGAGATATGTCAAAATATTGGATAACCAAATATCATCATAAAATATACTATCATCTC
The DNA here is from genome assembly GCA_028749045.1 of Cupressus sempervirens. Taxonomy (NCBI): domain Eukaryota; kingdom Viridiplantae; phylum Streptophyta; class Pinopsida; order Cupressales; family Cupressaceae; genus Cupressus; species Cupressus sempervirens. Next base: position 635,645,500 of record CM053789.1, on the reverse strand, counting down.
AAAATAGCATCATCATGCAAATATAATCAACTGAACAACATAGTAGTCTAACATCTATGATACTAAAATCAAAGTATAACATATGACCCTCAGGTCATCACAAATTTAAAACATAACATGAGTAATAAGTATCTCTCAGATCAAGATATAACAAGGTAAATATTCATAGCACATAACCAATGAATCTCACATGGACAATCTATTTATAATTATTTAAGCATTTAATAATGGTTGTTTAAATGACATCAAAAAGGCACTTAAAACACATAAGAGAACACAATCATAAATATGACTAACAACTACTACAAGAGTATAGTCCAGTGTAGCAGGTAATAGTATACAATGCAATCTCTATGCACGTCTCTAGGTAATCACTGAATAGCATCATGATACCACATCAATCCTGGTAACCACTAGCACAAACCTCAATGAACCATAAATCACATCATAATCTCATAAATCAGCCATAAGTATAATCAAAGCAACTTATACAGTAACCTAAATCCAATCACCTCAAGGGTGTAGACCATTGATGGTCCCAATCACGATCCCTTCTCAAGGAGAGATCAACAAGGTTGCATCCATTGGGATGACTTACAAAATTCAAATGGGAGACGCACTACACAACATTTACAAGATTTTTTACAAGTCTTTACAAATACATGACTCGACTTGTATAGAGTAACTCAGTCGCACCAATGACTGACCAACTCTTCCTTATATATGACTAAGTGTTTGACACTAATAGACAACAAAACTAGAGAGATCAACATATACAAGTATCAAGTTCCCCCCTTTGTCTTATTTCTAGGCCTATACTTTTTGTCTCTAGATCTATCTTCCTCCTTATATATCTTGTTAATTTCATGTCATGTTACCTGGTCATGGCATATTCATATTTAAAAAATTAAGTAAAAAAGATGAAATAAAAATACATAAATTTTAATTTACCTTTAGAATTGGAGTTAGCTATTGTTGTTGATTTCATCCAATAAATGATAATAATTTGGATACTAAGATCTTAGTTTATTCTTGTAGGCTACAATCTTGTTTCACTACATTTCACTCTATTTAATTAATCATATAATATAATACTAATTCGAGGTTCCAATTCCAAAAAAAAAAACTAAACCACTAAATAGAAAAAATTAGAAAGCTCAAACACAAGCTTTAAGAGCTTAGTATAATATATGCTTTAAACTTTTAATTAAAAAATAGATCTTATGAGATCTCTCAATTTTTTTATCTTTAATATTTTTACTAAGCTATACTTGTTTAATTAAAACCAATTGTCCTCAAATAATATTAAGCTTCTCAAATTTATAAAAGAATGTAAGAAGGATTTCATTTATTATGTGAGAATGTATTACACCACCATATGGACATTTAAGAATCAACAATCCCAAAATTAAATGACTTCACTTTCAATTGATTTCGTAATTAGGTGTATCACCTTAGTAATGTGTAAATTCAATTTCTTGGATGTATCTCAAAATGTGAGTCTCAATTTTAGTGTTATTTTACAAATGACACTTCTTGGGACCTATAAAAAAATATTTAACTTCAAGAATTGAAGCAAGATTTGAATACTTAGCATATAATCCAATAAGGTTCCTTCATGAAATGAAATGTGGATGTTGTAAATAAGAATGCATCAACTTTATAATAAGTCATATAGACATGATTAAGACACTTAGTAGATTTTATAACAATTACAAAATGGAACCTTAAATTTTTATTTTTATTTTAAATAATGTAGACGGAGCTACCATATATAAATATATAAAATAAAAACCTAGTTCAAGGGATCCACGAGGAAAGAACTAGAAAGAAAACCCTATTTCGCTACCCAATTCTTAAAAATCACTAGTCAAAGCTTAAAATGTTGAGATGTGTGTTAAGACATAAAACTCATATGAATTGCACACATTGACTACTAGACTAGGAAATATTCACAAACTAAAATAAATATCAAAACACATTTTCTTGGTTGACATATGATTGCTTGTTGGCTTGGGATGCTCTTACTTTATCTTTCATGTATTATTGCAAGTTTAATATGATAAATACACAAGTGACCAAGTAGTGATTTAGGGATGATTCTTTATGACAAATAGTTGACTTGGATTTTTCTAATTGATGCATTGTATGAGTGATTGATTGATTTCTCTCCATGACATAGTGATATTGTACTTATATATATATATATAGTAGATGTGAAATTCAAAAGCCACAGTGTAGGATCCCACTCATAGCAACTAATTAAATTGAGTTTGCTTGGAGATTAAGTGAAATTTGGATTTTAAAAATGTGGTGTTGAAGAATTGATGATTTAAAATTGGACAATTTGCTTGAATGAGAATAAATTCTACAATTGAAAATAAAGATTAATGGAATGTTCCATGATATAAATTTGACAATTGACACTATCTTAAAACTATTTTTAATAATAATTATCTATTTAAAATTATTTTTTAAATATTTTATTTAGCATATACATATACACACACACACATGTGTGTGTGTGTGTATGTGTATATATAACATATATATAACTTAAAATATTTTATTTTTTAGTCGATAGGTTATTTGTAGGAGCTTTGCTCCCAAAATTGAAATATTTAACGAAAATGTTATCACTGTGTCGAAAATTTCTCATATTTTTTATTTTTTGGTCATTTTTTCTAATTATGTTCTTTAAAATTAATATTTTTAGTAATTATTAAAAAAATTGAATTTATCTCTAGTAATGAAATCATAGTTTCCTTATTGTCTACTTTATTTTTTAGGGCAACTGCAACTTTCTAAAAAAAATTACTACATATTTGCAAAATATTAAATAGGGTTTTTTTTGCAATCAGCCTCAACAAACCTTTTCTCATTGGTTTTTTAGTTTCCCTAAAATATTGTACTAATTGACTTATACACCTTCCGACCATCTCAAATGTAGTTAATATAGGTAAGAAAAAATAATTTTTCATTACTATTCTTTATTTTCATCTAAATCAAAATGATTTTTAGTATATCATTTATATGCATCAATAATCCCAATTTCTAACCACTCAAGTGTATTACTGATATTACTTTTTGGGTATCCTAATTTGATTAGTGGTATTAGGTTTATTGAATTATGTCAATCTGAGTTTCAATTATGTTTACTAGCTTGCTAAGTCTGATTTCAAGAAGCAGTTGCATGTGTTTGTATTTTTGTCTGATTCCCCAAATCAATATGATTGCTATGACACATTATCAGCTTCTAGATTATGGTTATTCTCCTTATCGTAATAGTTTATAAATTTAACTAGCCAAGAATCAATTTTAACATGTCATATTTCAAGAATCAATTTTCAAGTTTGTTAAAGGCTAAATTCTTTTTCTAAGGTATCAACATTGTTAAATGGCAGCTCTAAAAAGCCAATCCAAGTGAGTATATTATTAAGTTTTTTAGATAAGGGTTTAATAGAAAGTACTCTTCTTATTTATATTGTATGTTTTCTTGGTTAACAAGGAATCCAAAAAACCAATAGAGTTCTTGGTATCTACAACATTTGATCTTTAATAACAAATGCATTTTAAGATAGTTTCCATCCACTTGATAGATTAAGATTTTTTCTTGCACAATCTTTGTTTTTCAAAGCTCTCCAAAAAAATTATGATAAATTTACTATATACCTCTTTATTAAAATACCTTTATTGTATACTTAATTTACCTATAATTAATACACAAACACTTTTTGAAATATTTTTGAAACATCAAAATTAATAAAAATAAATGCAAAATCTATTAGGCATTAAGTTCTATTGTTACTGACAACATCAGAGTAATTACCATATAGCATTATTGTATCACCATGGAGTTGTTGAATTTTTTATGTTGTAAAAGACTATGCAAATGTAGCATCTTCTTCACTTGTGCTAATATGGGACATAATATTTGTTAAACAATATTTAGTGTTGATGGAGGAGCATCCTAGGTGTAAGAGCAATCTTGCATCACCCAAAAATATTTCCTTTTAGTTGTTTCAATAAGGGTTGTCTTAATGTAGAGTTGTTGTCTATGGAGGCTTGCTACTTAGTAAACCATTCATACAAGCTTGGAATATTCTAATTTCATAGGTGACGGTTCATTCCACTAATAGCAATTTTTTAGTGGAGTGTCATGGCCAGATTATATGTATTTGTGAAGTTATTACATATTTTTAGTGTGCAATTTTGGTATAAAAACTTTAGGATCATTTTTGAAGGCCTTGGAGGCACCAAATGAGGCCTAAAAACTCAACAAATGGGCACTTACATGTGTCCAAGGTTGTATATTAGAAGCTAAGGTTTCTGAAAAGTGGTTATAATAGCCAATCAAAGCAATGGTTCAAGAGTTATGGCCTTCCAAAGTTGGGCCAACCAAAACTTCCAAAATAAGTGTCAAAAATGTATTTGGCCAACTTTATATGTATTGTTAGGGTTTGTTGGCCTAGGTATTAAGCTTGAGTCTAGAACCTTCTCGAGTGGCATAAAATTGCCTATTTAAGAAAGGCCTAAACATTGTCTAGGACGACTCTGTGTGATAGTTCGCAACTTTGTCTTGCAGATTAATGTAATGAAGGCACCCATGTGGGTTTGCATATTGTAATTTGAATTCTATAATTCCACACTTGTGGTGATAATAGCCAAAATGAAGTGATAGTTCATTCCCGTTGATTATGAGCCTGATTTGTTGGAGAAAATGCAAGGATTGAAGCAAGCAGAAAAATTTCTTCAAGAGTATACCAAAGAGTTCTACCAAGTTTTCATTAGAACTAGCCATGTGAAAGCTAATAAGGAGAAAGTTTCTCATTATCTTAATGGTTTAAGGCCAAACATTCAAGAGGATTTTAGTTTGGTTTCAATGGCCAATATTGAGGAGGCATACCAATTTTCTCTAAGAGTTTAGGAGAAGCTAAGCAAAAATTTTGATAACAAAAATAGTGGTAGAGGTCATGATGAAAAATATGGCAGACGATCTTATGGAGGAAAAAATGATGATTAGAAGAACAAGGATGAGGCTGGAAGTAGTAGTTAGAAGCAAAGGGAAAATAATTCCACTCGTTTCCATGGTCAAAACAATAGAGATCATAGAGGTGGAGGTAGAAGATAAAGATCTAGAAGAGGAGGCTTCCATGGGAAATGTTTTCACTATGGAGAAGAAGGGCATAGAGCATTTGAATGTTCCTAGCACCAAGGAAGGACATATCAAAGAGTAGAAGGCCAGGTTGGAGTTCCACATGTTAAAAAAGATGCAAGATCATCACATTCTGAAGATACTAAAAGAGAAGTCATAGTTAACAAAAGAGTCATGTTGAGTAGTGAGAATGATCCTGATCAAAGAAGGAGCTTGTTTTGCACAAGGTACAGATGTGAAGATAAGTGTTGTGATGTGATCATTGATGGAGGAAGTACTGACAATCTAGTGTCAGAAATGATGGTCACAAAGGTGAAGCTAAAGAAACAGAAACACTCATGTCTATACAATATTGCTTAGGTGCAAGATGACCACAAGGTCATGGTCAGTGAGCAATGCTCAGTGAAATTCAAGATTGGAAGCTAGTAGGATGAGGTGTTGTGTGATATCATACCTATGGACATATGTCATATGTTGTTGGGTAGGTCATGGTAGTTTGACAGCCATGTTGTACATGGTGGGCAAGAAAATACCTACACCCTGACAAAGGATGGAGGGAAACATAAGTTAAAGCCATTGAAGGAGAAAGAAGAAAAGGTATGTAGTGCTACTAGAATATGTTTCATTGATGGAAAGGAGTTCCTCCAAGGTATGAAGCATAAGCATATGTGTTTTTCTATAATTCCAAAAGATGGTAAAGAAGAAGTAGAGGAGGTACCTGCAAAATTTTCTAATATGTTGGGAGATTTTTCTAGTATTATGTCAGATAATGTACCTAATGGTTACCCCTAGTGAGGAAGATTAGTCACCAGATGGATTTGATTCTAGGAGCCAGTTTTTCAAACAAGGCAACACACATAATGACACCAACAAAAAGTGAAGAGTTAAACAAACAAGTTCATGAGTTGTTGCAAAAGGGATCATTGCGGGAGAGTTTGAGTCCATGTGTTGTACCAATAGTATTAGCACCAAAGAAGAATGGATAATAGAGGATGTGCATATATTCTCGTGCTATCAATAAGATCACAATTAGGTATAGATTTCCATTGCCAAGGATGAATGATATTATGGATTGTTTGAGTGCAGGTGAGTATTTCACAAAGATACATCTAAAGAATGGATACCACTATATTTGCCTTAGAGAAGGTGATGAGTGGAAGACTACCTTCAAGACAAGGGAAGGATTGTACGAATGGTTAGTCATACCTTTTGGGCTAACCAATGCACTGAGCACTCTTATATGGCTCATGAATGAAGTATTGAAGGAGTTTCTAGGTAAGTTTTTCATTGTTTACCTAGATGATATTTTGATCTTTAGTAAGACATTGGAGGATTATTTGATGCATATCTGAAAGGTGTTTGATAAGTTGAGGGAAGAAAAGTTGTTGATAAACCTAAAGAAGTGTGATTTTATCAAGAAGGAGTTGGTGTACCTGGGATTTGTAGTCATAGTAGAAGGTCTAAAAATAGACCAGGAGAAAGTGAAGGCTATCCTTGAATGGCCTACTCCAAAGAATGCTACGGAGGTAAGATCATTTCATGGATTGGCTAGTTTTTATATAAAGTTCATAAGAGGTTTTAGCAATATTTGTGGACCCTTGACTAAAATAATGAGAGGGGATAGGAAAGAATTTAAGTGGATTGTAGGAGTAGATAAGAATTTTAATATGTTGAAATAGAAAGTTACAGAGCAGCTTGTTTTAGCACTTCTAGATTTTAATAAGGTGTTTAAACAGACTGTGATACTAGTGGTACTACAATAGGAGTTGTTTTGAGCCAAGAAGATATACTTGTTTCTTATTTAAATGAGAAGGTGAATGATGCCAAAAGAAAATATTATGTTTATGATCCAAAATTTTATGTTATAGTTTAGGCATTGAAGAAGTGGAGACACTATCTTCTTCCTAAAGAGTTTGTGTTGTATATTGATCATCAAGCTTTGCAATATTTGAATAGTCAAGGAAAATTGAACCAAAGGTATTTGAAGTGGGTCGATTTTTTGCAGAGTTATATATTTATTTTGAAACACATTAGTGGGAAGTCTAAAAAAGTTGTAGATGCCCTTAGTAGAAGACAATTTTTGCTAATAGAGATGTAGATTGGGGCGGTTAGGTTCAAGGAACTCAATAATTTGTATCCAAAGGATCCTGATTTTGGTGAAGCTTGGAAGGCTTGTACAGAACTTGTTACTCTTGATAGGATGAAGTGGTTAGATTTCATAATCCAAGATGGTATGTTGTTCAAAGGAAGCGAGTTGTGCATTCCTAGAAGCTCAATGAGAGAGAATCTCATCAAGGAGAAGCATACTAGAGAATTGGTTGGACACTTTGGAATGGATAGGAAAAATTTTTTAGTTGCTAAGAATTATTATTGGCCATAGCTATAGTAAAATGTGAAGAAGTTTGTATAGAGTTGTAGAGTATGTCAAATAGCGAAAGGAGTGAAGAAGAATATAAGGTTGAATTGGCCATTACCTATACCAAAGAAGTCATGGAGGATGTTAGCATGTATTTTTTTCTTAGATTACCAAGAACTTGGTGAGAGCATGATTCTATTTTTGTGGTTGTTGATAGGTTTTCAAAGATGGCACATTTCATTGCCTGCAAGAAGACTAGTGATGTTGGTCATGTTGTAGAGTTGTTTTTCAAAGAAGTGGTGGGACTACATGGTCTACCAAAGAGTATAGTTTTAGATTGAGACACCAAGTTTGTTGGATATTTCTAGCATACATTGTGGAAGAAATTGAAGACAGATTTGAAGTTCAATTCATTGCATCATCCACAGACTGATGGGTAGATAGAAGTTGTGAATCATAGTTTGGGAAATTTGTTGAGATGTTTGGTTGGGGACAAGACAAAAGGTTGGGATCTAATTTGACCATAGGAAAAATTTGCATATAATAATTCTATCAATAGGAGTATTGGTAAATCACCATTTCGGATTGTATATGGGAGTAGCCCCAAAAATGCTTCTAAGTTGACGCAATTGGATAAAGGAGAGATAAGTAGTGTTGAAGTAGAAGGATTTGTTGAAATTTTGAAGAATATCCATGAGGTGAGGGAACACATTATCAAGATAGATACATAGTACACGGCTAAGGTAAAAATGAAAAGGAGGTATAAGGAATTTTAGATTGGAGATGACATCATGGTTCATTTGAGAAAGGAGCATTTTCCAATGGATACATATAAAATGAAGTTTGGACCATGCAAGATAGTAAAAAGTCATGATTGTGGAAATGCCTATGAAGTGGAGTTGCCTACTGAATTGAATATTTTACCAATATTTAATATTTTAGATTTGATAAGGTACTATGAGGGAGGTCATGGGGATGAAGTTGTAGAAGTATAGTGGAGTATTCTAGCAACTAGTTCAACTTTAAAAAAGATTGAGGAGATATTGGAAAGTCGTGTTGGCAAAAGTACAAGAAATAAAACTTATGAAGAATACCTAATCAAATGGAAAGGGATGCCAGTAGAAGATTCATCATTGCTAGCAAAGGAGGAGGTTAATCATCTTGGTTTTCCTCTTAATATTTGAGATGTGACAAGGTCACTTCTCAAATTACCCCGAGTGTCTGGTGCAGGAGCACCCTAGGTGTAAGAGCAATCTTGCATCACCCAAAAATATTTCCTTTCATTTGTTTTAATAAGGGTTGTCTTAATGCAAAGTTGTTGTCTATAGAGGCTTACTATTTAGGAAGTCAATCATATGAGCTTAGAATATTCAAACTTCCTAGATGAAGGTCCATTTTAGTTATATCAATTTGTCAGTGGAGTTTCATGGCTAGATTATATGTATTTGTAAAGTTAGTATAGATTTTTGGTGTGTAATTTTGGTATAAAAACTTCAAGCTTAGTTTTGAAGTCCTTAGAGGCCCTAGATGGGGCCTGAAAACTCAACAAATGGGTGCTTGTGCAGGACCTATAGATCAAGAGCTAAAGTTTTTGAAAAGTGTTTATTGTTAGAAATAGGAATTAATGGGGGGTGAATCGGATATTATTTATTACTTTGAACCATATATAAGAAAGTAAATAAGTAATGTTGAATAGTAATAGTAACCATGCACAAAGATAACTCACAACACCATATTTTATTAACTAGGAAAACCCTGGCCAAGGGAAAACCCCGATGGGGATGATACCCACTAGATAATACACTAATATATATGTTCCCTATTAGAGGATGGACCCTATTAAGATTCAATGAGAAAATTTAGTATAGGGAGTCCCTATTAGTAGACTTTGAATCCCTGTTAGAAGTTGTAGTACAATAGATGCAAGATGAGCTCACTACCCAAACATGCACTTCCAATTACAAGAAGAGCTCAATACCCAAACAAGTAATTATTCTTTAGGTATATGGGTGTTGTAACTTCTTTCTTAACTAATCTCTAACCTCAACTAGATCTCAGATCACAAAATTAGCTTCTTAAAAATTTGCATATATCACTTCAAAGAAAGTTTTCATATCACTTATCACAATACAATTGCACACTTCTTTTTGCAAGATGTCCTTTGTATAAATACCATGCATTTTCACAAATTATTGTTAGGTTAGCTAAGGCCATAATATATTTTTCCAACTTAGAGTAAACATGTAGGATGTCAACCCTAATTGGTCAAGTAATCATTTTGTTTATCCTTTACCTAAATTCCATTGTTTTGTTTCACTAGTAAAATGTGAATAACTATTTTCCATACTATCAATATTGATGTTTAAGGTTATACACATCATCATCAACATGTATAATATCACCATCTAACTTTTCTAGTCATAATATGATGCCAAAAAATATTATACATATAAAATAATACATTGTTGTAAACCAATTTCATACTTAGACAATTTTTTGATTACTGAAAGCTAAGTATCTTTATTGCCAAGGCTTTCTACAAGCATGTAAATCATATGTTTCCATAAATGGAAACAATTACATATCTTTATTATCCAATTATCAACAATCCCCCCCTTTGGCATTGATGGCAACAAAATAGGGAAAATTGGCTAAGTATCAAAAACTTGTCCAAAACATTATAGTATCAATACATTAATCATCTTTTGCAACTGATCCATCTTACACATGCTTCCCCTTTTGATATAATTCCATACCTTATCAAAAGTATTTATCTTCCATCAAAAAATATGTTCATCTACCTTAAGCTGATAACATCTTCATGCAATCATCGAAACTTTCCTTGACACTATTCAAACATTTCACCCATGTGTCCTTGGTTGTTTTAGTAGAAGTGAGAATTGCACATAGGGCATATGATGCAATCTCAACTTCATTGAGATCAAAGTATAGGAAATTTGAATAGGTGTCCTTAGCTTTGACACATTCCTCCAACTATCTCTCAATAGTTAATATCTTCAAAGCAATAGACTCTGAATTCTAATAATCTTCTTTCTCAAGTTCCAATTTCTTGATATTAGTGTAAACATTGACCACTTGTCCTTTAAAGTCATCAACGTGGTTGGAAGGTTGATGTATCTAGCTTGTTAAACCTTCTAGCTCACTCAACTTTCCTTCAATCTTGCTGTCAAAATCCCTTGTCAACTTATGTGATAAAGTACACTTAATGTACAATACCTTTCCACCTTGTTAACATATCCAAAGTTCCTTGATACAAGTATCAAGACTTAGCAAATCATTCTTGATATTCTGACAAATGGTGCTAAATAGATTAGCATCATGAGAAATTTGGGCGTTGGACTATACACCGTTCAAAAAATTTGTAAATTCCTCATCAAAAGACTTTAACACTACTTGTGCCCTTTGTTCAAGATCTGCCTCTATATGCTTGACTACCAGAGTACTGTGTAATCTATCAGTTACCTCCATTGAGGTTCTTTGTAAGCTTTTTACTTTTTTGTTCTTCTCAATCAATTTTGTCAGAGATAATATCTAGTTAGTTTGATCATCATCATCATTTGTTAGGCTAGCAAGTGAAAGTGGAGTAGATGAACTAGATGGTTTAGTTTCATCTTCCTTATTCTTTTTCTCTGCACCTCCTTAGGTCTTCTCTCTTCTTTCTATTTCTCCTCCTTTTATTTTCTTTCGTTCTCTTTCTTTTATTCCTTCTCTACTCTTTTCTTCTTTTCTTTCTCTACTCTCCTTTTCATTTCTTCTTCAAGCAATTTCTTCTTGGCTTCTTTGATCTTTCTCTTTTCTGCCTCTAATTGCCTCTTTTCTTCTTCAATTTGTTTCAATTGATTGTCAATGACCTCAGCCTGAGATTTAGGCTGATTGAAACTTTCAAAAGGATTAGTGGCATCAATGTTGATAGTAACATTGGTTGGTTAATCTGCATAATGTCACTACTTACTGACACTTTCAAAGTTTTAGGTGTTGGTGTAGGTGTTGCCTTTGACTCTATCATCATCTGACTGATAGTTGTAGCTATTTCACTCCTTATTGTATTCTTCTCACTACTAATAAATAGAAATGGTCTCATCTTGTTCCTCAAGTAGGCTGCTAGCTTGTTCAACAATTTCTTGACTTCTTCCTCATCATCTATTTTGCATATAGTCCTTATCATAGACTTTTGAATTTTTGTATCCTCTTCTTGAGCTAGTGCTTTCTTCTCTATAAGTCTATCAAAGACTTTCTAATTTGTTGTACCTTCAATATCCTCAAGTTTTAGATTAAAAGAAATCATATATCTCATGGTAGAGATATCAATCTGATCTTTCTCAATATCATTATATAAATCATAGAATATGTTCATCTAAACAAAGCTCCCTTCATTTGCAATGGCTGAGTTGATCTTCTCAATCTTTGACTTCCAAGGTTGCCTTGTTTTTTCTACTTTCTATTTAGAAATGGTAACTTTTTTTGCCTATTTTACTTCATCTTCTTCTTCTTCTTCGTTGGATTCTACAATTGTCAACAATGACTTTTGTCATTTTCCTAGTCTAGTAGCTTGTTGGTTGACTCTTTTAGTCTTGGTAGTCACAACTACTAATCTTTCAGATTTTCTCTTTGGCTCACATGGTTGTTCAACTAATACTACAGCCTATTGAATGCTCTATTCTAAAGGAGTTTCTATAATTGACACACCAAATGGTTGCCCAACTGATAATCGTTGCACATACATTATTCCTTATTTCTATGTTTTTCTAACTGCCTATGACTCACTTTCTATCATACTGGCCTTAGTTAAAGCTTTCTACATTATTGTCTCAATCTTTTTGTGAGATGCTTTCTCTAAGGATGCTTGATAAGTTGAACAAGTAATCTCTTCATATGTCCCAAATTTGTACTCAGCTTGGTCCTTTACGGATTTCAATATATCTAATTGCTACACTATCACTTAACTCATAACTAAAGGGATCAAGGAGCATTTCCTGAGGTTCTACTACTTGAATATGAGTTGAATCTGTATCAACCATAGCACATATATAATTTTTTAATCTTTCTTCAATTGCAAGTGCAATTCTAAATCTTTGTTTCATCCCATTCTGAAATGTTTTCATCATCAAAGTTTTGTTGTCCAAGATTTTTTTTGTTGGATGTCTTCTACATACATTTGTAATCGTTTCCATGATAAATCTCTCACTATTCATAATCTATGTAATTGATAAGTATAGAAATCTCTTAAGTACATGAAAGAATATATGATTGATTAATGATTGGAATCTAAACACACCATTCTTGGTCTTCTTGATTTTTTCTAAGTTTTCAAGGAGTTGCACTCTTATAATTTCACTTAGGTTAACTTGTTCTTTCTCAACACAAATCTTATAAGCTATATAGATGAATCCTGCTGATAATTCATCAATCTTAGAACTTGCACAAATAGAATAGTCAATGATTTTTCTTAGTAATCTTACATCATCTTGTTTAATGGTACTAATCACCATGGCCTTCCCATTATAAACTACCTTAGTGTAGCTCTCAACCTTCTTCTTAACTAGTTTCTCACCTATAGGTACACTGCCTTGTTTGCTAAGACTAGTTACCTCATGAATAAGGTATGTTGAAATGTCAACTACATGATCTTTTATTCACAATTTTCCATCATGAATTCTACTTAGTAAGACATGAGTCCATTCTTCATTTTCCAATTCTCAATAGAAGTGATATTTGAATAGGTCTAGTTCTTTCAAATGTTCAAATCCAAGCTTTACTGACATATCATGATTAAAGAAAATCTCCATACCTTTGTTCATATACTTGCTTCCAATAGTTTCAAACTTGCTATTAAGATAACCTCCTACGTCCTCTAAATACACTACATTCTTTGGAGTAATAAATATTGTTGAATTAGGGTTTCCTTCTACAGGTTTCACAAAAACAATCTTCAATTTCAGTCTCTCCTCATTCTCAACAATATGAACTACTAACATATCCATGATTTTATCAAATATAAACTTTATCAAAGAAATTATGCAAAGAAATGACAAAATACTTGTTTATGAAATGGGGTTTAGTTTGAAATCACCTTGTCAAGTCACTTTTTAGTGCTCTATGCTTTTGATGTGATCACAATGAATTGGTAATCAAGTTTGTACTCCATTGTATTTATTCAATTCAAACTTGCATTAATTGCATACTTTGCAAACATGAAAAATTTGTCAATTACATTCTAAAATCAAATATATGTTCAAAATCTTTGCTCAATCTTCAATGCTACTTGAGGTTTACCATAGCTTCCTTGCATCATGAAAATGCTCCAAGGAACTTTGCTCCACAAAATTCATTTCAAAAATATAGTTTTCATCTTCTACTATAGAATTAGCTTTTCTTTGTTATAATAGTAACTCTTATTTCCTTTGTAACAAGTTTTGATAAGCTCCAAATTGTAAGCAAGCTTAGCTATAGTCTAAACATATCTCTACACACCTTTTCCCAACTTTGCTACCCATAGTTCGATCTCTAAATGAAGTTTCAAATTCTGGTGCAATGATTAAGATTAATTCAACTTAGTTGAATCAAACTCAATTACTAACTTCAATTTTCTTGTCTCTACATCATCTAACTTTTCTTCAAAAATATTTGATCCCTTCACAAATGCCTCATTAATTTCTTTTAGAAGTTCACTAACTATATTTATTTGATCTTCATTACCTTTGCTAGTTCCTAAGTTCCTTTCATGATTCCTTCTATCATTTATGATATTTCTTCCATTGTTCCTTTTGTTTTCAAAGTTTCTTCCATTGTTCCTTCTATCTCTAAAGTTTATGTCCATTCTACAATACTTTGTTGTATGTCCAAAGTTGTTGCATATCTGACATATTGGATTTTTGCTTCTAGGATTCTCTTGATCAATAGGCGCATGACAATTATGGGCTATGTCCAAAGTCATTACACTTATAACACACGATCTGTCTTCTTTCTTCAAAGGGTCTTCCTTCTCTCGATTTCCTCTCATTAGATCTTCTTCTATCTGCAGGATTAGTATTTCCAAACATTCTACTATTCCTTCTATTAGTACCATATTTAGGTTTCCTAAAATCAATTGCTTTATGACCCATACCATGACAATTATGATAATAAAAATTTGTAACATGATTAAATGACTTATTTGTACATTCTCTTTTCATATGACCTATTTTAATACATGAAAAGTACTTACCTCTGAATCCATATCTAGTTTTCTTAGGAGATTCAACTTGATTTGGTTCATCCAATATCTCAGCTTCCTTATCTTGTCCAACTTCTTTAGGTTTATCAAAAGATTGACTGGATTCAATCTTATCATCAGATTTATCTTTTCCTTTTAGATCTGATCTATTTTTAGGTTTCTTTGCAAACATGTTAAATAGATAACCAAGACCAATCTTATCATAGCTAGGTCTCTATATTGACATTGAATCATCAAGCTTTTCTCTGCTAGAATAAAGCTTTTCAAGTTGCTTTTTGCACTAATTTAGTTCACCTTTCACAATAGCATCCTACTTATGAAGTTCTTCATGATCTTCTTTTAGTGTTTCAAATTTAGATGTCTTCTTCACTAGACTCACTCTAAGATCTAAATTTTTAGTCTTCAAATCAAATTCAATTTTGTTAGGATCAGTTTTCAAGCTCTTAGATTGGTAATCTTCAATTCATGCTTCAAGATCTTGTACTGTGTCTTTAGTTTTGAATATTCATCATCATTAACTTTAGATTCAGGCTTGGATTTGAGATGTTCAATCTTGTCCTTCAATTGTCCAATGTATGCTTTGGAGTCTTCATATCTATCTTTCAACTTATCTCTTTCTTTAATAAGGAGATCAATTTGTTCAAGTGCCTCTTCAAGGTTTTTCATCAACTATTTCATATCCATAGGGATTTTAATCAAGCTATTAAGCCTCTTCTGAGTAACTGTGCATTGATACCAATTGTTAGAAATAGGAATTACTGGGGGGGCGAATCAGTAATCTACAAACTTTAGTCACCAATTGGATATTATTTATTACTTTGAACCATACATAAGAAACTAAATAAGTAATGTTGAACAATAACAGTAAACATGCACAAAGATAACTCATAACACCATATTTTGTTAACTAGGGAAACCCTAGCCAAGGGAAAACCCCGATAGGGATGATACCCACTAGATAATATGCTACTATATGTGTTCCTTGTTAGAGGATGGACCCTGTTAGGAGTCAATGAGAAAATTCAGTATAGGGAGTCCTTGTTAGGAGACTTTGAATCCCTATTAAGATATTCCAACCCTATTAGGAGTTATAGTATAGTAGATGCAAGATGAGCTCACTGCCCAAACATGCACTTCCAATTACAAGAAGAGCTCACTACCCAAACAAGTAATTAGTCTTCAAGTATATAGGTGTTGTAGCTTCTTTCTTGACTGATCTCTAACCTCAACATGATCTTGGATCACTAAAATAGGTTCTCAAAACTTTGCATATATCGCTTCATAGAAAGTTTGCATATATGACTTATTACAATACAATTGCACACTTCTTTTGCAAGTCGTCCTTTGCATAAATACCATGCCTTTTCACAAATTGTTGCTAGGTTGGCTAAGACCATAATATACTTTTCCAACTTAGAATAAACATCTAGGATGTCAGCCCTCATTGGTCAAGTAATTATTTTGTAAACAAAATAATTCCCTTACCTAAATTATGTTGTTCTATTTCATTGGTAAAACATGAATAACTCTTTTTTCGTATTGTCTGTACCGATGTCAAAGGTTATACACATCATCATCAATATGTATACTATCACCATCTAACTTTGCTAGTCATAATATGATGTTAGAAATATTTTACATATAAAACAATACACTATTGTAAACCAATTTCATACTTAGACAATTTTCTAAGTACCAAAAGCTAAGTTTCTTTATTTGCGAGGTTTTCTACAAGCATGTACATCATGTGTTGCCATAAATGATAATACTTACCTATTTTCATTAACCAATTGTCAATGGTTACAATAGCCAATCGAAGCAACAATTCAATAATTATGGCCTTCTAAAGTTGGGCCAACCAAAACTTCTAAAATAAATGTCAAAAATGTATTTGTCTGACTCTATATGTATTGTTAGGGTCTATTGGCCCTAGGTACTAAGTTTGAGTGTCTAGAACCTTCTCAGGCGGCATAAAATTTCCTATTTAAGAAAGGCTTGGACATCGTCTACTAAATTATATAATTCCACATTTTCAGTGGTAATAAGAAGCCCATATTTTGCTCTCGCAATTGTTGTAGTTTTTTTGTTTATGTTATGTGTTTATGGTATTAAGGGGAGCACGCTTCATCAAGTGTCAAGTAAATGCATTTGCATTATTAGTTGTCCTAAAGAAAATCTTGAAACTATTTTCTAATTCAACAATACATTTATTGATCATTATGCAAACATCTTCAAGTATGTTTTAAAAATGATTCATGATTTTTATAAATCTTAGACATTTAGAATGATTTGTATGTTAAAAATAATAATAATAATTTATATGTGAATTTCAGTTTTAGATTCATGATTAAACTAGTTATTGTTTCATCTCAAAAAAATAAAAATAAAATTATCTTAAATGAGAATTTGAAATGCAAAAAGATAATAAAATACACATTTTCTAGAAACAAACTAAAAAGATTTCATTTATATGTAGATTTTATTATCTAATAAAAAGGTTGTTTTTATATCAATTATAATTTGAAATGATATGCATGTAAAAATAAAATAGAATAGAAATATTGCTTACATATTTAGGAAAATATAGAAAGTTTATTTTCAATTCTACACTTCAGGTTTTTTGTTTTAAATTTATGTTGATTCATTTTGAGAATCTGAAAAATAGAATTTTGTATATTTTTAGGATTTGAAATGATTTATAAGCAAGAAGAAAAATAAAATATTTATTTTACATATTTATTTCTATTTTTTAATTTATTAATTATTAATATAGAAATGAAAAGAATGAAAAAAAAAATTGGTTACATACCTTCAATAAATATAGAAAGATTTCATTTGTATCTAAATTTTAGTTTTAAATTTATAGATTAATTGTATAATTTAAAATTATTTGCATACAAAAAGGAACCAATATTTAGAAATATTTGATATATATTGATTAATTTCTATCTTATATTCATTTTCATAATTATAAGAATAGTTTATCCATTTAAATTAAATTATTTTATAGTAATGCCAACATAATACATCATATAAGCATCTATTTACTAACATTATAATAATTATTCTATTGTCATTATATTCTCCCAAACCCTAGAGTTATCCATTATGTAAATCCTAACTATAATCATAACCCTAATTCTAATCAAAATCATAATCCTAGAATTATTATCAACTAGCCCTAACCTTAGCCTAAACCCTAATCCAAACTTTAATCATAATGTGACAATGAGACCTTAACCATGGCTTAAACCATAAACATAATGTGAAGCCTAACTTAATTCGATATTGTGTATGGATTGAAAAATTTATTCAGTTACTAAAAATATAGCTCCATTTATCTAGCATTAATATTTATCAAACTATAATTAGAAATTAAGCCCTAAGATTAATAATAGTCAAGCTTTCAACACCTTCTAAAATCTCCGCCCATATAGGATGAAAAAATAGGATCACTTAATAAATTAAACCTTGAGCCTAACCCTAATACTTACATTAAATCAAATTGAATCCTAATCTATATAAAATCTAAACAAGTTAAGCCTAAACCTATACCATATTATTAATTTTAAGAAATATTTGTGTATCATAGCCTATTGGTCCACAGTAAGGTAGATATACTGAGAGGGGGAGTGAATTAGTATATCCTATATAACTTCAACTTTTCTCACCTGTCTAACTTCACACTGATCTATAGGTTAATGCTAGCTATAACTTAATTAGTTAGAATTTTTTTTAAATAATAAAAGACAAACATAACATCACATAACACAATATTTATATCATGGAAACCTAGTTAGGGTAAAAACCACTATGTGTGAGTCAATCCTCACAAAGCTTGCACTCTCCTAAAGTGCACATAGTTAAGAGCTTATCTCTATTAAAATATTACAAAGACACTATTAGGTGCTACCTACTTAAGGGATTTAGATAGGACCTATTAAAGTCTTGACCAATTAGGAGTAGCTTGTTTAAAGGACTTCTAAACACAAGTTAATGTGTCACCCTATTAGAGGATTTAATACAAAGAACATATTAGGGTTCACCCTCAATAGGATTTATTATTGTAGTGATTAGAAAATGATAGAAGGAATGATTTAACCAAAATAGCTACTATTCCTAGCATGAGTATAGATCACTTTGATGCTCCTTGAACCTATCTACAACTTTTCTCTTCTCTCCCTTGGCAATGCAATTCAAACACGATCACTTACGCACTTGGCTATGTTGGCTCTTGCACACTTCCTCACTTGTGTTGTTGAACTAGCACATTGGCTTCTCCTCAACACACTAAATTCTTCACACTATTTAGGACTTATCAACATCTCACTTTCTCTCTCTGAGATTACGCTTAACTTAGCATTGCTTCTCTCTTGATATTCACTCTGTAATCTAAAAATTTGATGCAGAAGTACCTTGGATTAATGAGAAATCTTGTAACAACCAATAATATTTCTTGTTTTCTATACCAATATTTTGTTCGCAAAGTAGTCATTTCTTCTTTTGGTTGTAGGTTATGCACAATTGATATCATGTCTAAGACCTATCCTAGTTCCTTGTCCTAAGTGTCATCTGATGTTTCATTTTCTTTGAGTTCTATGTCATTTTTTGTAGTCTCTATTTCCTATGGTTTCCATCTAATGAGGCATGTTATTTCTATCAACATCATTTCCTATACTAATGTGACATCTTGTGTAGTTGGGATCCGACTCCTAACTTCCGTGTGGACCTATCTTTAAGTGTGCATGATCTTATTCTATATTTTACTTGGGTTTTGGTTACTCTTTCAAGACTGGATCTATAATTTAATTAATTTCTTGACTAGTTGACTTGTGGCTTAGCTAGCTATATAATAGGCTTGGTTAGATGTATGAAGGTAGATGTGAATAGAAGATTTAGATTTGAAGATAGAAGATGTGAGCTTGGGCTTTTAATTGTAATTCTTTCTTTGTATAAGGTCACAACCTAGAAGACCTCATAGTTGGGCATGTTATTGTCTTTATATGTGAAGTTAAATAATTACTCCTATTAAATTTGTACACGTAACCTTTGTTCATTGTTGTGTTTGATTAAGCTTTCATGTGTGACTATTAAGAAAGAGTAGCATGAAGTTCTCCTCTTATGTTGTACCGTAGCTCTACCTCAAGTGGTATCAAAGAAAGTTTATTCTTTATGGCTTGGATTATGGAGAACCTTATTGGATTTGGTTGTAGCATAGGAGAGTGTACATCTAACTTATAACTTGTAGAAGGTTATGATCTTGCAGGAACTATTGTCAAAATGGTTTGTGGTAGAGGAAATGTAGATAATGTTATTATGGACATGTTGAGGTAGATTGCAACAAGACTTGAAGATGTTGAGACAATGTAGAGAAGAGATATGCATCTAGAAGATGTTAGTGATGATGAAGAAGCATCACTGAATCCTAATCCTAAACCTAAAGTTGAAAAATATGAAGAAAGACTTTTGAGACTTTTGTCTAAAGCTAATGCTAGACCTACTTGTGAAGTTTCTTGCTATGATGGAAGACTTTAGACTAATGTAGTATTATATTCGATCTCTAATATGGATAGGTACTTTGAGTATGAAGGTACTCTTGATAATAAAAAGTTGAAGATAGCAATTAAAAAGTTGAAGGGTCATGCTTTACTTTGGTGGGATCATTTGCAAACTAAAAGGAAAAATAGGGGAAAACAAAAGATCAAGACATGGGAAAAAATTATTGGAGAAATGAAGTAAAAGCTTCTCCCTATTGATTACCAAGTCAACTTGTTAAGGAAAACACAAAATTTGAGGCAAGAAGACATGAGTGTAAAAGAATATACTGAGGAATTCTATAACTTGGATATTGGATCTAGACATGTGAATAATGAAGTTGATAAAGTGGCTAGATACCTAAATGGTTTGCAGACATCAATTCAAGATGAGGTTGACATGAAGAAAGATAGAGAGGAAGAGGTGTTAAATTTCAAAGAAACAGAGGTAGATCCTATGGAGAAAGTAGCAAATCTAGAGTGCAAGAGAAAGGAATATTAAATTGGCAAGATGACAATGCTGATAAAAGAGGTAATTACACTAAAGGTAGATATGTTGGTTACTCTAGGAATAGTAATAATGGTGAGAGGGATGAAAGATATGTGTTTAAAGCTACTTGTTACAAATGTGGTGAAGAAGGACATAAAGCTTTTGAATGTACTAATTCTAGTAAAAAGGTTGGAGGAAGTGGAAAAAAATATTTTGTCTTATGAAGAAGTTGCTGAAACACCTATTGAACCTAAGAATAGTGAGAATATAATGATAATAAGGTTCTTATAGAATGATAAATTAGATGAAGGGCCTATTTTGAGGATAAATTTGTTCAAAACCATATGTACAATTGATGGAAAATGTTATAAAGTGATCATTGACAGTGATAATTAAGACAATATAGCTTCTAAGGAACTACTAAATAAGCTAAAGTTATAGAGTTTGAGACATTCAAACCCTTATCATGTATCTTGGATTCGGGATGAGGATAAATTGCATGTAAGTGAACAATGCCTTGTAAATTTTAAAATTGGGAATTACTATGATGAGTTATTGTTTGATATTATGCCTATGGATTGTTGTCACATTTTCTTAGATAGAGTTTGGCAATATGATAGACAAGAATTATATGATGGTAGATTGAATTAGTATATTATTTGGGCAAATGGGAAGAAGTGGATTTTTTTACCTCTAATTGAGAAACTTGATGCTCAAACCATTGTAATATAGTAAGAGTTTGTTTGGTAGATGGAAATCAATTTGTTAAAGATATGAAGGAATAGAACATATCTATTTCCTTGATTCCTAGGAAGACTCAAAAACAAGATGAACTTGAGCATGCACCTCAGGTAAAAACTTTATTTAATGAATTTCAAGATGCTATTTCTAAGGATGTAATTATGGATTGCCTTTGTAGATGCTCAAAAATAGTTTATCTCTACTGGTTAAACACATTTTCATACTAACATGTCCCATTTTTTTATTTCACTAATTCCAATCTTTTGGCCACCTTTACTATCGAGCATATTTCAAAAATATCCTTCATCATTCATAGCCCCCTTTTAAATCAACTACAAATCATTTTATAATTGGGTCTGGTTCTACTTAAACTTTTCAGAATTAACTAAAAATCATTACAACATCATCAGAATCTCGTCCGATCAAACCTAAACCATTTCAATATCATTGGAATCCTTTGTAATTAACCCAAAATCATCCCAAATCAATCCAAAACCATCACTAATCAACCCTAAATGATCTAAAACATGTCAATCATCCTTAAGCAATCACCATTTATCCAACCCTAGTCATTGGTGTGCCCCTCGGTGCCTTTCCAATCTATAAAACCTATCAAATATGACATTAGCACTAATATATCCCTTAGTGATAGGTCAAACTATCATCAAATTGTGTCTTTATCTAATAAATTGAATAACATTGATGATGTTCATTGATGTTATTATGATCAATCTTATCAATCAACTTTGATCATGTGGCATTTACAATGTCCATTAAATTTCATATGCTCTTAATCCATGTCATATACCTTGACATGTTATCAATCCTAATCACTCAATAAATTTGATCATGGCTTTGATCTACCCACCATCGTCCTAAGTCAATTTTCATAATCATTTCATTTCATTAAAAGTTCAATACTACATTTATTTCATCAAATTGGCCAATCATTTACTAATTCATCCTATAGGATTAGATAACCCATAATCTATTCATATGTTACTTCAATCATTTTTCATCCATCTTTACTAATTATTCATATTAACCAACGTTCTCAATTAATTAGTCTATCTTTATGAACTATGGGAATTCTCAATTTCCTAAGTCCTATTTTCCCGTTTCTAATTTCTAATTTACTAATTTCTATGTGTAGAATTATGAATTTTCAATTCAAATATTCCACCCAGTCCTAGCACATGTCCATAATGCCCCATAGATCCTCTCTCTACACTTGGCTAATATGTATCATAGTTGGCATATATTATTCCTTACACATGACTATAATAAGTCACATTTATCATAGATTCTTGTCTACAAGTGGTTTTGATGTGTCATAAGCTTCTTGTAGATTCTCTTCCACTTTTTTCTATATTGACTTTTTTCTAAGGAATATCATGCCAAGTTTCACACTTAAATTGACAAATGTCCATCTCCTCATTCATGTCTCACCTCTTTCATTTTGGTTATAAATTGAGCCATCTTGCACTCATTTTTACCTTAACAACCACCTTCTCTCAAATTATGTCCAAACCACACTTCTAGCATTCTCAATAGCATTCATTATATCACTTTGTCATTTTCTTTCAATTGTGTGTGCACTATAGGCAATTGGAGGTACATCAACAATGGAGAAGAAAGGACATGGGAACTACAATTGGAAAGGGGAATTTACTTGTTTTAATTCCTTTACTTTCATTGGTTTTTCTGGTAGATTAGAATATATTAGTATATGTATTTGAGTTTTTGTTTTCTCATAGTATGTTAGGAAGCCTATTTTATAGTCCTACAGCCTCCTGTGAGAAGTATTAGTCATTGTAAGGATTTGATACCTTGAGATAGCTTACCAAATAAAGAACCACATAGACTAACCCCTACCGAGAATATTGAATTGAATATACAAGTGTAAGAGTTTCTTGAGATATTTTTGATAAGAGAAAGTTTGAGTGCTTGTGCAGTACTTGTTGTATAGGCATCTAAGAATAATGGAGAATGCAGAATGTGCACTAATCCTAGAGCCACAATAAAGATCATAGTAAAGTATAGTTTTCTTTTGACTAGGATTGATGACATCATGGATTGTTTGAGTAGAGCTAGATGGTTTACCAAAGTTTATTTAAAAAGTGGATATCATTAGATTAGAATCAGAGAAGGAAATGAATGGAAATTTTCTTTCAAAATTAGTGAGGGCTTGTATGAATGGTTGGTAATGCCTTTTCATTTGACTAACACACCTAGTATTTTCATGAGATTGATGAATGAATTTTTGAAGAAATTATTGGGAAAATTTGTGATTATATACCTTGATGACATATTGTTTTTTAGTAAGACTAAAGAGGAACATCTTGAGCATATTAGACAAGTGTTATAGAGGTTGAAAGAAGAAAAGTTATTGATTAACTTAAAGAAATATTCTTTTATGAAAGAGGAACTAGTATATCTTGGTTTTGTGGTTTCAATTGAAGGTTTGAAGATGGACCTTGAGAAGGTAAAAGCTATATTGGAATGGCCTACACTTGTGACTATTGGGGAAGTTAGATCTTTCATTGGTTGGAAATTTTTTATAGAAAATTTATTACAAATTTCAACTCAATATGTAATGGTATGATAGAGACTATAAGAGGAAATAAAAGGGATTTCAAGTGGACACAAGGAGCTAATATGATTTTTGAAACATTAAAAAAAAGGTTGTAGAGTTAGCTACACTTTATGTTCCCAATTTCACTAAGGTTTTTTAAGTAGACTGTGATGCCCATGAGAATGCAATTAGAGTTGTTTTGAGTCAAGAAGGAAGACTTGTATCTTTCTTTAGTGACAAATTGAATGATGCTAGAAGGAAATACTCAGTTTATGATCAGAACTTATATGTATTTTTCAAGCTTTGAAGAAGTGGAGACATTATTTGATGCCTAAGGAATTTTTCTTGTATATAGACCATAAAGCCTTGCAGTACATTGGAAGTCAAAGCAAATTGAATCAAAGACATATGAAGTGGGTAGAATATGTGCAAAATTTCACCTTTGTGTTGAAACATAAAACTGTAAAATCAAATAAAGTTGTTGATGCTTTGAGTATAAGGAGGAATTTTCCAATAGAAATGAAGGTTGAAGTGCTTGATTTTGATGATTTGAAGACATCATATGAAATTAACCTTGATTTTGCAGAACCTTAGAAAGCTTGTAAGTATCATTTGACAACTAAATAAGATAAGTGGATTAGATGTTTCACTCAGGATGACATTTTGTTCAAAGTAATTCAACTTTACATACCTAATGATCTATGAGAAATAACATCATTAAAGAGAAGCATAGTGATGGACTTGTTGGACATTTTGGAATCGATAAGACACTGAAGCTGATTTATGACAAATACCATTGGCCTTAGATGTATAATGATGTTCATAAATTTGTGAGAATTTATGGAGTTTTTCAAGTAGCTAAAGGAACTAGTCATAATTTGGGATTGTATTCACCTTTGCCTATTCCTAGTAGACCTTAGGAAGATATAATCATGGATTTTGTACTTGGATTGCCTAGAACTTAGAGAGGTTTTGATTCTATATTTGGGGTAGTGGATACATTTTCTAAAATGACACCTTTCATGCCTTGCAAGAAAACATTTGATGAAGTACATATAGAAGAACTATTTTTCAAAGAGATAGTGAGGTTGCATGGATTGCCGAAGATAATTGTTTGAGAGAGAGATACTAAGTTCACAAGATATTTTTGGAGGACACTTTGGAAGAAGTTGGATACTAAACTTAAGTTTAGTTCTATGCTTCATCCTCAAATTGATGGGCAACCTGAAGTTGTGAATAGAAGAATGGGTAACTTGTTGAGATACTTGGTTGGAAGTAAGCCTACAAATTGGGACTTGGTATTGACAAAAGATGAATTTGCATACAACAACTATGTGAATAGAAGTACTAAGAAGATGTCTTTTGAGGTCATAAATGGATTGTACCCTAGAGGAGATAGAGAACTAAGAAGAAAGAGTAAGGAAGAAAAATTAGTGTTGATGTTGAATATTTTGTGAGTTTCATAAAGGGTTTGCATGATGATGTAAGAGACACTTTACACAACAATAATTAGCAATATAAATAATGAGCTAATCAAAGGATAAGAGATAAATATTTCAATGAAGGTAATAGTAATGGTTCATTTGAAGGAAAATAGATTTCTAGCAGGAACATACAACAAAGATGAAGAAGTTTGGGCCTCATACAATTCTGAGAAAGTTTGACAGTGGAGATGCTTTTGAAGTTGAGTAGCCAAAATATATGGATATTTTACTTATATTCAACATCTTTGATATCTTTTAGTACCATGAGCCTAAAAGTGATATGACTAATAATCCAAATTATTGAAGGAAGGAAGAGGAGGGCAATGAACAAATCTTGAATAACAAAATAAGAAAAGGCACCAAAGGAAGGATTGCATAGAATACCTTGTTCAGTGGAAATGAAAACTAGTTGAAGATGGTTTGTGGATATCACAGTTAGAACTAGATCTTTATGATTTAGGTTAAAACACACTTGAGTCCTAATGTGGACACCAATTATCTTCCTACCCCATGTGTATGATGCATGAGCATCTTGGGTTAATGAGCAATCTTGCATCAACCAAAACTATTTCTTGTTTCCTATACTAGTATGTTGCACGTGAAGTAGTCATTGCTTCTTTTGGTTTCATGTTATGTGCAGTTGATATCATGTCTAGGACTTATCCTAGTTCTTTTTCCTAAGTGTGTGTCATCTTATGTTTCATATTCTTTTATTTCTATGTCATGCTTTATGATCTCTATTTCCTATGGTTTTCATCCATCGAGTCATATTTTTTCTATCAGTATTGTTTCCCATTTTGATGTGGCATCTTGCACAATTGGGAGCTAACTCCTTCCTCTTATATGGACCTATCTTTTGATCTTATTTTTTCTTTTTCTTGGGTTTTGGTTATTCTTCCAAGACTAAACCTATAATGTAATTAATTGCTTTTTTGGACGACTTGTGGCTTAGCTAGCTATATAAGAAGATTGGTTATATGTAAGAAGGTAGATGGGGATAGAAGATTTAGACTTGAAGATAGACGATGTGAGATTAGACTCTGAATTAGAATTCTTTCTTTGTATAGGACTGCAACCTAGAAGGCCTCACAACCAGCATATTTTTGTCTTTATATGTGAAGTTAAATAATTCCACCTATTTAATTGTTGCACATCACCTTTCTTCATTTTTGTGTTTGATTAAGCTTCCATGTTTAACTCTTAAGAAAGGGTCATGTGAGGTTCTCTTCTTGTGCTATGCTATACCTTAGCCTTGCATCACATTTTCCCTTGAACTAGTGATCTCTTATGCCTTTGTGTGCTTTGCTCCAAAACTCTAATCTAAGAATTGAAAATTGAATCCTTAAGCCTATTCTTAGCTTGACCTCCTTACTATCATGCACTATTCTTGTCAGATATAGTGTGTACAAAAAAAAGTCACAAATGTTATTCAATCTCGATGGATTGTACTGCTATAAAGAATTAAAATTTGAATTCTATTGACTATCCTTGATATAACAACACTATCACCATTAAATGTGATGATGAGTGCACTCATACCTACTTCATGATGTGGTAATCATGGATATCCTACTACTCCATTCATCTTGATGACTCATCCTAACCATTCTTCATGACCACCAATCACACCATATTGCATGCATGCTTGTAATCTTCCTTCACATTCTTACCCAGTTAACATGACTCCATCTAAGTGGTTATCCTTTGTCACCACCTTTTTTGGGCTTTTCCTGTTAGAGTAATTATTTGTTTGCACTTATTAATTAAATCACTTTGATTTAATTAATTAAGTTGCCTATTACTCTATTTTGCTTAAGCTATCTTGTAGGTGCATTATTAATTAATTATTAATTAATAATGTGCAACCTAGCTTTTTAGTTTAGGGTTTCTATCTCACCTTTATAAGGATGAGCATTGTACTTTCTTCATTATCTCTTATGCATTTTTCATTTGAGAGCAACTTTTCTTCTATCTCCATTTTTTAGCAAACCCTTGCCTCTTCTCGTCTTTTTCTTCTGTAACAGGTTTTTGCATGCAGGGATTCGAAGGCTTTGTGGATTTGATTGGCTTATTTGCTCAAATCCTACATGGTATCAGAGCTAGATCTGTTGTAGCTTGTTTAGTGTTTCAAGAAAAAGGGAGAACAAGGGTTTGGCGGATCAGATCTGGTGTTTTTTCAGGCTTTTTTTGAGAAAATATGGGGGTCACTAATTTTCAGAGTAGTTTGAGGCCAAACAGACCTCATGGATGGATTCAGAAGACGTCAAAACCCCCGTTTTGATATAAAATTTGTCCGATTTGGACAACATTGATCTGGGAGGCAAATTTTTTTTGCTTGTTGAGCCGTACGGCCCTCTGCACGCACTCCGAGATGGAAAAATTAAAAAAAATCACAAAAAAAAAATATTTTGCACGGTTTTTAACCGCGGCGGTTAGCAACCCGCAGCGGAGCTACTAGCGGTCACCGCTGACGACCACTGCTAGTGGTTACCGTTGGTGGTCCGCCAGCGGCCTCGCCGCGCTCAGCCCTCCCTCTGCCCAACCACCGCCCAGCCTCCGCTCCGCCAGTGGTGCGGGGGTGGTGGGATTTTTTTAATTTTTTTATTAAAAAAATAATTTTTTCATGCATTTTCAGAGGCCCTGGAGGTTTTTCTTCCGTAACTCGAGCATACGGACGTATTTTTTCAATCCGAAAAATGTGCCGGAAAGCTGGTTCCGAGACAGAGATGCTGGTATAGGTGTTTTTGAGTTTTGATGCAGTTTGGTTTCCTATTTTGGTAGTCAAAGCCAGATGTTCTATTTTGCACTCCGGGAGGCGTATCGTGAGCATCCGATTTCCGTTTTTGGACTTCTTTATATCGCTAGAAAGCTCTTTCTATGCTCTTTCCAGTGATGCTAGTTGTTGTTCCAGATTCTATTCTAGGCACATCCTATTTAGTCTTTTTCTTTTTAGCATTCTGGTGGATATCCTGTTTGTTTCAGGTCCAGAGATCGATTTTGTTGCTTCAGTTGCTTCGTTTTGGGCTCTACCTTCTGTTGTTTCAGCCTTATGTTTTTTCTGATCATTGTTGATATTCATTGTAAGCATTTTTATGCAACGCACTGAGATAAAGTGCCACTCTTGCGTTTCGGGATCCTTTTCATCATTGTGATTCATTGTACTTGCACTATTATATAAAGTGCCATGGGGGGGATAGTTGTTTGCCGCTTATAGGCCCTCTCTCTCTTTTGCCTCATGCAGTGTCGATGACATGTGCCTTTATTGGTGTCTGTACCTCACTCTCGATGTGTCTGGTTCCTGTGTTGTAGGAGATTTTTTGGCCCACCTTTTCAGCTGCCTGTCACCTCACCTGCCTTAAGGGGAGGTTATATTGTTGTTCTATGCTTCTTTGGTTGATGGTTCGTTGGTGTGAGCTACGTATTTAGTACCTGATCCTACATACTAGGCGATTGCAGTGGCTGGCTACCTATGCATTTTGGTGAGATGGATCATCTACCATATAGACACGCTCGGTTCGTGCCTTCTATTTCCATGGAGGTTCTAAAGATCAGCATTTTGACAGAGTTTTGCGGTTCTTCATGCTTCAATGATTCTCTTCTGATCTCTTTGTTCCTTCTTCTGGAACATTCTTTGCTATCTCTTTTTGGAGTAGGGTTTTTCCCATGTGGTTTTCTCTATTTCTCCTCTTTATAGAGATTATGTTGTGATTGGGTACCTGATCAGGCCTTGTTGTCGGGACCCAATTTTCCTGCTTTCATAGCTGTGCTAGGTTAGCTTACCTCCTGAGCTTCGCTTAAGGGGGGGTGTTAGAGTAATTATTTGTTTGCACTTATTAATTAAATCACTTTGATTTAATTAATTAAGTTTCCTATTACTCTATTTTGCTTAAGCTATCTTGTAGGTGCATTATTAATTAATTATTAATTAATAATGTGCAACCTAGCTTTTTAGTTTAAGGTTTCTATCTCACCTTTATAAGGATGAGCATTGTACTTTCTTCATTATCTCTTATGCATTTTTCATTTGAGAGCAACTTTTCTTCTATCTCCATTTTTTAGCAAACCCTTGCCTCTTCTCGTCTTTTTCTTCTGTGACAGGTTTTTGCATGCAGGGATTCGAAGGCTTTGTGGATTTGATTGGCTTATTTGCTCAAATCCTACATTTCCTTCTCCTTTCTCTAGTCACCCTTGTGAACTAGAGTTGCACATATGTGCTCAACATACCTCATATCAGTTGATGTTCCTTATTTGTCTTGATATTAATGATAACTAGGTCACAACTAAGTGCATTGGTCACTTAATCGACCTATTCTTAGGTTTCAAGTCATCTTTGCCAACAATTTTCTCCTTTGGCATTAATGGAAACACTTTTCATCTTACATAATCATAGTCTTCTATCACTAATTCATGATTAGCAGATGGTATTGAGACTTGAATTTTTTGTTTCATATTCACTCAACATCTCCCCCTGAGATGATGCATCCACATCCTTTGACTTCTCTTAGTTAACTTTGTGGGCTCACTTAGTTCTTGAATTCACTCATATTATATTTCTTTCCTTCTACTCTATGTTCTCCTTTTGGAATCTTCCTTGTCTATGGCATTCTCTCCTTTTGACCATCGATCGTTAACTTCTTTAATTAACTTCTCCCTTTTATCATTCTTGACTTCTCCTCCTTTGACAACAATGCCAAATGTGTGCAATATATTTTGTGACTTCTCCCCCCATGGAGTAGTTCTTATTTCTCATCAATCCATACTTGTGATTTTGTTCTTTGCAAGTCATGGGTTGATGTATGCCTTGTTGCTTTACTTTAGGCTTGATAAGGGTAGTACCCCTAACTTCTCTCTCAGATACTCAAAGGTATCGTTCTGAAGAGGTTTTTTAAATATGTCAATAAATTACTCTTTGGTTGGTACATACTCCAACCTTATCTCTTTCTTTTACACTTTCTCTCTTAGAAAATGATATTTTATGTATATATGCACTGCTTTATACTGCATAACTAGGTTATTTGATATGTTTTTCACCTAAGGTGTTGAAACCCTAAGTATCCCATCTTCACTCAACAATGTGAGAAATTAACAAGTTAACAAATTAACAAATTATTTTGCATTTATATTATATTTAATTCTTTAAAGAATTAAATATTATTCAATTTAAATGAAAAATAATTAAATATTAAAACATTTGTAGGTCACATTAATTTCTCATATAATTAATTCCACAAATAATTAATTATTATTAATGTAATCTAAAAATAAGTGAATTGGATGAATTAATAGGGGTAGGATAGATTAGAAAGAGAATATGAAATAATTAATTCTTTAAAAGAATTAATTATTATTGTAACATGAGGCATTTGTGGAAAAAATTGTACGGGAGAAACTATTGGAAAATAGATTTTAATGAAAGGAAGTTATGGGTAGTTGGGAACTATTCGGGTGGAAATTCTTTAAAAATGGGAAAATCTATTGTAACAGGGTTCTTTTTTTAGAGATATTTCTCAAGGAAAGGGAAGACATTTTTAGGGTTCAAATTGTCACAAAGAAGTAGAGGGAGGTGATTTTATTTTAGTTTTGCAAACTTCTTTATGGTAGGGAGACAAAATGATCAGTTGGTCTTTTTGTATGTATATTTGAAATATATTTTCAGATCAGTTGGTTTGAATTTATAGTTTTCTAGTTGCGAGTGATCTATTGGTTATTCCAATCTTATTTAAAATATTTTCTTGGTTTCATTTATCAAGGGTTTTTGTGTGTTATAAAATTAGTTGGTTTTATGCATTCATACATGCAAAGAATGAATATTAAAATCTCCCCTTTGTTTATGTGTAAATAGGAAGATTGATTAGATGACCTATGCACCATATACTTGATTTTATTTAAATCAATGCTCACATTCATTTTATGTTGATGAATAGCTGTTAGTGTTGATAATGTGCCTCCTATTTAAAGGAATGATCATAAATCATTCATTGTAAATCAATAGAAGGGATTTGTACCTTCATTTAAAGATTCAAAGATCACTTGACAAATTAATTGCAAGTGCTTAACTGTTGGTTTTAGAGTTTGTCTTTTAATTTGGGCATTTAAGAGTTTATTTTGAAGGATTTTGGAGGAAGACAAATTTGTTCACTAACAGATTTTTGATGACTCTGCTAGAGAGGCAAAATCAAAGATTGGTACCTAATTCATTTCCTTAGTCATTTTTCAAATATCTATGTGTATACAAGATTGGTGACTCTATTAACATCATGTTCAATCCAAGAAGTATGAAAGAGGGGGAAAGACCAAGCCCCACAATTGAATATTTTCTTGAGATGGATGATGAAGTAATGCACAATTTCTAGGACTACTATAGGAATAGCATTTCAAGACTCATTAGAATAAGCATAAGCATGGAGCATGGTCATGTATCCCCACTATTATGGAAGAGCCTTTGTGCGAGGTTCCACAAGTTAAAAGAGTTAGAAGAAGAAAAAATCTTGTTGTAATCTCAGGGAAAGAGAGTGTTACAACTTAGGCAAGAGTTACATGCTTATGATGGGGGACTTGTGGCTGTCCCAAAGTTTTTTTCCTCCACAAAAATTTCAGTCTTGAGTGGTAAAGAAGTCCAACCCTAGAAAAAACTCAAGAAAAAACATATAGCCAAAGACTTCAATAATGTGCAAGATCGAGTGTTTCAATATCCATGGAAGGCCTTCAAGAAGGTTATCTATGAAGCTAAAAGAAATAAGCTCCCCACTCTAAAGATCATTTCTCTTCATTTCTACTAAAGTGTGTACATGAGAAGTACCATGTCCTCAAAAGTCTCAAGAAGGGACACATACTACAGCCAACAAAGCTATAGAACTAGTATCTTGTATTTTCTCAATTCTTGGTGATAAGGACCTTGAGACACCATTGATTTTTCCATTAATGTCTTCAAATAATAAACAAAGGGAAGGAGATTATCATGCTGAAAATATGAAGCTTGGTATGTTTTCACCATGCATGGAAGTAGAGAGAAAAGAAGAATCGTTTACTTCTTCCCTAGGAAAAGAACTACTAGTAGAATTAGAGGATCTTTACATTCCAATGGGGTCCTTGAAAGGCTCAAATGATGATTTGCAACCTAATACTAGAGTCCAACTCAACAATCTTCTAGAATCAAGGTAAACATGCCATGACAATGATGAGTTCCAAAAGGGAGATCCCCTCTATTTTCAAGTGAAGGAGACATTTCCAAAGAAATTCACACAGAAACAAGTAAACTAGAAAAACAATATAAAGAACTAAAAGATAAGGTTGTTTGGAGTGATCCTAGCCTGTTAGACTTACCAACAAGGTTTTGTGAAGGCGTTACTATTAGAGATAACCCTCTATTCTAGATATACAAATTGTCTTCAAGTGAGAAGGATTGCTTCTTTGCCCATGGATTGGAGAACACTAAGGCAAGTGTCAAACAAGGAGAGCATCAAGTTTTCAAGGTTATGTAGCCCCAAAGACCATTAGAGGTTTTAGTAGTCATTTTACCTCCCAATGAAAAAGTTATGTCCTAATTCATCCTAGATAGCTAAGAATAATTGCTCTTCTGGAGACTCTAGGTATAAGTCCTTATTTCTCTATTTTAGATAAAGGACTTTCAGACTTAATAACAATAAAGAATGATGAAGTTTCTCTACCAAGGTTAACCTTATGCTTGAAGAAACTTGTTTCTATTCTAAGGGTGTTCTAAATTCTAAAAATTATTTTACTCATGTTGCTCTCAAGAGAGTAGATAATGGAATTGATTCAATGTTTCCCTCGAGAGTGTTTGAGTATCCCTCGTTTCAACTAGAAGTTGGAAAGGGCTTTGGAAGCTCCTTATGAAAGGATGAAGAAAAAACAAAAATTTATGATGGAACATGGCTCTTTGGATATGATTTTTTTTTGACAAAGTCCCTACATGTGATGGAGTTAATTTCCAACATTGGAAAGGTCACTGAATGACAATGGATACATGGGCTACTTTATTCAAATGTTGTCCCTTATTCTAGAGTTTCTCATTCTTCTCCTAGCTTGTAAATCGTTTTGTGTAAGTACTTTTTCTTTCCAACTTCTTTTGGTGAGGTCTCCTCACTTGTACATACTTGTAAATAGCCTTCAATATTTGATTCTTCTTGTGTGTAGTTTGGCTTGACTTGGTTTCAGTTTTGGTTGTGTCTAGTTTAGTTTGCTAGTTTTAGCTTGTTGGTAGTTTAGTTACTTTAATTTGTTGCCCCACTTTCTACCCTCTCCAAGCTACTCAAGATCTCTCTCTTATTATTAATATTCTCCCAATGGCTAGACACTAGTCTTTATTAGAGATTACTAGATTATTCATGTCCCTCACACTCCACATCCTCAGTCAAAG